>JAWZYV010013953.1:35000-585159 GCA_038373885.1 Cheiracanthium punctorium
GTTACATACATACGTACGTACGTACGTACAGACGGCATGGAAAAACTGGCCACAGTAGACTCGCCACTGGTCAAAATGAGTTGCAGACGCGTTAATATAATCGTGCATGCTAACCTACGATGAGATGCATCGAAAAAAATTTTTAAATTAAATTTAGAGGTAGTCAAAATCGGTTTTTATGTCGAAATTTGGCCCCCAAAATTTTTCGAGATCACATTACTTCCTTATACTACGTACAAGGAAGTAAAAAAGACTACAAGAGCTGAGCTCTCATGCAAAACCCTGACTGGTCTTCGTGTAATACTCTCTAACATATTTCTGCACCCTAATTCGGTAGATTTTAAAAGGGGCTTAACGTCGAAGAAATTCTCCAAATATGTTTTTCAGGAAAAGTTTAGCAAAATTGTAAAAAATTAATATAAATTATAAAAATGTTAAGATTAAAATTCATAAATCTGTACGAAGTGGGGGTTATATAGTGTCATATACAGAGTGGAGGTTCCACTGTCTGTGTAGTAAACATTTTTATAGCATACAGAACTCGTTTGTATTATTTAGTTTTTAGTACTAAAATATTTGAAGGCACAATATGAACTTCTCCCCTTACATCCCACCCCCTCAAAAAAAAAAAAAAAAAATCTTTGCAGTGACCCTGCCTTTGGGTGCCCGGAACTTATATCCCCTATAACACTTCTACACCGTATGAATGTGAAACGATATTATTTAATTAAAATAACGAAATTTTATGCCAACACTACGAAATATATACAGGCCCATTACTGCCAAATAGTGCTTGCCCGGTACATTTTAAGCAGTACCACGTCGTTAATTTTTTTGTGCATGTCATAGACACATGGCAGTTCGCCGTTACCAGTTATGTACCGGCTCATATGCACTTTTCAGGCACTGGTACTCCAGTGACTTCCAGACGATGGCAATCTACCTTTCTTCCGGTATACGGCACTTCACCAGCACGACGGGTACCCGGTCGTAATTTTGCGGGCAGTTGTGTGTTTGCTGGGTTTTAATAAAGGTTCATTCCACTGTTTCAAAGTATATTATTGACACAAATTTTTAAAGAGCATTGTTATACTGAGTATTTTTGCATTATTACCTAGAATTACTTCCCTTTGTTGAAAGCCATTTTAAATAAAGGTTCATTCCACTGTTTCATACTATATTATTGACACACATTTTTAAAGCGCATTCTTATATCCTGTATTTTTGCCTTTTTTCCAACAATTCCGCCCCTTTGTTTAAAGACATTTTAAATAAAGGTTTAGTACACTCTTTAAAAGCATATTATTGACGCACATTTTTAAAGAGCTTTGTTATATCGTGTATTTTTGCGGTATTTACAACAATTACGCGCCATTGTTGAAAGTCATTTTAAATAAAGGTTTAGTCCACAGTTTAAAATCATATTATTGACGCACATTTTTAAAGACCATTGTTATATCCTGTATTTCTGTCTTATTTCCAACAATTACGCCACTTTGTTGAAAGGCATTTAGATAATTGTTTAGTCCGCTGTTTTAACGTATATTATTGCCAAACTTCTTAAAGACCATTGTTATAGCCTGTATTTTTGCATTATTACCAACAATTACGTCCCTTTCTTGAAAGTCATTTTAAATAAAGGTTCATTCCACTCTTTCAAAGTATATTATTGACACAAATTGTTAAAAAGCATTGTTATACTGAGTATTTTTGCATTATTACCAACAATTCTGCCCCTTTGTTTAAAGTCATTTTATATAAATGTTTAGTCCACTGTTTGAAAGTATATAATTGACACACTTTCTTAAAGAGCATTGTTATACGGTGTATTTGTGCCTTATTTCCAACAGTTAACGTCCCGTTGTTCAAAGTCATTTTAAATAAAGGTTAAACCACTGTTTTAAAGTATATTATTGACGCACATTTTTAAAGAGCTTTGTTATACCGTGTATTTTTCCATCATTTCCAACAGTTACACCTCTTTGTTGAAAGTCATTTTAAATAAAAGTTCAGTCCACTGTTTCAAAGTATATTATTGAAACAGATTCTTAAAAACCATTGTTATATCCTGTATTTCTGCCTTATTTCCAACAATTAGAGTCCCTTTGTTGAAAGTCATTTTTAATAAATGTTTAGTGCGCTGTTTCAAATTATATTATTGACACACATTTTCTAAAGAGCATTGCTATATCGTGTAATTTTGCCTTTCCAACAATTACACTCCTTTTTGGAAAGTCATTTAAATAAAGGTTTAGTCCACTGTTTTAACGTATATTATTGACACACTTTCTTAAAGACCATTGTTATAGCCTGTATTTTTGCATTATTACGAACAATTACGTCCCTTCTGTTGAAAGCCATTTTAAATAAAGGTTCAGTCCACTGTTTCAAACTATATTATTGACACACATTTTTAAAAAGCATTGTTATATCCTGTATTTTTGCACTATTTCCAACAATTACGTCCTTCGTTCAAAGTCATTTTAAATAAAAGTTTAGTTCACTGTTTGAAAGTATATAATTGACACACTTTCTTAAAGAGCGTTGTTATGCCGTGTATTTCTACCTTAATTCCAACAATTAACGTCCCTTTGTTGAAAGTCATTTTAAATAAAAGTTTAGTCGACTGTTACAAAGTATATTATTGACACACATTTTTAAAGAGCATTGTTATACCGTGTATTTTTCCATGATTTCCGACAATTACGTGACTTTGTTGAAAGTCATTTTAAATAAAGGTTTAGTCCACTGTTTCAAAGTATATTATTGACACATATTTTTAAAGAGCATTGTTACATCGTGTATTTTTGCCTTATTTACAACAATTACGCGCCTTTGTTGAAAGTCATTTTAAATAAAGGTTTAGTTCACAGTTTCAAAGCATACTATTGGCGCACATTTTTAAAGACCATTGTTATATCCTGTATTTCTGCCTTATTTTCAACAATTAACGTCCTTTTGTTGAAAATCATTTTTAATAAATGCTTAGTGCACTATTTCAAAGTATATTATTGAAACACATTCTTAAAAACCATTGTTATATCCTGTATTTCTGCCTTATTTCCAACAATTAACGTCCCTTTCGTGAATGTCATTTTTAATAAATGTTATGTGCACTGTTTCAAATTATATTATTGACGCATATTTTTAAAGAGCATTGTTATATCGTGTTTATTTGCCTTTCCAACAATTATGCCACTTTGTTGAAAGGCATTTTAATAAAGGTTTAGTCCGCTGTTTTAACGTATATTATCGACATACTTCTTAAAGACCATTGTTATATCCTGTATTTTTGCATTATTACCTACAATTACGTCCCTTTCTTGAAAGTCATTTTAACTAAAGGTTCATTCCACTGTTTCAAAGTATATTATTGACACTCATTTTTAAAGAGCATTGTTATATCCTGTATTTTTGCCTTTTTTTCAACAGTTACGCGTCTTTGTTCAAAGTCATTTTAAATATCAGTTTAGTCCACTGTTTGAAAGTATATAATTGACACACTTTCTTAAAGAGCATTGTTATGCCGTGTATTTCTACCTTAGTTCCAACAATTAATGTCCCTTTGTTGAAAGTCATTTTAAATAAAAGTTTAGTCGACTGTTTCAAAGTATATTATTGACACACATTTTTAAAGAGCATGGTTATACCGTGTATTTTTCCATGATTTCCGACAATTACGTGACTTTGTTGAAAGTCATTTTAAATAAAGGTTTAGTCCACTGTTTCAAAGTATATTATTGAAACACATTCTTAAAGATCATTGTTATATCCTGTATTTTTGCCTTATTTCCAACAATTACGCCCCTTTGATGAAAGTCATTTTAAATAAAGGTTTAGTACACTCTTTCAAAGCATATTATTGACGCACAAGAGCTTTCTTATATCCTTTTTTTTTGCCGTATTTATAACAATTACGCGCCTTTGTGTAAAATCATTTTAAATAAAGGTTTAGTCCACAGTTTCAAACATATTATTGACGCACATTTTTAAAGAGCATTGTTACACCGGGTATTTTTGCATTATTTCGAACAATTAACGTCCCTTTGTTGAAAGTCATTTTTAATAAATGTTTAGTGCACTGTTTCAAATTATATTATTGACGTATATTTTTAAAGAGCATTGCTATATCGTGTATATTTGCCTTTTCAACAATTACGCCCCTTTGTTGAAAATCATTTTAAATAAAGGTTCAGTCCACTGTTTCAAACTATATTATTGACACAATATTTTTAAAGAGCATTGTTATATCCTGAATTTTTGCACTATTTACAACATTTACGACCCTTTGTTCAAAGTTATTTTAAATAAAGGTTTAGTCCACTGTTTCAAAGTATATGATTGACACACATTCTTAAAGTCCATTGTTATATCCTGCATTTCTGCCTTATTTCCAGCAATTAACGTCCCTTTCTTGAAAGTCATTTTTAATAAATGTTTAGTGCACTGTTTTAATTATATTATTGACGCATATTTTTAAAAACCATTGTCATAGCCTGTATTTTTGCATTATTACCAACAATTACGTCCCTTGTTTGAAAGCCATTTAAAATAAATGTTCAGTCCACTCTTTCAAACTATATTATTGACACATATTTTTAAAGAGCAGTGTTATATCCTGTATTTTTGCACTATTTCCAACAATAACGTCCCTTTGTTCAAAGTTATTTTAAATAAAGGTTTAGTCCACTGTTTCAAAGTACATTATTGACACACATTTTTAAAGGGCATTGTTATACTGAGTATTTTTGCATTATTATTAACAATTACGTCCCTTTGTTGAAAGTCATTTTAAATAAAGGTTTAGTCCACTGTTTGAAAGTATATA
This sequence comes from Cheiracanthium punctorium, assembly GCA_038373885.1. Taxonomy (NCBI): domain Eukaryota; kingdom Metazoa; phylum Arthropoda; class Arachnida; order Araneae; family Cheiracanthiidae; genus Cheiracanthium; species Cheiracanthium punctorium. Next base: position 39,829 of record JAWZYV010013953.1, read on the forward strand.
ATTGACACACTTTCTTAAAGAGCATTGTTATACCGTGCATTTCTGCCTTTTTCCAACAATTACGCGGCTTTGTGTAAAATCATTTTAAATAGAGGTTTAGTCCACAGTTTCAAAGCATATTATTGACGCACATTTTTAAAGAGCATTGTTACATCGTGTATTTCTGCATTATTTCGAACAATTAACGTCCCTTTGTTGAAAATCATTTTTAATAAATGCTTAGTGCACTGTTTCAAAGTATATTATTGACGATTTTTAAAGGGCATTGTTATACTGAGTATTTTTGCATTATTACCAACAATTACTTCCCTTCGTTGAAAGTCATTTTAAATAAATGTTTAGTCCACTGTTTCAAAGTATATTATTGACACACATTTTTAAAGAGCATTGCTTATATCGTGTATATTTGCCTTTCCAATAATTACGCCCATTTGTTGAAAGTCATTTTAAATAAAGGTTCAGTCCACTGTTTCAAACTATATTATTGACACAATATTTTTAAAGAGCATTGTTATATCCTGAATTTTTGCACTATTTCCAACATTTACGTCCCTTTGTTCAAAGTTATTTTAAATAAAGGTTTAGTCCACTGTTTCAAAGTATATGACTGACACACATTCTTAAAGGCCATTGTTATATCCTGTATTTCTGCCTTATTTCCAGCAATTAACGTCCCTTTCTTGAAAGTCATTTTTAATAAATGTTTAGTGCACTGTTTCAATTATATTATTGACGCATATTTTTAAAAACCATTGTCATAGCCTGTATTTTTGCATTATTACCAACAATTACGTCCCTTTGTTGAAAGCCATTTTAAATAAAGGTTCAGTCCACTCTTTCAAACTATATTATTGACACACATTTTTAAAGAGCATTGTTATATCCTGTATTTTTGCACTATTTCCAACAATAACGTCCCTTTGTTCAAAGTTATTTTAAATAAAGGTTTAGTCCACTGTTTCAAAGTACATTATTGACACACATTTTTAAAGGGCATTGTTATAATGTGTATTTTTGCATTATTATTAACAATTACTTCCCTTTGTTGAAAGTCATTTTAAGTAAAGGTTTATTCCACTGTTTCAAAGTACTTTAGATTCATTGTTTTTCATGGGGTGCGTAGGAAAAAACGATGAATGCGGGAAAACGACAAATGCGGGTTCAAGTCGAAATGTGAAGAAAGCAATCTTTATGCATACTGGAAATGACAGCATACCAACAAATACTAATATGGAACAAAATTGTAAAACAAATAAACAGAGGAAGAAAAGTAAGTGATGCTTATTTTAAAAAGGCAGTAATTTTATGTGGGCTTTTCCATCATTGAAACAGTAAATTTTCAAGATTTACAATGATTTTCTGAACTTTTTATGAGATTTGATGTTTGCATAAAATAGTTCACACAGTTTCAAATATCGTTATTGCTTCAAACTTCGTACTAGTGTAGGTTTGGTCTCATCGGGATGAACATTATCCTCTGCTTTGCCATATTTTCATTCTTTGCAACATCTCACTTTTCTACCGTGTTTAGTCACTTATTGAGAACGATACATGCGGGTTTCTTTAGCGTTATTCAAATACAATTTGAGCAGAGACCACAGAAATAAAACGATCAATGCGGGAAAACAATGAATGCGGGAACGATAGATCGGGGTTCTACTGTATATTATTGACACACATTTTTAAAGAGCATGGTTATACCGTGTATTTTTGCCGTATTTACAACGATTACGCGCCTTTGTTGAAAGTCAATTTTAATAAAGGTGTAGTCCACAGTTTCAAAGCATATTATTGACGCACATTTTTAAAGACCATTGTTATATCCTGTATTTCTGCCTTATTTCTCAACAATTACGTCCCTTTGTTGAAAGTCATTTAGATAATTGTTTAGTCCGCTGTTTTAACGTATATTATTGACAAACTTCTTAAAGACCATTGTTATAGCCTGTATTTTTGCATTATTACCAACAATTACGTCCCTTTCTTGAAAGTCATTTTAAATAAAGGTTCAGTCCACTGTTTCAAAGTATATTATTGACACACATTTTTAAAGAGCATTGTTATACCGTGTATTTTGCCTTATTTCCAACAATTACGTCCCTTTGTTGAAAGTCATTTTATATAAATGTTTAGTCCACTGTTTGAAAGTATATAATATACACATTTTCTTAAAGAGCATTGTTATACGGTGTATTTCTGCCTTATTTCCAACAATTAACGTCCCGTTGTTGAAAGTCATTTTAAATAAAGGTTAATCCACTGTTTTAAAGTATATTATTGACACACATTTTTAAAGAGCATTGTTATACCGTGTATTTTTCCATCATTTCCAACAGTTACCCCTCTTTGTTGAAAGTCATTTTAAATAAAAGTTCAGTCCACTGTTTCAAAGTATATTATTGAAACAGATTCTTAAAAACCATTGTTATATCCTGCATTTCTGCCTTATTTCCAACAATTAGAGTCCCTTTGTTGAAAGTCATTTTTAATAAATGTTTAGTGCACTGTTTCAAATTATATTATTGACACACATTTTCTAAAGAGCATTGCTATATCGTGTATTTTTGCCTTTCCAACAATTTCACTCCTTTGTGGAAAGTCATTTAAATAAAGGTTTAGTCCACTGTTTTAACGTATATCATTGACACACTTTCTTAAAGACCTGTTATATCCTGTATTTTTGCACTATTTCCAACAATTACGTCATTCGTTCAAAGTTATTTTAAATAAAGATTTAGTCCACAGTTTGAAAGTATATAATTGACACACTTTCTTAAAGAGCATTGTTATACCGTGTATTTCTGCCTTATTTCCAACAATTAACGTCCCTTTGTTGAAAGTGATTTTAAATAAAGGTTTAGTCTACTCTTTCAAAGTATATTATTGACACTCATTTTTAAAGAGCATTGTTATATCCTGTATTTTTGCCTTTTTTTCAACAATTAAGAGTCCCTTTGTTGAAAGTCATTTTTAATAAATGTTTAGTGCACTGTTTCAAATTATATTATTGACACACATTTTCTAAAGAGCATTGCTATATCGTGTATTTTTGCCTTTCCCACAAACTCCTTTGTGGAAAGTCATTTAAATAAAGGTTAAGTCCACTGTTTTAACGTATATTTTTGACACACTTTCTTAAAGACCATTGTTAAAGCCTGTATTTTTGCATTATTACCAACAATTACGTCCCTTCTGTTGAAAACCATTTTAAATAAAGGTTCAGTCCACTGTTTCAAACTATATTATTGACACACATTTTTAAAAAGCATTGTTATATCCTGTATTTTTGCACTATTTCCAACAATTACGTCCTTCGTTCAAAGTTATTTTAAATAAAGGTTTAGTCCACAGTTTGAAAGTATATAATTGACACACTTTCTTAAAGAGCATTGTTATACCGTGTATTTCTGCATTATTTCCAACAATTAACGTCCCTTTGTTGAAAGTCATTTTAAATAAAAGTTTAGTCGAATGTTTCAAAGTATATTATTGACACACATTTTTACAGAGCATGGTTATACCGTGTATTTTTCCATGATTTCCGACAATTACGTAACTTTGTTGAAAGTTTCAAATTATATTATTGACGCATATTTTTAAAGAGCATTGCTATATCGTGTATATTTGCCTTTCCACATTTACGCCCCATTGTTGAAAGTCATTTTAAATAAAGGTTCATTCCACTGTTTCAAAGTATATTATTGACAAAATTTTTAAAGAGCATCGTTATACTGAGTATTTTTGCATTATTACAAACAATTATGTCCCTTCGTTGGAAACCATTTTAAATAAAGGTTCAGTCCACTGTTTCAAACTATATTATTGACACACATTTTTAAAGAGCATTGTTATATTCTGTATGTTTGCACTATTTCCAACAATTACGTCCCTTGTTTCAAAGTTATTTTAAATAAAGTTTTAGTCCAGAGTTTCAAAGTACATTATTGACACTCATTTTTAAAGAGCATTGTTATATCCTGTATTTTTACCTTTTTTTCAACAGTTACGCCTCTTTGTTGAAAATCATTTTAAATAAAAAATTAGTCCACTGTTTGAAAGTATATAATTGATACACTTTCTTAAGGAGCATTGTTATACCGTGCATTTCTGCCTTATTTCCAACAATTACGCGCCTTTGTGTAAAATAATTTTAAATAAAGGGTTAGTCCACAGTTTCAAACCATATTATTGACGCACATTTATAAAGAGCATTGTTACATCGTGTATTTCTGCATTATTTCGACCAATTAACGTCCCTTTGTTGAAAGTCATTTTTAATAAATGCTTAGTGCACTGTTTCAAAGTATATTATTGACACACATTTTTAAAGACATTGTTATACCTGAGTATTTTTGCATTATTACAAACAATTAACGTCCCTTTCTTGAAAGTCATTTTTAATAAATGTTTAGTGAAATGTTTCAAATTATATTATTGCCGCACATTTTCAGAGAGCTTTGTTATATCGTGTATTTTAGCCGTATTTACAACGATTACGCGCCTTTGTTGAAAGTCATTTTATATAAATGTTTAGTCCACTGATTTAACGTATATTATTGACACACTTTCTTAAAGACCATTGTTATATCCTGTATTTCTTCCTTATTTCCAACAATTACGCCACTTTGTTGAAAGGCATTTAGAAAATTGTTTAGTCCGCTGTTTTAACGTATATTATTGACAAACTTCTTAAAGACCATTGTTATATCCTGTATTTTTGCATTATTACCAACAATTACGTCCCTTTCTTGAAAGTGATTTTATATAAAGGTTCAGTACACTGTTTCGAACTATATTATTGAGACACATTTTTAAAGAGCATTGTTATATCCTGTATTTTTGCCTTATTTCCAACAATTACGCCCCTTTGTTTAAATTCAATTTAAATAAAGGTTTAGTACACTCTTTCAAAGCATATTAGTGACGCACATTTTAAAAGAGCTTTGTTATATCGTGTATTTTTGCTTTATTTATAACAATTACGCGCCTTTGTGTAAAATCATTTTAAATAAAGGTTTAGTCCGCAGTTTCAAAGCATACTATTGACGCACATTTTCAAAGAGCATTGTTACACCGTGTATTTCTGCATTATTTCGAACAATTAACGTCCTTTTGTTGAAAGTCATTTTTAATAAATGCTTAGTGAACTGTTTTAAAGTATATTATTGACGCATATTTTTAAAGGGCATTGTTATACTGACTATTTTTGCATTATTACCAACAATTACTTCCCTTCTTTGAAAGTCATTTTAAATAAAGTTTTTGTCCACTTTTTCAAAGTATATTATTGACACACATTTTTAAAGAGCATTGTTATATCCTGTATTTATGCCTTATTTCCAACAATTACACCCCTTTCTTCAAAGTTATTCTAAAAAAAGGTTTAGTCCACTGTTTCTAAGTATATTATTGACACACATTTTTAAAGAGCATTGTTATATCCTGTATTTTTGCCTCATTTCCAACAATTCCGCCCCTTTGTTTAAAGTCATTTTAAATAAAGGTTAAGTACACTCTTTCAAAGAATAATATTGACGCACATTTTTAAAGAGCTTTGTTATATTTTGTATTTTTGCCGTATTTACAACAATTATGCGCCTTTGTTGAAAGTCATTTTAAATAAAGGTTTAGTCCACAGTTTCAAAGCATATTATTGACGCACATTTTTAAAGACCATTGTTATGTCCTGTATTTCTGCCTTATTTCCAACAATTACGCGCCTTTGTGTAAAATCATTTTAAATAAAGGTTTAGTCCACAGTTTCAAAGCATGTTATTGACGCACATTTTTAAAGAGCATTGTCATTTTTAATAAATGTTTAGTGAAATGTTTCAAATTATATTTTTGACGTATATTTTTAAAGAGCATTGCTGTATCGTGTACATTTGCCTTTCCAACAATTACGCCCCTTTGTTGAAAGTCATTTTATATAAAAGTTTAGTCCACTGTTTTAACGTATATTATTGACACACTTTCTTAAAGACCATTGTTATAGCCTGTATTTTTGCATTATAACCAACAATTACGTCCCTTTGTTGAAAGCCATTTTAAATAAAGGTTCAGTCCACTGTTTCAAACTATATTATTGACACCCATTTTTAAAGAGCATTGTTATATCCCGTATTTTTGCCTTATTTCCAACAATTGCGCCCCTTTGTTTTAAGTCATTTTAAATATAGGTTTAGTACACTCTTTCAAAGCATATTATTGACGCACATTTTTAAAGAGATTTCTTATATCGTGTATTTTTGCCGTATTTACAACAATTACGCGCCTTTGTTGAAAGTTATTTTAAATAAAGGTTTAGTCCACAGTTTCAAAGCATATTATTGACGCACATTTTTAAAGACCATTGTTATATCCTGTATTTCTGCCTTATTTCCAACAATTAACGTCCCTTTCTCGAAAGCCATTTTTAATAAATGTTTAGTGCACTGTTTCAAATTATAATTTTGACGTATATTTTTAAAGACAATTGCTATATCGTGTATATTTGCCTTTCCAACATTTACGCCCCTTTGTTGAAAGTCAATTTATATAAAGGTTCAGTCCACTGTTTTAACGTATCCTATTGACACACTTTCCTAAAGAACATTGCTATAGCCTGTATTTTTGCATTATTACTACCAATTACGTCCCTTTGTTGAAAGCCATTTTAAATAAAGGTTCATTCTACTGTTTCAAACTATATTATTGACACACATTTTTAAAGAGCATTGTTATATCGTGTTTTTTTGCACTATTTCCAACAATTACGTCACTTTGTTCAAAGTTATTTTAAATTAAGGTTTAGTCCACTGTTTGAAAGTATATTATTGACACACATTTTTAACTAGCATTTTTATGTCCTGTAAAAATTTTATTTATTTCCAACAATTCTGCCCCTTTTTTTAAAGTCATTTTAAATAAAGGTTTAGTACACTCTTTCAAAGCATATTATTGACGCACATTTTTAAAGAGCTTTGTTATATCGTGTATTTTTGCCTTATTTACAACAATTACGCGCCTTTGTTGAAAGTCATTTTAAATAAAGGTTTAGTCCACAGTTTCAAAGCATATTATTGACACACTTTCTTAAAGACCATTGTTATAGCCTCTATTTTTGCATTATTACCAACAATTAAAGTCCCTTTCTTGAAACTCATTTTTAATAAATGTTTAGTGAAATGTTTCAAATTATATTATTGACGTATATTTTTAAAGAGCATTGCTGTATCTGTTACATTTGCCTTTCCAACAATTACGCCCCTTTGTTGAAAGTCATTTTATATAAATGTTTAGTCCGCTGTTTTAACGTATATTATTGACACACTTTCTTAAAGACCATTGTTATAGCCTGTATTTTTGCATTATAACCAACAATTACGTCCCTTTTTTGAAAGCCATTTTAAGTAAAGGTTCAGTCCACTGTTTCAAAGTACAGTAGATTCATCGTTTTTCATGGGGTGCGTAGGAAAAAACGATGAATGCGGGAAAACGACAAATGCGGGTTCAAGTCGAAATGTGAAGAAAGCAATCTTTATGCATACTGGAAATGACAGCATACCAACAAATACTAATATGGAACAAAATTGTAAAACAAATAAACAGAGGAAGAAAAGTAAGTGATGCTTATTTTAAAAAGTCAGTAATTTTATGTGGGCTTTTCCATCATTGAAACAGTAAATTTTCAAGATTTACAATGATTTTCTGAACTTTTTATGAGATTTGATGTTTGCCTAAAATAGTTCACACAGTTTAAAATATCGTTATTGCTTCAAACTTCGTACTAGTGTAGGTTTGGTCTCATCGGGATGAACATTATCCTCTGGTTTGCCATATTTTCATTCTTTGCAACATCTCACGTTTCTACCGTGTTTAGTCACTTATTGAGAACGATACATGCGGGTTCCTTTAGCGTTATTCAAATACAATTTAGCAGACCCAGTAAACGTCATCGAAAAATGATGCGACATAGTCGGTTCTAAGTATATTATTGACACACATTTTTAAAGAGCATGGTTATACCGTGTATTTTTGCCGTATTTACAACAATTACGCGCCTTTGTTGAAAGTCATTTTTAATAAAGGTTTAGTCCACTGTTTCAAAGTATATTATTGACGCACATTTTTAAAGAGCATTGTTATACCGTGTATTTTTGCATTATTTCCAACAATTACTGCCCCTTTGTTGAAAGTCATTTTAAATAAAGGTTTAGTACACTCTTTCAAAGCATATTATTGCCGCACATTTTCAGAGAGCTTTGTTATATCGTGTATTTTAGCCGTATTTACAACGATTACGCGCCTTTGTTGAAAGTCATTTTATATAAATGTTTAGTCCACTGCTTTAACGTATATTATTGACACACTTTCTTAAAGACCATTGTTATATCCTGTATTTCTTGCCTTATTTCCAACAATTACGCCCTTTGTTGAAAGTCATTTAGAATAAATGTTTAGTCCACTGTTTTAACGTATATTATTGACGAACATTCTTAAAGACCATTGTTATATCCTGTATTTTTGCATTATTACCAACAATTACGTCCCTTTCTTGAAAGTCATTTTAAATAAAGGTTCAGTACACTGTTTCAAACTATATTATTGACACATATTTTTAAAGAGCATTGTTATATCCTGTATTTTTGCCTATTTCCAACAATTACGCCCCTTTGTTTAAATTCATTTTAAATAAAGGTTTAGTCCACTGTTTCAAAGCATATTATTGACACACATTTTTAAAGAGCATTGTTATATCGTGTATTTTTGCCTTATTCATAACAATTACGCCCTTTGTGTAAAGTCATTTTAAATAAAGGTTTAGTCCACTGTTTCAAAGTATATTATTGACGCACATTTTAAAGACCATTGTTATACCGTGTATTTCTGCATTATTTCGAACAATTAACGTCCCTTTGTTGAAAGTCATTTTTAATAAATGCTTAGTGCACTGTTTTAAAGTATATTATTGACGCATATTTTTAAAGGGCATTGTTATACTGACTATTTTTGCAATATTACCAACAATTACTTCCCTTCTTTGAAAGTCATTTTAAATAAAGTTTTTGTCCACTTTTTCAAAGTATATTATTGACACACATTTTTAAAGAGCATTGTTATATCCTGTATTTATGCCTTATTTCCAACAATTACACCCCTTTCTTCAAAGTTATTCTAAAAAAAGGTTTAGTCCACTGTTTCTAAGTATATTATTGACACACATTTTTAAAGAGCATTGTTATATCCTGTATTTTTGCCTCATTTCCAACAATTCCGCCCCTTTGTTTAATAGTCATTTTCAAATAAAGGTTAAGTACACTCATTTCAAGAAGAATATTATTGACGCACATTTTTAAAGAGCTTTGTTATATTTTGTATTTTTGCCGTATTTACAACAATTATGCGCCTTTGTTGAAAGTCATTTTAAATAAAGGTTTAGTCCACAGTTTCAAAGCATATTATTGACGCACATTTTTAAAGACCATTGTTATATCCTGTATTTCTGCCTTATTTCCAACAATTACGCGCCTTTGTGTAAAATCATTTTAAATAAAGGTTTAGTCCACAGTTTCAAAGCATATTATTGACGCACATTTTTAAAGAGCATTGTTACATCGTGTATTTCTACATTATTTCGAACAATTAACGTCCCTTTGTTGAAAGTCATTTTTAATAAATGTTTAGTGAAATGTTTCAAATTATATTATTGACGTATATTTTTAAAGAGCATTGCTGTATCTTTTACATTTGCCTTTCCAACAATTACGCCCCTTTGTTGAAAGTCATTTTATATAAATGTTTAGTCCACTGTTTTAACGTATATTATTGACGCACATTTTTAAAGAGCTTTGTTATATCGTGTATTTTTTCCTTATTTACAACAATTACGCGCCTTTGTTGAAAGTCATTTTAAATAAAGTATTAGTCCACAGTTTCAAAGCATATTATTGACGCACATTTTTAAAGACCATTGTTATATCCTGTATTTCTGCCTTATTTCCAACAATTAACGTCTCTTTCTTCCAAGTCATTTTTAATAAATGTTTAGTGCACCGTTTCAAATTACATTATTGACGTATATTTTTAAAGAGCATTGCTATATCGCGTATATTTGCCTTTCCAACAATTACGCCCCTTTGTTGAAAGTCATTTTAAATAAAGGTTTAGTCCACTCTTTCAAAGTATATTATTGACACTCGTTTTTAAAGAGCATTGTTATATCCTGTATTTTTGCCTTTTTTTCAACGGTTACGCCTCTTTGTTGAAAGTCGTTTTAAATAAAAGTTTAGTCCACTGTTTGAAAGTGTATAATTGACACACTTTCTTAAAGAGCATTGTTATACCGTGTATTTCTGCCTTATTTCCAACAATTAACGTCCCTTTCTTGAACGTCATTTTTAATTAAGGTTTAGTGCACTGTTTTAACGTATATTTTTGACACACATTCTTATACAGCATTGTTATACCGTACATATTTTAATTGATTCTAATGGTTACGCCCCTTTGTTAAAAGCGACTTTTAATAAAGGCATCGTCTATTGTTCCAAAGTGTATTATAGCCACATTTTTAAAAAGCATTGTTATACCGTATTTTATAGCATTGATTTACAAAAATTATGTCTCTTTATTGAAAGTTATTCTACTAATATGATAAATGTAAAAGTTCGCATTTTTGTTTGTTTGAGTGTTTTTTTATTCAATCACGCAAAAACCGTAGAACGGATTTGCGTAAAATTTGGACCGAAAATAGCTTACGCCCTGGATTAATATGCGGTCTACCTTTTATGGATATAGCATAAATAGTTCTTTGAGAGGTATGCTCAAAATAATTCTAATACATTGCGTTCGATAAACATCCCTGTAAGTGAAGTACTATACAAGTTCTAAAACTTTCTCCCCTCATTTCGACGGGCCGCTCCTCTCTGCGATAGGTCTCCGTCTTGCGTGACAGCTTGGGGTTCTCGTAATGTATTTCAATGGGGAAAAACCCGATTTACAAAAAGTATTAAATTTAATTTTTTGGATGATTGTAAGGGATGGAATTTGTTAATCAGACCTTCGACTTTTGTGTCCCAGGTGGCGTTTAATATTTTAATAAGCTTAACATGTAATATTTTAATGATATTTCAAGCGACTTTTTCCGCTGGTACTGCGTTCGGAAAGACAACATTATGTACGGGAATGAACACAACGTTTGTTTTAAGATTCGGCAGGTTATTCGGATTACTGTTTGTTTACAAATATCACTGTTGTGCATGCGCATGTGCATGCGAAATTTTCTTACGTTGTGAGATTTATGCAAGAATAAAGTTTTATTTTTGAATTATAATTCATCGGATATTCTGTATGCCCTAGAAAACATCAAATTCCATCAATATTTATATTGAAGAAGTGTTTATTTAAATTCCTATTACAATATATTCAGATTTTTTTTCTTTTATAAACAATAAAATGTACTGCTTGTTATTATTTATTATAGTGTTCTTTTAAATATGTAAATGCCTGTAAAATAAGACCAGTTATCCCATTAATAAAAAAAGTGTAACATATGCATCGCATAACATATTTGTACATGTAATTAATCTAATACGTATGAATATGAATTAAAAAAATAATCCAATAAATCAACTAAATTAAAGACGTAGACCAATTAATGTAATCTTTACTTAGTTGCATAATTATTTAAATTGACAGTAAACATGAGTGCAAAATGTAAATTTATAATTCCATTATGTTACATAAAGCTTCTGCCTTTTTATTATAAGATGGAAAACATTTCTGTTTCGCATTGTTAGCTCATAAAACTGTACTAAACAATTCTACAATTACATTTTTGAATTTTGTTTCAAGTTAGAACAGAAATCAAAAGCTGGAACTCTGACCCTGCATTTCTTTTTTCTGGGTGAATTTTTACATATTAGGCAAAACCCAGCAAAGCTCATGAATACTTTGCTCCGAAGCCCAACACTAGTACATTAATTCATAAATGTTCCCCTTTTCAAGCACAAACTGATTTTAGCAGACAAGACAAATCATATTCGCTTCACCTCGACCAGATTTGAGATTCCTGAGACCACCAGAATTTGGGTGTTTTCTGTATAATGTTTATATTTCCTCCTGCTAATTTCCGGCTATTCAATTTTATACCACTGTTCTGTGAAATAATTATTATATGGGAAAATCTTTAAATTATTGTTATTTTAATTAAATGTGCTACCAACCCCATACTGCAGGGGTTTGCAGTTCGCTACTGAGCATTAACATAAGAATATTAACGCTCCGGCACCTTTTTTTGCTAGAAATTGCCGCTAGCCCTGGAGCAATTAAATGTTTTCTCATTGAAAAATTTCTTTCATTAATTTCCAAAAAGTTACACATTTTGTATATAACCAGCATACAAAAATATCCCCAATCGGTAAAATGTGCTCCGTATTCTGATGAGGTGATGTACAAAATTTGAGAATTATATCCTGAAAAGTGTCAAAGGTATGAAGATAATGAGTACTGACTTAAACCAATTTTCAGTAGCTCTTGAAAGGAAAAAAATCACAATCACATTTTAAGGGTCATACAGATATTATGAAAGAATATTTTATAAATTCAACTATAGACCCCCAGTCACCTTTGTTTATAGATATTCCTTAAGACGTTAAATGATGAAAGGCTGAAATTTTGTACATCAACTCATTTGTGCATGGGGTACATTTTATTTTCTAGGAATTTTTTTGTAAGGTAGTTCTAAGAAATTTAAAAATGTGTAACTCTGTGAAAATTAACAAGAGGAATTTTCTCTTAAGAGTCTTTTTTTTAAACCTTATTTTAATCATTTATTTAATTCACACTGCCTAATTATCGTTAATAGATAAAGAATTAAAGCATGTTATCACTTTCTAGGGGCACTGTACGTGTGTGTGCGTCTATACAATTTATAAACACTAATATTTTTACTTCCTTGTATGACATACAAAGAAATAATGTGATCGCAAAAAGAATTCGGTATCCAGATTTTGACTACCTCTAAATTTACTGAGTTTTTGCTTGACATCTCATTGTACCCATGTATGCGTGTTCATATAAATTCATGTACAACCCATTCTGACTGACGGCAAGACCATTTTGATCAGTGTTTCCCTGGCGTCAGTTCGTACGTACGTATTATGTAACTCGCCTATCTCAAAAACTGAGTCGTACAGTGTTGAAATTTTAAATTTAGGATTGTTTTAACATCTACATTATGCTCTATAGGCAAAAATTCATGAAAGTGTAATTTAGAGATATTAAGTTATTTCAAATGAATCAAAAGTGATATATGTTGTTAAGGATTACAAAATGAATCTTGCCATCAAAAATGGTATCTTTATCATTTACAGTTCTACAGGAGCACTCAGAAAAATTCCAACAAATTACAGCCCATGGCTGTTTTAGAAACATTCATTCATTTCAAGCAGAATAACATCTTACCATATGGTTGGATAATGGTCCGGTGACGTTCAGCCACCTCCCTCAAAAACTGCATTAAAAGTCACCAAACTTGGCAACTTTTGGTGTGTATATTTAATTTGCATATTTCAAAAACTATTAGTCGTAGATTGCTGAGATTTTATATATAAGATTGTTGTAACATCCTTAAAATATTTTTTTTTCAACCTAGATTTTTTATTCCAATCTACTGGAGAGTTTATTTACAGGACCACCCTAAAGAATTTTGGTACGTGCATGTATCCTTGCAGTCTGCCAAGACGAGCGATTTTTCGCTTTGATAAATCCAGGTTGCATGAAATCATGATGGTTCCGAATACAATTGGCTACAGTTTGCCAGCACATTTTCCGAAAAAATAATTTGGCACGGATGTCTATCAGGATAATATACAACTACCAGAATTCCAATATATTAATGTCTATAGACATCTTCAAATAGTGGCGTAGCCAGAAATTTTTCATGGGAGGGGTTACTATTGTAACTCACATATATGTATACATGTGTGTGGTGAGGGAGTGAAAAATATAAATTTTGTATGGCAAAAATTTCAGGGTGTGTGTGTTGTGATCCCTTATTCCCCCCCCAACCCCTGGCTACGCGCACTGTCTTCAATATATTATGTCTGTAGTCATTCATTGGTCCATGCACAGAATCTCGCTATTTGTCATACACCGTGTTGAGTTTTGCCAAAATATCGCTAATTTAACACCAAAAATAAGTATGCATTTTGCATGACTCTAAAACTTTTAACCGTAGAATGTTGAAATTTTGTATTTAGAACTATTGTAACATCTAACTGTGCTTTTGATTGCTGAGGACTGAGTAATTTACTTACAGGGTCACCCAAAAGACTTAAAATATATTAAGGGTCTATAGATACCTTCATTTCATTAAAAATCTGTGATGAATAACTGTTTCAGCTGTGACTGAAATCTCGCTATCGCAAGCTTATTGGCTTTTGTCAAAATATTGCCCAATTAAGTGAAACAAATCTTTAAAATTGAACTCAGCTTGGCGGTAAACTTTAGAATTGCAGTATTTTGTCTCTTTCAAATGAAATAAGTTTAGATGAAGTGCCTCGAAAATATTTCTGGTTTAATAGAGGTACAAGGAAGTCATGTGGTGTCCATATCAGATTTATTAGTTCAATGATTTGATTAAAAAAAAAACAAAAAAAAAAACAATCATAATAAAAGGAGTAGTATATAGATTTTTACAGTTATATTCTTCCATGATGACTGTATGTAAGAGAATTTTTTTTTCAACATCGTAAATTACAGTGTTACTTGAAAATATGCTTTCACATGATTTACACAGGAACCAGACTACATGCAAGCGAGAGATATTAAAAAAATCAGATGTCAGTCAGCCAATTTAAATTACTTTAGAAGTTATTTACAAAAAAAAAAATCAAAGAAAAAAAAAAGCATCATATTTGACAATATTTGGCTGCATAAAATGATTTAGGTTCTTGAATCTAAACAGCAGATAAGAACAGTATTCATAGAAAAATTGCTACTGGCGTATTATCCCGGCACTCAAACAAGACAAGCGATTTCTCGCCAAGATAAATGCCGATCACATGAAATTATTAACGGTTTCGAATACAATAGGCAACAGTTTCCAGCACATTTGATGAAAAAATACTTTGTCAGAAATGACCACCAGGATAATACGTAAGTAACAAAAAATCTAAAAATCTTCAGAATAATTTCTAATCCTAATATCAGCTCCACGCAGAACAGAGTGGAAATAGTTTTAGGTAAAAGAATAAGGATTTATTTTAACGAAGTACAGTTTAACCATTTAATCATCTGTCCATGGACACGAGAACAACAACAGTATAGCCTTGATTTCACGAAGTCTAAGAAACAACAGAAAGAATTAAGATAAAAAGGTGAAATAAAAGAGGGTGTCAGTTAAGTATCTTGAATAAATGTGTTTTTTCTATTAAAATTCCACTCCATACCTAATTTAGAATACTGCAAAAGAATAAAAAGGCTGGTAGCCAAGTTTAGTGATTTTAAAAAAGTAGATTCTATAGTTTTTTAGCATAAGCAACAATAAGTAATCATACATTAACACATCACATGCCAGTTTCAACATAAGAAACTTCCTGTTTTATTTATTTATTTATTATTTTTTTTAATAAACCAACCACTGGTACAAAAGTAGATCTGTAAACAGTGTATAAATTGACTTTTTAATAAAAATATGTTTTTAAAAAATAATTAACAAACCAATTCTTTCATGTATTTAATTGATTTATTCTAATGCATTTTATATGCACATTTAACAGAAACCACACCAAAAAGTGTTATCCATAGAAAGCATGCACTAAAATTCATGTCAATCTAAGGATAAACCTATCTAGTCATAGCTTCAAATCAGATTGGGGACAAATTATCCATATATTTAAAAATCATGAAAAAATATCACAATCCTAAACTAGAAACAATATCTAATTTTGCAATTAGAGTTTAATTAGTTGCTGACAGCTTTAAAATTTCTTCCATATTTCTAAATAAATAATGTACATTCTTTCGTGCATCGTCGTTGATTGATGTCTAAACTGAAACGCCTGTTGCTTGCTATTCTGCAGTTTGTTTACATTCTTCACAGTGGGGCTGCGTTCGTAATCCGAAAACCCAATGAACCTCCTCAGATTACACGTAGTTTATACGGATTATTGAAATTGCTAAATAATACATTTAGGTAAAGAAATAGCATGCGCAGAACGATGCGCGAAGCTGTCACTCAGCTGACCTCAGAGATACGTCACGTCGAAATGCTCTATAGAAAGTTACACCATACCTGTATTTTATAGGCTACCTTTATACATATTTCACAAATAATTCTTTTACACGGAGACTCATAAGAATTCGATTACGCTCTATGGCATCTCGGTAAATATTGAACCGATTCTCAAACATTTTTCATGTTCAGAAAGCTACAATATTCCCGTGTATTATAACGTAGGTACCTTTATTCATTATATCACATAGTTCTTTTGGAGCGACACTCATAAGAATTATGTTACACTTTGAAGGCACCTCTAATACTAAACGGTTTATATACATATATATATATATATATATATATATATATAAAGTTAAGAATTTTCGGTTTGTTCTGCCTTCCAGATATTAAAATTATTAAAATCGGTTAACTAGAACGCGACGTACGGAGTTTTGGGTTTGCCCATTGGTTAACATAGAGCTTTCTAGAAATCTCGAGAAATATTGATGCTAGAGCTTTGGTGATTGGACTTATGGGAACTTATTTTGGACGCCAAATTTGGCGATATTTCGCCCAAAAGTCGCCAAGCTTGGCGACATTTCGGTCATTTGGTGCGCTTTTACCAATGAGGCCAGTAATGCTTGTTTCCCTGCATTAATATTGCGCTGTAGCTTAGTATTACTAATTTCCATTTTCATGACATAACCAAAATTCGAGCTTTATGCGGGTTCTTCGAGAAATAGCTCTTACCAGAATTTTCTCTTAGCTTCTGCGACACTTATAAACAGGCCACAAGAGATAGTTATATTCGAACTCTAATTGATTTCGATGCATGACTCTGTAAATTGTGCTATTGGAAGCAGTATTTTGTTTGTTTTTGAGTAGAGAGTGTAAATTCTTCATTGCTGAGTCCTGAGGGACTGTTTATGATTACCTTTGTAAGTTTCCATTGAATTTTTGCCTGTGGAAGTGTTTTATATTTCGTAAGAAATACAGCATCTGTGAAAGCTTCTGTACTGAGAGGACTATTATAAGCAAGGTTCTGGCCATTAGTGTCTGAATTTTGCACAGCTGATTGAACAATCAGCTGTGCAAAATTCCCAGACACTAATGGCCAGTTCTAGAAGCAATAAAATTTGTGTTCCATCCTCACAAATGGACTTTTTACTAGAACTTTCTACATACACTGGACTTTAGAACGACGAACCTAAGAATCGAATCCCGACGAAGCCAAAGTCTCTGTAACTATTGAACCGAATCAAAAACTTTTTCTATAATAGAAGTCTTCTATTCCTAAGTATTATAGTTTTACGAATTTTTGGGCCAATCGGCTGTTCTAGGGGTAAACTAGCTTAAAATTCGTATTCTACGCGCCAAATAATTATATTTCGTATTTTGTTGCATCAAAATCGGTTACCTAGACCGGGAGGTATGGAGTTTTGGGTTTCCCCATTGGTTAGCATAGGCTTTTCTAAACTCTCGAGAAATATTGATGTTAGAGCTTAGCTGACGTCACTCTTCGGGTCACTTATTTTTGGCGCCAAACTTGGCGATATTTCGCTAAAAAGTTGCCAGGCTTGGCGATATTTCGGATATTTGGTACGGTTTTTCCAATGGGGCCTATAAATTTCATTTTCCTGCATTAATATTGCGAAATAGTCTAATGATTCAACTGTATTCCTATGACAATCAAAATTCGCTCTTTAAGGGGATCCTTTGAGAAATTTCTAGTAGCTTCTGCATCCCCTATAAATACGACAGCGTGCTGCCTCGGGTGAGTCAGTCTGTTTTTGATTGCTATGAGAAATAGACGTCCGTTCTGTTGAGAGCATAAGACTCTGTGTTAGCGCTAGTAGAAGTAGTAGTTTGCATGTTTTTAAAAGCGCGTTTTTAAGCGCTGTGTAAATTCCTCATTGCTTAGTCTTGAGGGACTGTTCCCACAATCTCTCATAAGATTCCACTGAATATTTTACTTGTGGAAGTATTTTATTGGGTATGAATTACAACATCTGTGAAAGCTTCGGTACTGAGCGGACTGTTAGAGCAAGCTACTAGCCGTTAGTGCCTTTGAATTTTGTACAGCTAGAAGCAATAATGTTCGTGTTTCATCCTAACAAGTGGGCTCTTTACTAGATCTTTCTACTCCTACTGGACTTTAGAAAGGCGGACCCAAAAATTAAACAGAGTTTTCTGCAACAATTGACTACCTTTCATGAATTTCTTAAAAATAAAATAAAAGTTTAGATAGTTCTTTTACTGGGACACTCAAATTAATTCTAATGCATTAAGCTGCATGGGTATTTCTTTGACGTCTGTAACTGATTCTAATTTTTTTTACTGATAGAAAGCTACACTATTCCTGAGTATTATATGGGCTACCTGTCATGCATATATCACAAATAGGTCTTTTACAGGGATACTCATTCGATTTACATTACGATCTCTGTAACTAATGAACCCATTCTAAAACTTTTCACGGACGGAAAGCTGCACTATTCCTGGGTATGGTAGGCTACCTTTCTTGTATATAGCATACTTTAATTCTTTTACAGAGATACTACGTTACGAAAATTACGTTACGCTCTATGTGTACCTCTGTAACTATTAAGCCGATTTTAAAAATTTTCTGTCATAGAAAATTAAGTTATTCCTGGGTATTAAAGGCTACCTTTAATGCATATAGCATAAATAGTTCTTTTGCATGGACAATCAAAATAATTCTAATACGTTACGCGCTAAGGATTTCTCTATGACTACTGAACCAATTCTAAAGATGTTTTCACTAACAGAAAGCTTCACTATTTCTGAGTATTATGGACTACTTTTTATTTCCCTCTATTCTAAAAAAAAGTAACGGCCACTGTCGCAAGCTTGTTCTGATATCTCCTTCGAAACCGTGAGGATTTGAGTTTCGATGAAGGTGTCCACGAATTCGGAAAATTCCGGGGAAGCCAATAAGTTGACTTAAATTTCGAAATTCGAATTATTTTAGAAGATATTAATAAAAAACTGAAAAAATAAGCATAATGGTTGCCAGGCTAGGCAATATTCGCTAGCATAAAATCATTCATGCCTTTGCAACAAAGCAATTCCCAAGTGTGTAGAATCACGTGAAACTGACAAACATGAAGTAGAATGACACCAATTGTATGCCAAATTTAAAAGTTTGTGACATAAATAAGTCAAAGTGTGTTACACAATTTTCCCTTAGATAACAGGAGTTTAGAATTACCGATTATTCGTTTTTCCAAAACAGAATAACTAATTTTAACTGATTTAAAAAGCGCCCTTTTGGTATCAGGTACAGGTACGATCTGGTAAAAGACTATCTCTCCAAGCAGACTCTAAACGCGTATTTTAAAATGTTAGCACCCAGTATCTTGAAAATGAAAAATAATTAAGATGTAGATTATAGTAAAGCCGGTTAGGTTCCGCTTATTTGCTACAGTAAAAATGTTTGGCGGCGTTGACCATGCCATTATAGCAGTTACACTACAGCTTGGATATTTGTCAGCGCGGCGAGATGATATATTTCGTGCTGCTAAATACGCCAGTCTGCAAAGAATTATGTATATGAATACATGGATAACAATTTACACGGTACCCTTACATGAGCAGTAATTATTATTTAAGGGTTTGTGTAAATCGCCAAATAATAAAAAGTCGCCATGGGTGGCAAGCTATTCTAGCTGTTCCGTAGTTTTTATCAAGGAAAACATATAAAGTACTGTTTTCTTCGAACTAATTGTTAACGATGCATGTACGTAAGTCGCCAAATTATGAAAAAATGCCATGGGTGGCAAATACGCAAGATTTTCCAAAGCTTTTATCTAATTAAAAATAGTGAGAAGTTTAAATTTTTATGTTCCAGAGAACATGCATAACCAAGCGATGTGTAGCTCGGTAACATTCTATCTCATCCAATCTTCGGGTTTTGTCTGTTGTAATTATGTCTTTTTTACGAATACGCCTTATTAGGGGCCGAATGCATCATACGGAAAGCGAGCGTAGCGAGTCCAGGGGCCTTAGCCTCTCTATTCTAAAAAAAAAGTAACGGCCACTGACGCTGCCGCCTCTGTCAAGAGCTTGTTCGACTATCGCCTCCTAAACCGTGGGGGTTTGAGTTCAAAGGTGACAAAGGTGTCCACGGATTCGGAAATTTCCGAGGAACCTGATAAGCTGACTTAAATTTCGGAAATCGAATTATTTTAGAAGATATTAATAAAAAACTGAAAAAATAAACATAATGGTGTCAGGTTTGGCATAAAATCATTCATTCCTTTGCAAAAGCATTTCCAAGTATGCAGAATCGTGTGAAATTGACTAACATGAAGTAGAATGACACTCATTTTACGCCAAATTAAAAAGTGTATGAAATAAATAACTCAAAGTGTGTTACACAAAGTTGACAATTTTCAAATAGTACGTTCGCTTAGACAACAGGAGTTTAGACTGAGCGATAATTCGTTTTTTCCAAAACAGAATAAGTAATTGTAACTGATTTTAAAAGCGCCATCTTGGCATTAGGTACGATCTAGCAAAATGGTATAGTTCCAAGCAGGGTGAATCTAAAGAGCGAGTTCCAAAATGTTAGAAACCAGTATCTTGAAAATGAAAAATAATTAAAATGCAGATTATTTTAAAGCCGGTTCTGTCCAGCTGGACTATTTGCTAAGTAGAAACATTTGATGGCGTTAACTATGCCATTATAGCAGTTATAGTACATTTTGGATATTTGCCAGCGCGGAGAGATGATATAATTCGTGGTGCTAAATACTCTAATATGCAAAGGATTATGTATATGAAAATATGGATAATGGTTTTCAGGGAACGTTACATGAGCATTAATTATAGATTGTGAGCATGTGTAAATTGCCAAATAATGAAAAGTCGCCATAGGTGGCAAGCTATTCTGGCTGTTCAGTAATTTTTCTCAAAGAAAATATATGAAGCACTGTTTTCTTAGGGCTAATTATTAACTATACATATACGCAAGTCGCCAAATTATGAGAAATCGCCATAATTGGCTAATACGCAAGGTGTTCCAGGGGTTTCACATAATTAAAAATAAAGCGAAGTTTAAATTTTTATCTTCCAAGCAACATGCAAGAACCAAGCAATATGTAGTTCGGTAACATTCTATCTGATCCAACCTTTGGGGTTTTTTGTTTAAATTATGCCTTTTCTACGAGTAAGCCTTATTAGGGGCCGAATGCCTCATACGAAAAGCGAGCCACTTGTATTTAACAAAAATAAGTTATTTAACACGGACACTCATAGAATTGAGTTACGCTCTACGGGTATCTCTGTAACTGCTAAGCCGATTCTAAAACTGTTTTCAGCGATAGAAAGCTACACTATTCCTTAGTATTATAGGCTACCTTTCATTTATATAACATATTCTTTTACAGTGACACTGAAAATAATCCTAATACATAGTGCAGTGTGGGCGCTCTCTGTAACTATCGAACCGATCCTAAAACTATTTTCACGAACATAAAGTTGCGCCATTCCTGAGTATTATAAGCTACCTTTATGCATATATCACCAATAGTTCTTTAGGGACACTCATAAAATTACATTACGCTCTAAGGGTATTTCATTTAAGGGAACTACTAAACCGTTTACATATATATTTATATATATGTTTAAATTTTTTATTTAAATTTCAGGTTCCCTTGAAAAAAAAAAAAAAAAAAAAAAAAAAAAAAAACCACGAAAAATGTTGAAATCAGCTTTTACAGATTTATTATATATGATATTATATATTGTTGCGGAATTACTCTGCTACTCCTTGGGTTCGTCGTTCTAAAGTCCTGTTGGTGTAAAAAGTTCAAGTAAAAAGTCACTTGTCAGGATGGAACACAAACTTTATTGCTTCTAGATCTTCGTAGTACAATCAGCTGTACACAATTCACAAGCACAATCTAGCAATAACGTGCTTTTAACAATCCGCTTGGATCAGAAGCTCTCACAAATGCTGTATTTCTCACACCAAAATAAGTCACTTTCACAGGCAAAAATTCCGTAGAAATATTCAAGGGATATAGTACACAATCCCTTAAGACACAGCAATGAAGAATTTACACACAGCACTTTGAAAACAGCTTCACAAAACAAGCTAAAACACAGCTTCTATAGCACTATCAATTCACACAAACGTACCGAGAGCTATTCACACATGGAGCGTTCAGCTCGCACTGACTGTCGGGGCGACGCGCTCTTCTATAAATAGCCGGCGCAGGAGCTACAAGAGGTTTCCAGAAAAGTCAATTTCTCGAGGGTTCTACATAAAGCGTGAATTTTGATTACGTCATAGAAGAGAAATGTTAGGTTATTATGCGTTTTTAATGCAGGAAAAACAACTTCCAGGCCCCATTGGGAAAATCGCGCCAAATGACCAAAAAGTCGCCAAGCTTGGCGACTTTTGGCGAAATATCGCCAAATTTGGCGCCAAAAATAAGTCCTCAAAAGTGAAGAGATCTAAGCTCTAGGACTAATATTTCTCGAGATTTCTAGAAGCCCATAGAAAAACATATGGGAAAGCGAAACCTCCGTATCTCCGGTTCTAATTGGCCGATTTTGATGCAACAAAAAGCAAAATTTATCTATTTGAAGCGTAGAATACGAATTTTAAACCATTCTAAGCCCCAGAGCAGCGGGTTGCCCCGAAAATTCGTAACATTGCCCCCTTCCCAAGGACTGCACGTCCCGGGCAGTACAATCCCTAGTTAGGAGGTCACACAGGTACCTACACTGTATAACACTTAACAAGATCTTAAGAACATAATTCAAGCAAGTAATCAATAGCACAATAAGCAAATACACATTAATAAATAAATAATCATCATAATAAATAATTACACTGTAATAAGTAATCAATGTAATAACAAATACACATTAATAAAATCCAATATATTACAAATATGTACACTAAACATGGCGTAAGTAGTGAGAGAAAAAAAAAAAAAGAGTTGAAGAAAGAGGAAGAGAAGAGAAAGACAGGAAAGGAATGAGAGATGAAAGAAAAGAGGAAGTACGCCATAGTGACCATAGTCTGAGCTAATTACAACCGCGGTAGATGGCTAGCCGATCGTAATGTACAACTCTTGGCCTCGAGTTTGGTGACTTACGAATCCGTACGATGACGTCATTCAGCCGGTTTAGGACTGTGTAAGGACCGTCCCACGGCGATTGCAGCTTGGGAGACAGGCCTTTCCGTCGAGTAGGATTCCATAGCCAAACTTTGTCACCTGCGTTGAACTCGTGTCCCGTAGCTTTCGTGTCGTAGCGAGTCTTCATCTTTTCCGTGTTCAGGTTGATCCGCTCCCGAGCAAAATGATGCACATCTTCAAACCGTGCCCGAAGGTTTTCCACGTACTCCTCTGGCGATGAAGGCGCATCTGGAGGGCGGCCGAACACTAGATCGGCGGGAAGACGAAGATCTCTGCCGAACAGCATCTGGGAAGGTGTGAAGCCGGTAGTCTCATGGACGGCACTCCTATAGGCCAGCAGGAACAGGGGGAGTTTCTTGTCCCAGTCCTCTTGATTCCTAGATACCAGGAGCGAGAGGTTGTTCAAAATTGTACGATTGAACCTCTCCACCATGCCGTCGGATTGTGGGTGTAAAGGCGTAGTCTGGGTTTTGTCCATTCCGAGAAGTTGGCATAGTCCTTTAAAGACTGCAGAGGTAAAGTTCGTTCCTTGGTCGGAATGAAGTTGCAGAGGGGTTCCATATCTGGAAATCCATTCTTGCACCAATACCTCTGCTACGGTCGTAGCTTCTTGATCGGGAATAGGAAACGCTTCGGGCCATTTAGAGAAGTAGTCAATGACAACTAGGATGTATTTGTTGCCATTCGAAGTTCGCGGAAGAGGTCCCAGGATGTCGAGGGCAATCCTCTCAAAAGGCGCTCCTACATTATAACGGTGTAGTCTTCCACGGCTTCGTTTCTTCGGGCCTTTGCGGGCGGCACAGGCGTCACAAGCTTGACACCACTTTTCGACGTCGGCTCGAGCCCTAACCCAGTAGAAGCGCTCGCGAACTTTCTGCAGGGTCTTCATTACGCCAAAATGGCCCCCAGTTAAGCCATTATGAAGTTCTTCTAGAACCTTCGGAATCCTCGAGCGAGGGAGTACCAACTGCCATCGGAGCATCTTGCCGTCGTCCGACTCCCATTTACGATACAGGACTCCATTTCTCAGGCGAAGCGAATCCCATAAAGCCCAGTACTGTTTTGTTGCCGGACTGTAAGATGATATTTCTTGCCAACTGGGCTTAGCGCTGGATTTTTCCATAAATTCCACAATAGGTTTGATGTCGCTGTCTGTTAATTGGTCCGCCCGAACATTTTCGTCACTCCAGGGATCTTGAGATGATGCCGATGATGTAACTTGGCGGACAGCGGGATGTTTCAGATGGTAATTTTTCTCTACCCTGGAGCAATAGCGACAACTGTCTATGCAGGGCCTTCTCGACAAAGCATCTGCATTTCCATGAGATGACCCTTTCCGATGACGTATCTCGATGTCATATTCTTGTAGTCGCTGTATCCACCTGGCTATTTGGCCCTCCGGATTCTTGAAATTTAGAAGCCAGGTTAAAGAGGCATGGTCCGTTCGGAGCAGGAACTTTCGGCCGTACAGGTAATGATGGAAGTGCTCCACGGCCTTAATGATAGCAAGGAGTTCCTTTCTCGTAACACAATAGTTACGTTCTGCCTTTGAAAGGCATTTGCTCCAGTAAGCAATGACGTGTTCTTGGCCATCTATCTCCTGGGACAAAACTGCTCCGACACTCTCCTTACTTGCGTCTGTGTCCAGGATAAATGGCTTGTCAGGGTGAGGATACGACAAGATCGGCGAAGATGTTAAAGCCGTCTTCAGTTCGTTGAATGCGTCCTCACATTCCTCAGTCCATAGAAATTTCTGTCCAGTCTCGGTCAATTTGTGAAGAGGTCTCGCAATTTGAGAAAAGCCCTTCACGAAATTTCGATAGTAAGTACACAGACCGAGAAAACTTCTTAAGTCGTGGATATTCTCGGGACGACTCCAGTTCTGGACTGCGGACGTCTTTTCGGGATCGGTTCGGACTCCGTGGGCGGATATTATGTGCCCGAGGTAACGTACTTCCCGACGAAACAAATTACACTTCGATGGACTTAGTTTCAAGTTTGCCTCTTTTAATTTCTGTAGTACCTTTCGAATGTTCTCGAGATGCTCTTCGAAAGTCCTTCCGACGATGATGATATCGTCCAAATAAACGAGACATGCTTCGTAGGAAAGTCCTCTCAACACTGTCTCCATTAGACGCTCGAATGTAGCCGGTGCGTTGCAGAGTCCAAAAGGCATAACTTTGAACTGCCACAATCCTTGTCCCGTGGTGAACGCAGTCTTTTCACGGTCATCGGGATGGATTTCTACTTGCCAGTAGCCACTCTTGAGATCCAGAGTGGAGAACCATTCGTTTCCCGATAAAGTGTCCAATGTGTCGTCTATCCTGGGAAGAGGGTAGCTGTCTTTCTTGGTAATGTCATTCAGACGTCTATAGTCAACACAGAACCGGGTGGAACCATCTTTCTTTCGGACCAAAACAATCGGCGAGGCCCACGGACTAGTCGATGGCTCGATGACGTCATCACGCTGCATCTCCTCTAAAAGTCGGTTCACCTCTTCTTGCTTAGCAAACGGCAGCCGCCTAGGATGTTGCTTGATGGGAGAATGGCTGCTTGTGTCTATTTTATGCTGCGTTAACCTCGTACGGCCAAAGTCACCGGAAGTACGAGAGAAGAGGTCTTCAAATTCAGCTATTACTTTCTCCGCAGCGCTTCTCTGTTCTGCCGTTAACTCCACGTCTTGTAATAATTCCTTCGTCAGGCACTCGGAAGATTTAGCTGTCGTTTGGTTGGTGTTCTTATTAATGCAGGTAACAGGAGTGCATGTCGCCAACACTTCATTTTTCTTTATCACCTTCGACTTGTCCGTCACATTTACTACTCTAACTGGAATTTCCGTTCTCGACAAGTCCACAAGTGTTGCTCCCACAAGTACTCCTCTGACGGAATCACTATTGCTTGGGTGTTCGATTAATCCAAAGCGGAATTTATTGCTTTCTTTTACTGTTCCAGAAATTATGGAATCAGTTCTGGGAGGTAGAGTGATATCAGTCTGGGCTATTATTTGCTGAACAGGCAAAACAGTTTCGTTTCTAATATCGAACGCAGCTATTTCTTCTGAGTCCGAACGAAGCTCATTATTCTTAAAGTCCAAGTTAAATTTGTGCGATTTTAAAAAGTCGAGTCCGAGAATAAAAGAGTCTGTAATATTGGCGACATATACCACATGGTCGTATCTGGCATTTCCAAACGTGATTTCTACTTGCGCTTTTCCGCCCACTTCGATCTTGTCACCTGTCACAGTCTGGAGGGTCAGCGAGGGCGGAGTCCAGATAATCTTCAAGTTCAGTTTCTTGGCCAGATCCGTCCTTATGATGGTTACGTTCGCTCCAGTATCAATCACCATGTGGCATGGGGAACCATTAACGTATCCCAGTACGAATAGTCCATCACTGCCGCCATTCACTGATGAAATCTGTAAGACTTTCAAACGTCGTCTCTTTTGTCTTGAAAGTCGTCTCTTTTCTGTCTTCCTTCATGGGCTTCTCTGGTGCGTTGATAACTGCGATCTTTACGACGAGAGTTCTTTTGTGCGTCGCAGTATTTTCGTAAATGCCCCTCGCTGTTGCACCTCCAACATTTCACTTTTCTTGGCTCTGACTGTTCTTGTCGTTCCACCAGATTTTCCAGGGTCTTTAATTTATTCTCTAATCTCTCCATTTCTCCATCCGTAGGCTCCTGGAATGACACAGCTCTAACATTATGCCGCTCTTTTCTTACGGCCAGCTGAGCTGCCTCTAGCTTCATGGCGAATACGAGGGCAGACCTGAGATCTTTATAATCCGCCAAGATCAATGCTTTCTGAATTTCAGAGTCCACGAGGCCTTCAATAAAATGTTGTACTGCAACTTCTTCTCGAACATTATCAGGATAACTGCCATAGGCTAGATGACACAGCCTATCTATGTCGGAAGCCAGCTCTTGGAGGGTCTCGCCAGATCTCTGCATCCTTGACTTAAGTTGGATTCTACTATATTCTTTCTGGCACTTCTCTCCGAATTTCATCTCCAAGGCACTTGCGAGGGCGTCAAAATCTCCTATCTTCGTCGCTCCAATAGTTTGCAATACGTTAATTGCATCTCCGCTAAGGGAAGCGGCCAGTTGGTCCGCTTTCTCGGACTCGCTCCAACCATTGGCTTTGGCGACGATTAAAAATTGGGTCTTGTAGGCTTCCCAGAGAGTCTTTCCGTCATAAGTGGTAAGTTTCACTGCTGGGCGGCGTGACGACAGTCTGATGTTTTCCGGTAACTTTCCCAGCTTGACGAGAGAGTCCAATTTTTCTTCCATTTTAGCTTCACATTCTTTCTGTATTTTCGAAACTATATTTTCTTTCCAGTCTAGTTTCTCCTCAATTTTATTCTTAAATTCTTCCCGCATTCTGCAAATATCTTGCTGCAATTCCTTAACATTTTCTTCTATTTTTCCTTCAATTCTTTGTTCATATTTCGTTTGAGTTTCTTCTATGAGCGACATTCTTTTCTCCATTATCTCTTGACTTTCCTGCACACTCTTTTCGAATTTCTCTAATTTTCCCAAAGCAGTCTCCATTTTCTCCAATCCCAATTTCATTCCTTCTTGTCCGGCTTCAATTTTCTTCTCTAAATCCGCTTTCATCTGTTCTTGTCCGGCTTCAATTTTCTTTTCTAAATCGGTCTGTCCGGCTTCAATTTTCTTTTCTAAATCGGTCTGTCCTGCTTCAATTTTCTTCTCTAAATCCGCCTTCATCTGTTCTTGTCCAGCTTTCATCTCGTCTTGTCCGGCTTTCATCTCGTCTTGTCCGGCTTTCATCTCGTCTTGTCCGGCTTTCATTTCTTGCATCATATTCATGAGCTTTTGAAGTTGTTCTTCCATTTTTTTGTCTAGTCAAAACCATAAACTGGAAAATTAAAGTCTTTATTTAGAACCCCGATTCTGACACCAAATGTTGCGGAATTACTCTGCTACTCCTTGGGTTCGTCGTTCTAAAGTCCTGTTGGTGTAAAAAGTTCAAGTAAAAAGTCACTTGTCAGGATGGAACACAAACTTTATTGCTTCTAGATCTTCGTAGTACAATCAGCTGTACACAATTCACAAGCACAATCTAGCAATAACGTGCTTTTAACAATCCGCTTGGATCAGAAGCTCTCACAAATGCTGTATTTCTCACACCAAAATAAGTCACTTTCACAGGCAAAAATTCCGTAGAAATATTCAAGGGATATAGTACACAATCCCTTAAGACACAGCAATGAAGAATTTACACACAGCACTTTGAAAACAGCTTCACAAAACAAGCTAAAACACAGCTTCTATAGCACTATCAATTCACACAAACGTACCGAGAGCTATTCACACATCGAGCGTTCAGCTCGCACTGACTGTCGGGGCGACGCGCTCTTCTATAAATAGCCGGCGCAGGAGCTACAAGAGGTTTCCAGAAAAGTCAATTTCTCGAGGGTTCTACATAAAGCGTGAATTTTGATTACGTCATAGAAGAGAAATGTTAGGTTATTATGCGTTTTTAATGCAGGAAAAACAACTTCCAGGCCCCATTGGGAAAATCGCGCCAAATGACCAAAAAGTCGCCAAGCTTGGCGACTTTTGGCGAAATATCGCCAAATTTGGCGCCAAAAATAAGTCCTCAAAAGTGAAGAGATCTAAGCTCTAGGACTAATATTTCTCGAGATTTCTAGAAGCCCATAGAAAAACATATGGGAAAGCGAAACCTCCGTATCTCCGGTTCTAATTGGCCGATTTTGATGCAACAAAAAGCAAAATTTATCTATTTGAAGCGTAGAATACGAATTTTAAACCATTCTAAGCCCCAGAGCAGCGGGTTGCCCCGAAAATTCGTAACAATATGATTATGTATGATATTATATATGATTATTATATATGAAATTTCAGCATTCTGTGACTAATAGTTTTTGAGATTTGAGAGTTAAATACATACACATGTACACCAAAAGTCGCCAAGCTTGGCGAGTTTTGGTGTATTTCTTGAGGGAGGCACGTGACTGCGGTCGGACCATTACCTAACTAATGGTTGGACGGTATTGTGCTTGAAATGGATAAAAAATGTCCTTAAAACTGCCATTGACCGTAATGTATTGGAAATCTTTTGAGTGTTCCTGTAGCAGAACTATAAATGATAAAGACACTTTTTTCGATGGAGAAATTCATTTTGTAACCCTTAATAGCATATATAACTTCTGAGTCGTTTGAAGTAGCCTAATACATTTAAAATTCGCTTTAATTAATATCTGACCATAGAGCGTAATGTATTTAAAATCTTTTGGGCGGCCCTGTAGATAAACTGTCCAGTCGAATGGGACCGAAAGGGGAGGTGTACTGTATAACTAGATATTACAACAATCCTAAATTAAAGTTTCAACTTTCTACGTCAAGTAGTTTTTTAGAAATGAGAGTTCAATATGCGAAATTCGATTTCTAGCCAAATACTTCCGATATCGCCATGCTGGGTTGGGTTCAATTTGAAAGATTTACTTCTGACACTTAATTTGGCGATATGTCGCCAAAAGTCGACAAGCTTGAGATAGTTTGCGAGATTTTGGGGATAGACAAAGTAGTCACTGACCACAGACTTATTGAATGCATCCATATACCTTAACGTAAGTCACTTGGCTGACCCTGTAAATAAATTACACAGTCGATTGCAATAAATAAAAAAAAAAGATGCACAGTTGAATGTTACAACAGTTCTGTTATAAATACAATATTTTAACATTATACGGTTAAAAATTTTTGGAGTTATGCGAAATTAGAAATTATTTTTCGCGCCAAATTTGTCAACATTTCGGCAAAACTTGCCAAGGTCGACGACAAATGGCGAGATTTTGGGTATTTAGAAAACAATGACTGACTATTGCCAGAAGGAACTGCGTGTTATTATTGTAAGGTCATTAGTTGCCTCGTTCATCCTAGTCGCGCTAGTGTTTACCCACCAAAACATGGTACTATGACAAAGTTCTGAGGGAGGATAGGGCTAAGATAGAGAAGGGCCGCCAAAGAGAAAATTCTCATAAAGGCACATCTGAAAGTGGCCTTGTCAACAGAATTTGTGTCCTTTGAGAAGTCCAAAAATTTTCTCACTTCCTCCTTTGCTGATTGCAGTTTCCCGGACGCGGGGAACGCTAATTGTAGAGATATACTAAACTAGCCGCCAAGGCGGCCGGTCCCCCCCCCCGAAATTTTTTTCTGGGTACGGTCCTGTTACATCTTATTGTGATTGCCGTTCGCAGGGTAGATATGTTGTTGATTTTGGTACCGCATACGTTAGCGTATTATGTAAGGATGATACCTCGCAATTCCATATTCAGATTTATGATTTTAGCGGTCAGATTTTTGTAGAAATTAATTGGCAAAAGTTCTCAGACGTATTCAAACTGGACACTATCTATAGTGTCCAGTGGGTCTATATATAGTGTCAGTGGTGAGTGGTATATATAGTGTCCAGAGTGGGTTATAACCCACTCACACACTTTTTAAGAAGTTTTTACTGTGTACATGGATGCAGTAAAAAAGGGGCAAAAATTGACAAGTATTGCAAAATTCTTGAAAGTTACGATGTTTAAAGAATTTGCAACGTGCAGACTAGTGAATCTCCGTTCTTGACAGCAGAAAATGTTCATTTTTATCGGGCCCGGACTGGCTCTCTTGGGGCCCTCGGCTAGAGATTTAAAAGGAGCCGATTTGTCGATTTGGACACCTGGGCAAAAGCTTCATTGAGGGCCCGCTCTTTCGAAAACATTTTCACAATTTACATATTTTTAAAGAACAATTTGGGGGCCCCGAATGCCCTCCCGGAAATCAGGCCCCGCCTCTTACTGAGGAATTTAGAGGGAATAGAGTATTAGAATTATGTAATATTTGAAAATTAGGCTTACACGCCTAAAAATCACATTTAACTATTTTAGAGATTTGGGGGGTCCTGACTTTTCGGTGGCTCCTTGCGTCGCGGAGTTTCTGGGATCCTCCGCTGCGTCACTGCGTAAGATTGCTGGAAAATAAATAATCAAATTACTCTTATTATGACGTTGTATATCCACTTTTGAATGCCTCACCGGGGCCCCCATAGCGATCGCCGACCAGCCGACCTGGCCAGTCCGGGCCTGATTTTTATACATAGGGATAGATACTGTAAAAACTTACTTTTTAAAAAAAGTATTCATGGTGCCTGTTAATTGCTCTATGGGGTCTTAGGTTTTTCCAGGGGGGGCTGAGCCGTCCATAGCACCCCCAGCGCTACGGCCCTGGCGACACGGGGACATTTAAGTTATGTTTGATTGCCGACTGGAGTTTTTGTGATTTGACTGAAATTATATACCTTTTTAATTTTTTTATTCTTGTTTATTTTAGTCTTGTTTTATTTTCTTATTATTTTTTCTTAGAATCACAGAAGTGTCTTTAATGTGACACTTCTGTGATTCTAATGTTTTATGAATTCTGAATTGTACCTTGATTTTTTTTTTTTTTTTTTTTCTAGGTTCTGGTTATCAACTTTCTTCCAGAGAACAACGAACATGTAGGAGATGGAAAAAATGATGGAAAGAGAAAAAAAAAATATTTACATATATATATTTATTTATTTATTTAATGAAATGCAGATTTATTTTGTATGTAATAAAGAATGTTAATAAAGTTTTTTTATTTTTAATTGTTTTACCTTGAATATCATTAAAATCCGTGTCATTAATCTTTTTTATTGAAAACCTGAATAGGGTTTTAAAGCATGTTTGGCAATAATCAACAGTTGATAAAAATGTAATGATAAATGCTTTTGAGGAAGATGGTAGGTATAAATTTTTGATTGGAGGGTACTTAATAATCAAGTCTTACGTCATTACAAAGGCCTGAACTACTGGCCATTTCATTATGGGGGCACCCAGTTTAAGTGTAAAAATTTTGGAGGGGGATGTAACAGTGGTGATATATTTTTGATAGGTTTAATAATCATTCATTTGATAAAATGAAAAGCTACTGCAGGAGAAGCTGTCATCTTAAAGGTAACAAGAAAAAAAGTACAATGACGCTTCATAATATGAAGTAACATTAACTTTTAACATCTTGAGGTAAAATCTATTCACAAGGTTAAATTGTAAATTTCAGCATAAAATTTCAAATTGAGCGGGAGTGTTTAGCAAGCTTTGCATAAGTTAACCTGGGACAAATGAAATCAGTTTAGAATACAAAAATAGTACTCAATGCATGAAAAAAAGAAAAGGAACCCTCTACTTGTAAAATAATTATTTAAATCTGTTTTTCCATATGGTACTAACTACACCTTTTTTGCCTAATTTAAGTTACATTAAAAAAATAGAATCATAAAGTACAATTTTTATTTTTTAAACTAGATCATCTTAAAATTAGTGCGAGTGTAGGCAGTTTTATATAGGAGCTTTTTTTTTTAACCTGCTATGTAATAATATGCAGGAAGGTGGGATGAATACCAGTGATGCCATTTTCTTTACATTTTTGTGTTTATGCCTGCAAGTAATTAATAAAAACTAACATTTTTAATGTTTGATGTTTGTTTTAATAGCCGTAATTAATAAAAACTAACATTTTTAATGCTTGATGTTTGTTTTAATAGCTGTAATTTATTTCTTTTCGGGGGAGGGGGGGGGTTACCATTGCATTTTCAAAGAATAAGTTAACTAATTTTCTAATTTAGCAAAATCTTAAGCTAAAATATATGCATAGCAAATTACATTATTAAAATCGTAAACCAAATTGAGAGATTTGAAAATTGCTTAAGTCAAGGTACTACTGTATGTACACACACACACGCATATATATTGTTTTATATTTATTTTAGTGTGTTTTAAACTGGACAGTTACAAATTCGAAATAGGAAATTTGACTTTGCACTCAAATACTTTTTTTAAGTGGGTGTAAATATCTGAGAGCTCATACTAAGTAAAGTGAAAATATGAAGGGGGTGTGGGGGCAGAAAGACACATCCTGATATTTTAACTGCCTCGCCCCCCCCCCCTTCTGGCAATTCCACTTTTTTATTAAAGGTGACGAAAAAAACACCATTATACAGCGAATTGTCAGCCTGAAAAAAAAAAAAAAAACACCTGGAATAATTAAAATTACCTTTAGCTAATAATTTATATGCATGCAATATAAACTGGTGTATAAAGGCTGGAATGGCTTGGCTTAACGTTTGGTGATTGGTCGGCCGACGATGAAGTCATTGGCAACTGTTCGACTGACGATCATACCCATTGCATAGCTGCCAACCTTCCAACAAAAAAATAAGGAACACAGCACATGGTCATAAAATCGGAAATAAAGAACACAGTGCGTGGTCATGAAATGTATGATTAAATATACAATTAAAAATCTTACATTAACAAAATTAAATTATCATGTGTAGAGAGATGATGTGCATATATAATCATTAATTTATAAAAATAAAATATACTTAACTTGGCTCAATTTCTACAATAGACTTAAGTGTTTAATGAAATAAAACTTGAAAGAATAATAAGATAAATGTCATTCAATTAAATTTATTGACTTATTTACAAGAACAAATGCTTTACCAAAAGCTAAAAATGTACACGATTTTCCTCTTTTCTTTTAATTTTAAAAATCCTTCCACAGAAGCTGAAAAATGGAACACTTAGGCTTAAAAACGTATTTAAGGAACGAAGTTCAAAAAACGGAGCAAATCAGTACAAAAGGAACACTTGGCAGCTATGCCATTGGCAAGACGCCGCAAAACACTTTAGCGCCAAACAGACACCAAAGATTGGCCAATCTTCAGCCGATGAGACATCTCTAATCAATCGCCCATATCGTCGCCGATGGTGGCCCCACATCAAATTCTTCAATGAGCGATGTTTGGCCGCTGATGAATTGCTGCTTGGGTGTGCTCTATTTGATTTTAGTAATTGCTTAGGTATTAGCGATAAATGACTGTTAGAACACAGACAGGTAGAAGAGGAGAGCTAGCCATGTCCAATTCCCGGTAGCTTCTGCACTATCAGGTGCTTTATTCTTTTCTTTTCCTTTTTGCAGCGGAGAGTCCCGTATCCTTTTTTTATCATTGAAGGGGGAGGATTCACATTCCAGCCTAGCCACATCCAGTTCCTGACAACTTGTGTATTCTATCAGGTGCCGTGTTCATTTTTAGCACTCTGATGCTATTTCTTTCAAGCGCGGGAATTTGTGTATGCGGCGCGCTGTGGTTACTTTTTCCGTTTGATTCATGTTTTCTGCAGTGATTTGATATTGCTAACGAAAACATGGACTATCCCTTCAGATGATTTTCAAATAGGAGGATTCACTTTGGTCGAATGGATAGACAGTGGTTTCCAAAACAGAAAGCCATCTGGAGTTATGATTTTTATAGAGGGAAAACTTTATAAAAAAAAATATGAAACACTTTACCCGTGCCTACACGAGCCAGACCAATGGTGTTGTTCAAATGGTCATTGCGTATATTCAAGATAAAGTGAGATTTGCAGTTTCATACGCTAGTCCTCGAATTTCTTATGGAGATAAATTAGACGCTACATTCGAAGCGTTACTGAAGGAGGATGATTGTAAGACTATTTTAGTAGGGGATTTTAACATAGAATTAAATTCCGATCAAGGATTCGATTTCATAACTGAAATGGGTTGATTCCTACTTTAGGACCCCCATTCTCGCCAAAGTAAAAAATCGCCGCGTTTTGGCGAGCCTTCCTGTCAATAGTCCGTGATCGCGCATGCGCACAAGTTTCAACGCTTCCCAGAGAAACTGGATGAAATGGATGTGAAGAATTCAGCATTAAACGCACCAAATACGGAATTTGAAGACAATTATTAAAAATACATTAGTTGGCAACTAAAATAAATGTAATGATGTACTTACATGTTCCAAATGACTTCATTTGACAAGAATTTATGAGCAGATTCTTTACATTTTTAAGTATTTCCTTTATTAAAAGCGGATTCGTGAATTTTTACTTTATTTTAACCAATGAGGTAGGTTGAATTGCAACAATTTTAGGAAATGGAATCAGAATGTTAAAATAATTAACAAAAGAACTAATTCTGCAATGATTTTTTAAAAAATTTGGCAAAGAAATAAAAAGAAAGAAAAAACGAACAGAGAAGAAAAAACTTTAAAGAACAAAAATACGTCTTTAAAATATAAAATATTAACATTTAAAACTGTCCTAGCAACTTATTTTCAGATGCCAGAAATTTTTGCGTACGTGTTATTAAATTATATCATTAATGCATAAATAAAAATACATATGCATACTTTAATCACGACTTTAATATTTAAAGATACCCTAGCAACCAAATTTCCCTTATCAGATTTATTTGTGCTTGACAATGCTAATATTAATGAGTTGAAATCGTCTGCTCCTATTAATACGTACCGATATGAAAATACAACAGAAATTTAGTATCCAGTGTTTACGAAATTATACTTTACTGGGTAAAAGCCAACAGAACTTTTCGAAACAAAGTTCGAGAATGCGTAAAAGGATACTAAACCTTATCGTTGCCTACGTAATACTACATATTATGAGCATTTCGTAGGCAACGGCCTTATCAAAGATCAAAACTCATGATTGATCACGTGCAAAATCAACTGGAATACCGATTGATTACTGAGAGAAATTTGCGAATAAACCCTTTGCCGTATGGCTGCAATATAAATACAAAAAATGGTAATGGCAACTGTATATCAATATTTATCGTCGCGTTGGCGAGAGTGGGGGGTCCTAAAGTAGGAATCAACCCTCAAATGGATACTTTAGATTTTCCATTACTCACCAATCCTAAACATTTCACCACTGGAGGCGAAACAACAATGTATGCAGTTTTCAGCAACAAAATTATGCAAACAGGAGTCTATATGATCACTTACAGTTATCATTTTCCTCTATATGGCAGAATTGATTGAATAGATTTTTAAAAAAAATCTGGAATTCTTCCAGCCGAGTGCGTATATAAAATCTGGAAAAATTTTGGATTTTTTTTTCCGTTGCAGCAGGAAGTTCCGTGTCCTTTTTTTATCATTGCAGCGGGAGGATTCACATTCCTTCCCTTTAAAATCTATATTTAACCCTTTGAGGCACAACCCTTTTCCAATGCTGAAAAGAGGGCAGCCGTTGCCATCGCTCGACTTAACTACCAGCAAGATGGCGGACGATCGAAACGTTCATCTGCGTCAAAAAAGGGTCTCTAGATCGGTGGCACGCGATGAACGTTTCGATCGTCCGCCATCTTGCTGGTAGTTAAGTCGAGCGATGGCAACGGCTGCCCTTTTTTCAGCATTGGGCAATCTTTCCAGCTGTTCTCGTGTTCTTCCATCTTTCAGCAGACGTCAGTGCTGTTAAAAATAATCGTGACCATTTTTTACGGGAAATGAACGTGCTAAAAAGTAAAGGATTCTCGTGGAGCTATGTCACTTGCAACTATTTTTATAGAAATCCAATCTATTCTTCTTGACTGGCAACAGTCAAAACGTCAGAGTTTGGTGATCCCAGAGCGGGATCACTGCGCGTTAAAGGGTTAAGGTAAATAGGCTTTTCTTTTCCATTGCACGGGCAACGCCGGGACACTCTACTACATAGGTTCCCAACCTTTTTTGAACTGGTGCCCCCTTTTCTAGTGAATATTTCAATACCGTCCCCCTACCACTCCAGAGAAACAAGAGCGTACATAATGCATGGTGAAAACAAGAATTAAATTTAAAAAAAATTACTAATAGATAGAATATTGTTGAAATTGAAACGTTACTGAATTTCTTCTTCATTTAAAAAAGAGGAATAAAAGTTTTAGCTTACCTGTTATAAGGACAGGCAGGGGTTTTGATGATTCGAAGTAATAGATAATAAACTATTGCTTTCTAAATAAATAAATTGACAGCTTCAGAGAACAATCAAAACGTATACTTAATCATATTAAAACGTATTTTTATTAAAATATTATCAGCGTAATTTTTAAGTCTTTTTTAGACAATATTTGGTTCCCACGCCCCTCCGGACCATATCAACCCCCCCTAATTTTCTCTGGGTCTTTTACCGCCCCCATGAAAGCCTCAAAAGCCCATAAGGGGGCGTTATTGCCCACGTTGGGAACCTATGCTCTACTAGTAACATATATACCAAATTTGAGCTTAATCGAATACACCGTTTAGGAGCTACACTCAAGCACACATATACACACGCAGACACATACTTACATATATCTCTTAAAAAAAGCATATGGACCTCAAAACGTGTAAATACACCAAAACCTCTAAGTTGATTGTTTTCATGATTTTACAATACTTTCCTTACATGGTACATGTTTGGAAGGTAATAATTATACATATTAAAACAAGGAGGTAAAACAAAATGCTTTTTTGTAACGAAATTTACTTTTAATGGCGACAATCCAATAATTTTCTATATCTCTTGTTGTAAAAATGAGATTTTTACCAAATCACATCAGTCTCTGGAACATATTGTTACGAATTTTCGAGCAACCTGCTGTTCTGGGGTTTAAAATAGCTTAAAATCCGTGTTCTGTGCCTCAAATGCAGTACTGTTGCAGTATGTTATAACCGGTGTCTCTGTGCATCAAATGCAGTAGACACCGATTATAACGTACTCTCACGGGACCTAAAAATGTAGTACGTTATAAGCAGTACTGTTGGTAAGATTCAATATTACACAAAAAAAAGAAAGTGGGCTCATAAATTCATCGTAATATGTGTTTTAAAGAGGTCTGATTTTTTAAAATTTAAATTAAGCAAAGAAAATTCTTTATCACTTACAATTTTTACTGAGATAAATAATCTGTAATTTTCTTTTGTTTTAAATGAGCAGATGCTACTTTAAAAATACCGTTTTGGATATCCATAATAGACTTTTGTAGAATCTCTGCATCATCATTGCGGCATTCAAAAAAGCGTGATAATATTTTTGCAGCATTTAAAGTGTTGGATATGCTTGGTATAGGCTCCTCTGTTTCTTCTTCACTATTGCTAGAATTATTATAGATAGGGCTTTGCAGGAGGCATTTACAATGGTGAATGACAAATAAAAGACATGGTCTTGTTCTTAGCACTATCTTGCTGGCGAAAAAGATAAAAGATCGCTCTCTTCATTCATACACAATTCATCTCGCTAGAGAATCTGGAAACTGACGAGTGTTTTTGAAGGTACTGAAATTTCTGAGAACAAGGAAATAAAATTCTTAAGAAAAGCAAAATTTTATTTTTGGCTTAGGTATAAAAAGTACGTTATAGCAGAAGTACGTACTTTTATTAAGTACGTTTCAACCAAAGTTAAATACTATTATAAATATAGGACTTTAAGCGGGACCTAGCTTCTAGGTACGTTATATCCCAGGTCTGTTATAACCGGTGAGCACTGTAGTTAAATTTTGCATTTTGTTGCATCAAAATCGGTTAACTAGAAATGCAGATATGGAGTTTTTGGTTTCCCCATTGGTTAACATAGCATTTTTTAGAAATATTGGTCGTAGGCCTTTGCTAACTTCACTTTTGGGAACTTATTTTTGGTGCCAAATTTGGCAATATTTTGCCAAAAGTCACCAAGTCTAGCTACATTTTGGTCGTTTAGTGCGATTTTCTCAATGAGGCTTGGTATAAAGCTAGTTTTCCTGCATTAACATTACACGATAGTCAAATATTGCTCTATTATGTAATCAAAATTAGCACTTTACGGGGAATTTTCAAGGAGCAGTTCTAGCTGGATAAGTATTATGATTCAGCCCCCAGTGGCAACCTGAAACGAAACTTATATATTAATATCGACTTGATGTACCAATGCAATTCATTCGTGTTTTGCCTCCGCATTCCGCTTTATTCTCGATATGGAAAATAATAAGCATGCGCATGATTATCTTTTTAAGTGATATATCTCGTAAACTGGGCTAGACATATAAAACCAACACAAGGTATTAGGAAATCTTAAAGAGTACATTTTATATTAAAAGGTTAAAATACACATTAAAATGAATCTGACGGTAGCAGCTTTCAGTGGCGGCCACCACCTTCTTCAGCCTCTGCTGTCTCCAGACTGCACTGCTCTCTTCCTCAAAACTTCGCTCCATCCCGGATCGATTTGCGCATGTGCATATCGTTTACAGCGCCATCTGTGGTTAGGATCTGCAGAGCCTCCATGTTAAGTGCATAATTGTTATTTTTATAATTGGCTAATTTTTGGCTTTCATTAAAGTTGATTTCTATGGGATGTTCTTGGGCTATTTTAGAAAGTGCAGTGCTGGGTCTACTGAATTTAATATCGTAAAGTGTTCCTTTTTTCTGTCTTTAATTTTTCTTTTAGTCATTCCAATGTAGCATCCTGATTTATTTGAATTATTAAATGTAAAGTTTATTTTATATATTCCGGCGTTTTCATTAGAATCAATGGGGTCTTTATCGCTGCGAATTCGTTTGAAAATAGTTTGATTGGGTTTTATCAGGATTTTGATGTTTTTCTTAGCAGCTTCATTTGTTATTTCAATGCTGCTCCCCTGCAGTAGGGACTGGCTTTGGTAAATTTCGGTTTCGCTTTTTGATGGTTGTTAATTTGTTCAAGTTTTTTATTATATTTTTAAAGAGGTTTTTGACAAGGGATTTTGGGTAGCCTGTGTTTTCACGTTGAGTTTTAATAAATTGCAATTCATTAATGAGGAGGTTTTCGACGGAGCATATTGTAATGGCGCGATTGACATAAGAGCGGATGGCGGCAATTTTAAATTTGTAAGGAGTTTTTGAGTTAAAGTTTACTATTTCTTTATTGTTTGTGGCCTTTCTAAAAACAGTTGTATGGATATATTTTTCGTATCTCTATTGATTTTAATGCAGAGGAAGTTTATGGTAGCATTCTCTTCAATTTCCATGGTGAATTGAATGTTTTGGTCTATTGCGTTGATTTCTTTGAGGATATTTTTGTTTTCATTTTTATTTATTATTGCAAAGACATCGTCAATGTAGCAAAACCATGTATTTATGCTATTAGATAATTTATCAAAGATGACCCTCTCTATCAGCTGCATCTTCCAATCGGCAATGCCACCAGAAATTGGCGACCCAATACGGACGCCTTTCTTTTGAGTGTAAAATTTTTGATTGAATTGGAAATATGAATTGTTAAGTATAAGGTTAAGGGCGTTGTTTAAAGTAGAAGAGATATGATTATTGCCAAAGTTGGAGGTGATTTGCTTAATTATTATTGAATTCATTTCTTGGAGATCGATTTCTTCCTGACATCTATCACGCTCTTCCCTGACTTTGTGCTTTGCCGAATTCTGCATTTCTATTTTTAACATTACATCCTTTCATTAATAACTTTTTATATATTTTGCCCCTTATTTCACAAATAATAATAATAATAAAATTAATATATACAAGAATCTTATTTGACATCACTTGATTCAAACAGAAGCCATGTTTGATAATAATTTAGGATAAAACTAAGCATATTTCAACTGCACAAGATATGTTCATAAGGAACACATTTTAAAATTATTTATAAGGTTAAATGAGAGAATGAAAATAAAACAATTTCTATACTTGGGTTCAAACAGCAAATATTTTCTTGATTTTACCGCAAAATTCATTTTTTCTTGCATTTCCCTGACCTTTCTCCAATTGCTGCTAATTTCCCTGACTTTTTCCCCAAATCCCTGACCAAAACTTATTTCCCTGAGTTTCCAGATCTGTAGAAACCCTGTTTTACAGTAATTTTTATTCATCAAATAATGGAAGACCTATGCCATATGTCCTTGAGTGATATTCTCCATATCGAATTCTATTTTTTTTTTTTCAGAATGTTGCACACTTTTCATAAACGCAATTTTTATGAGTAATAGGGCATGTCAAGTACTACAGCATATATTATTTTGGTGATTGTAACTCACCGAGAATATTAAAATAATTAATTATAATATTTTTATTTATTATTTAATAATATTTGTAAATATTCAAAAAATCCCTTTCAACCCCCCCTCCCCCAATAAAAAATATACTCTAAGATTTCCTAAAACAGACTTGCCAACCTGGGAAAATCAAAATGTGTAAAACAGCGCACGAACGGAAATTTCGACACTTTTTGCTATACAACGCGTGACCGTTATTTTTTACCTTTCACTATAGAATGCATGAGTATTATTTTTAATGCATTTTATATCACAATTATTTGTTTTAAGTCCAAGTATTAAATAAAGCTAAGAACAATAAAAGAAAATGAAGTGGTTGAATAAAAGGCAAATCAATTAATACACCATCTTCTGGTAACAATTTATTAATTATAATCACTTAACTGACTTGAAAAAACTCTCATTTTGACTGTGCTGACTTCAAAGAAGCAGCAGTAGCTTTTTTGCCTTTATTCAGAAAATCTGAAGTAAAAGTTTTCTGGAAGCAAGATTTTACGCTGTTGGCTTTTCGAAATCTTATTAAACAAGTTGCACCTGAATTCAATTCAGTTTTTTCGAATAATACTGAAAACCCTCTCACATTCAGCATGGTCAGCTGCTGAAATAGGAACATTGTGTTCGATCAAGAAAGATGTAAATAACAGTTCTGCATGAATAACGTCCGACTGTTCCGAGGGCGGATTAAGGGGGGCGGAGGGGGCGACCGCCCCCCCCGAGAAAAAGAAATTAATGTAAAAGATCCTAAATTGCTTCCATAAAATAGATGTATATGTCAATCTTCTAACTGCTCACCCCCACCCACGAGAAACTTGCATTAATCTGCCACTGGACTGTCCGTCCTCTTTGAAATATGTTTGTAGACTTTTTCTGCTGTTAGCACGTTTCACATTTTCACTGTGTTTTGACGAACTCACGTGGCGAGAAATGTCATACTTTTCTCCGTGAGAAAAGGTGAAATCACTCCGGCACACGTTACAATAAGCAAATTTCGCTCCTTTGACATATGATACTATACACCCATTTTTTGCTATAACTTTTTTTAATAAGTTATGCTGTTCTAGTGGCCATTTATCGAAAATAATCCTCAGAAAATCAATCGAAGTATGCTCATACTACCGTCTACCAATGTCTCTTAACCGCAAAGCGGGCGCGCGCTGATAACGAAGAACGAACACCACGTGAGACGCCCAAGTCACACAAGCGTCTAGATAGTGGAAACAATCCTGCTTCTCATCTCTTTCCTTCCCAGTGCGCATTCTGTGTCGCGCATGATGTCAAAGGTGGGGGTGGAACAGAAGAGGGTAGAGGAGAAACTACTCGGCTTCTCGCTCATTCTGCATTTCGCTTTGCTAGCTGTTGCTACTTGTTTCTCCCACCTCGTTGCTCTATTCCCGATGTCGGATTCAGAGAGTGAGCTTTTTCAAAGCAGCAAAAGGCCCTTTTCAGGGCCACAAAAAAGGCCCTTTTCCAGTTCAATATGGCATTTGTTTACTTTATTCCCCCCCCCCCCCCCTCAAAAAAAAAAAAAAAAAAGCAAGAAAATTTTTTGGCCAGGGAACTGGGACTGGTCGCTTATAGAGGTTTGTGTGGTCTAGAGGACCTTTTAAAATTACATAGATAGGCTAAAAATCTGCACCACTCATACAATTTTCATTGTAACTGGTTGTTTTAAACTATTGCACCATACTAAAGTGTTTTAATGATAAGCAATTACTTTTTATGCAATACATTTTACAAGGGGCCTGGTATTTTTTTAAATAAAAAATCAACTTTTAAGAGTTGACCTATAAACAAAAAGACCCAGTGAGAATCCATTTCAACATAAGTGAAAAGAAACACTCCCAAAGAAAATAAAGACTTTCAATTTCTTGTTTTTTTAAAGTAAGCTAATCACATAAAAACAAACATACATATAATCAGTGCCACAACTAAAGTTTAGTTCACACAGTACAAACCTTAATTTTTGGCAAATAAGGCATGGCTGGGGGGGCATGTGCCCCATTTGACCTCCCCTAGATGCATGCCCATATATAAT
This sequence comes from Cheiracanthium punctorium, assembly GCA_038373885.1. Classification (NCBI taxonomy): domain Eukaryota; kingdom Metazoa; phylum Arthropoda; class Arachnida; order Araneae; family Cheiracanthiidae; genus Cheiracanthium; species Cheiracanthium punctorium. Next base: position 83,150 of record JAWZYV010013953.1, read on the forward strand.
AGCAAAATATAAAATTCATTATTTTTTGAAAAAAGATTTGAATTTGTAAAAAATTATCATTTTAAGTATTTTATATTAATCCTATTTAGATGCATATATATGCCCTTACATAGTATGTTATTGTGTCCACATTAGTTTGGATCATTAATATCAAGTATAAAATCTACATAAGCTAAAGATTAAATATTATCATAGCATAACTAACTAGGAGCAGGAGGGGGGGCAACTGCTATTTCAAAAAAAGTTCAATAAAATTCCGATATGACCCATTTGAAAATATTTTTAGCAATAGGAATTATTTATTTTATTTTAATTATTTATTTTTTTTTAATTAGCAATTTATTTTATTTTAATCATCAAATTTATTACATTAAATTCATCAAGCATAACTGAAACAAATTTCCGATATCTATGCGAATATCACGCTAAACTGTCAGAGAAAGCCAATAACACTATTTTCAGAGACCGTAAGGCAAATTACAGCTACCCTAAAACATTATTTATTTCACAATAAAGTGAGGTAACTTAAAAATTTTTTAAACAAACATTTGTTTGAATACGATGTCAATATAAACATAATCAATCCCAAATGTTCACGAAGTGTGTGATAATCTTGAGAAGTTTCCCCTCTACCCTCTTCCGTTCCCACCCACCTTTGACATCATGCGCGACACAGAATGCGCACTGGGAAGGAAAGAGATGAGAAGCAGGATTCTTTCCACTATCTAGACGCTTGTCCAAGACACAGGAGAAAGACATACTCCCTACTAAGCGATTCTCCCATTCGCTCTACTCTATGACGTCATGACTGGGTAAACCAATTAAGAAATACTCGGCATCACATCTGGAAAAAGATTTTTTTTTCTTTGCCTCAGTGGCAACTAAGAAAAATATTTTGATGCGCATTGTATCAACATGGATGTGCGATGTCGATCATGGTGCCGATGAGTGCACTTACATCCATATTGAAAAGGCAAAAAGGCCCAAACATAGAACATTTCATTTGGAAACCTACTACATTTCTTTTTAATATCAATTTCTGTTTTAAAGAAATAAACACAAGTTAGGAAGAAAATATAAGGAAATGCGTAAAAAAAGTGCTGTATGCGTAAAAGCGTAAACAGCAGTCGAAATGCGTAAATTTTACGCGTAAAGCGTAAAAGTTGGCAAGTCTGCTAAAACCTTACGTTGATTTCATATCTCTAGCTCAATTAGTTTACAAGATATATCACTTTGAAAGATAATCATGCGCATGCTTATTATTTTCTACATCTCGAGAATAAAGCAGAATACGGAGTATCAACTTTGTGTACCAGTGCAAAACACATGTGAATTGCACTGGTACATCAAGTTGATATTAATGTATAAGTTTTGTTTCAGGTTGCCATTGGTGACCGAATCATAATACTTATCTGGCTAGACCCTTTCTAATAGCTTCTACATCATCTATAAAAAGAAGCTGGCTGCCCCGGTCTAGTCTGTTTTTCACCGAGCATTTGTTGAAGGAGTTTGCTGTATTATGCTGTGAATTGTGCTTTAGAAAGCTATATTTAGCTTGTTTTAGAATGTTGTGTGTAAATTCTTCATTGCTGAGTTTTGAGGGACTGTTTATGAATTCTCTCGTAAGTATCCCCTGAATTTTTTGCCCGTGGAAGCCTTATTTTGTGTGAGAAGTACAGAATTTGTAAAAGCTTCTGTACTAAACGGACTGCTATAAGCACGTTACTGTCCAATTGTGTTTGTGAATTTTGTACAGCTGATTGTTCGACAAAGTTCTAGAAACAATAAAGTTCGTGTTCTATTCTGGCCCGTGGACTTTTTACAAGAATTTTCTACACTTGCTGGACTTTAGAATGATGAACCCAGGAAACAAGCAGTTTTCTGGGAGACGTTAGATGAAACTCCGTAGCAAGAATGGTGTTTTTCTCTGCGCATTATAACTCGTGCCAACCTCGCATGAACCACGATTAAGTTTCCTGCGTAAGGTACTTGGCAATACTTTGGGTCAGGCTAGGGTCAAATAAATTATACACGGGTAGAAAGTAAATGCGTATCGGGATTCCTTCGCAGGACTTGAGGTTTGAACTTGGAGCAGATGCAACCGCATTAATAAGCCGGGAAGGAGGAAAGACGATTCTTCTCTCTAGAGCATCGCGTGCAGCAATGAAAGTCGCTCAAAACTTTCAATTTATTATTAGTCAACTCACCAAGATTGCCTTCATTATAAAGTTTTTGAAGTGAAAACTTCTTTAGGCATGTTGGGCACTTTTGGGATGGGGAAATTGCTGAATTAGTACGACCACCACACTCATATACATATGGAGAAAAAGTGGATTGTGACATCATCGAATTTTAGTGCTGCCATCTGATGTAAGAATTTCAAGTTACTTTTAAACTGTATCTTTCTTGCTTTCGTGACTGGTATGAAACTGTAGACCTACGGAGTGGAAGGCGAGTGTTCTAATCACCAGACAGTTTCTACTCGGGATAAAATGACTAGTTTGAAGTGACTGTTGTTTCAGTTTCGCAAAGGGAACTTTTATGTATCTAACAAAATAAATAAAATTAGACTTTGCATGTACACTACTTGGTATTAAAAAATATTGCGACTTCTATCCGTTTTAAGCATTTGGGACCCCACAACCCCCCCCACCCCCACCCCAAAAAAAAAAAGGATTGTCTGTCGTTTTGTCAGTGATGCTTTTTTTATTTGCACATCACATAAAACTGACTGAAGCGAATGAAATAAAATTTGGTGACATGATAGGTGGCCACTTAAATTAAACTATAGGCTTTAAATTTTTAAATAGTTTGAAATTTTCCAAAAATTGTTTGAAACTGCATAAATTTTTGTTTGCACATCAGGTAATTACGACTAAAGCGAAAGAAATGAAATTCAGTGACATGATAGGTGATCACTTAACTTAAGCTACACTATACACTAGGGCGATCTGCCAAGAATGGGGAGTGCCTTGGTAGGAGGACTTTCTAGGGGGTTCTAATGCGTATTCACGTTACACCTGGAGAAAACCGACCAACTACAGATCGTTAGATCAACAGCTGTGCGATGGGACTTGAATCTGAGACGACTACGATTTTCAGTGACATAACCACCAAGCCAGGAGAAAAATTTGTATCACTGATGTATATCGTATGCATATACCAGCTGTGTCACGTTGCGACCTATGCATGCGCTACCTCTCTGTTGGAAGTTTTAAAACTTTTGGCTTTTCTTTAAATAAAAATTTATCAAAGTAAATTAAATAAAAATAAATCTTACTGTGAACCAAAAGTTTAAACTCCCGGTTTTTCTCCCTCCCCCAGAGACTTATTTAAATTTTAAACATTCAAATTGAACATATCCTGTGAAACGAGCCGCATTCAGCATGTATGCAAACTAAAAACAACAAGTTTAGTTGTTTTCCTCCTTATGCAAAGGGAATTTTGATTGTTCCGTTTTCCGGAATGAATCTATATTTTCTATCGCTAGTTTTGGTATTCAAATCTTTCTTTTGCTCAGTAAAGTTGCCATGACAATAAACAAATTTTCTGTCCATGGGCATCGTCTTTGAATCTCGTTGGTGGTGTTGTCATTGTCTTGGCTAATGAAATTCAAGGTGCCTGTTTCTCTTATGCAAAACCGCACCGGCCAGGCACGTATTTAAGCAGGACGCCTTGCGTCAAGATCAGTATCAAAGCGGGTGGGTTTTGTCTCGCAAAATGCGATGGCTTCAATTTGTTTTAATGCAAGTATTCTTTCCTCTAATGAGGCTAGCTAATCTTTCTTATGGAAATGATATCCAAATTAACTTTTGTAATTAATCTTTAAATCTTTTCTCAAGTACAGTTTAAATTTAACTTTAAATTAAAGGTTGGACAAAATGCTGTTTGTTAAGTGTTTTTTTTTAACTAAATGTTCTTTTAATGTTTAAAACATCAAAATTATCGGACTTTTTTCAACTTAAAATTTTAATGTTTATTTTGTTGGATCTTATGATCCCATTAGTGTATGTTAGAAAATCTTATGATCAATTTCTATAATGATGGCATTTGAATGCGTTTTAAGAAAAATAAGGTCTTATTAGCCTCATCGAATTTGTATTTCTTTAGCTTACAGCAGGTTTTTCTTTTTCAGCTTAAAGCTTTTTGAAACTAAACTTTAGGTAAAGCAGCAGTCCCACTTTGGACATTAGGTAGCAGATCCACCCTCATTATAGTAATTTTACCTACATTACATGGTAGCAGAGCGTGGCTACGCTTTAGCCACCTCTGCAGCTGCTTTACCATTGTGTGTGACCTATTAAATTTAATACCTTAAATTAAGAATTTAACTTTTGCCTTTTTTCAAAATACCTTTAAATTTGGATTTTTTATATCCAACTTTGGTTTTGGTAACTAAAATCTAAATTTTTGAGGAATAAAATGGCCAACCTTCAGTTAGCAGGTTTGGCCTTTTCTTTTCCAAGTTGAATGCCGATAATTTGCGAACTTGGAAATTTTAAATGGAAATGCTATTAATGCATGAAGGACTGAAAGGTTTTATCGATGGTACAGAAATTGAGCCTTCAGCAGCTGCTGCTAAAGACCAAGTAAAACTTGCCGAAGATGTAGCCGAACATCAAAAACAACAACAGCATGCTGTTTCAACCATTGCAATGGGTATCGAGCCAGAACAGAGGAGCCTTATCGCAGGCCTTTATGATCTTAAAAAGATATGGGAAGTGCTGAAAGAAGCTTTTGAACCTATTAGCCAAGCACGAATAGCCCATCTTAGATTCGAGTTCATGAAAATAAAAATGGAACCGGACAATTCAATGGCAGTTTCCTTGGGTTGCCTGAAACAAGCCAAAGAGCGACTTGAAGCAGTTGGAAAGAAAATAGATAATTCCGAATATACTTATCAGATTTTAATGACCCTTCCTCCAGAATATTCAGTAGTTGTCCAACAACTTTTTGTTTCCTTTTGGACAAAAAGGAAAATTAAAGATAGGGTTAAAGAACACATTAGCAACATTAAATATAATAGACAAGGTACTGCCCTCTCCCGCCTTGCACTAAAAGAAAATATTGATATTGACTTCATCAATGTTAAGAAAATAGCCAACTACAACAACCATAGTTATAGTTTAAAACGGGAAGCGTTAGAAATACTAACTCAAGGGGGTGCTGTCAACGATACGACGCATGCTCAGATAGATGATACATGGTCCGAAGTGCTGAAGCTGAGAGCGAGCTCAGCAGTTCTGAAGATGGCAGCAGCCTAGTGCTGCCGAAAGCACTAATGGTTTGTTTTTAACATTTTAACGGAGTTTTAAGGCTTTTAACTATGTTTTAATTTTATACAAAGAAGTATTTAATGGAACAAGAAAGGAGAATATAGACAAAGAAATGGATTATGAAGCTCTTAATATATATTTATATAGCACTTTAGTGCAAATTTAAAATATGAAAGTGAATTAGATTTTCTTTTCCTTTAAAAACCTTAATTCTAAGTTTGCCAATTTGCTGAGGGAACTTTAAGAAGGCTGTGAACATCCAAATTTTCATGGCTGGCATCAATAAATTTAAAGGTGGAAAAATAACCTTTTTCGCTAATTATTAGATTTCCACACCAAATTAAAAATATTAGAAAACCTCTGGTAAAATAGGAGCACTTGGCAGCTGTGGTGTCAAACAAAAAATAATTCAGCATTTGAGATTCATAATAAAAGTGACTTTCAATAAAGTTATTATAAACAATTAACAGGAATGTTTGTGTGCATTGAAAAGGATTATCAGGCTATTCCATATAAAATCAACAAATTAAACACTGCATCGCACCTTTTTGATTTTCCTGAGATTTTGTAAGTAATATGCGCCTATCTTGAGTATGCCAAAACAGTTTGTTTTATTTCTTAAAAAAGTTTTGTTCTTGATATATAGCCATTTGTTCATTCAACGCGTGCATAAAAATCCCCATTTCAGACTCATTTTCTAAAAGCTGCAGAAATTTTATTTGAATTAGCAGGAAGATCAGATAGGGTTTATTGGAGAGCTTAAAGAATGGACTCTATGAATGGAACTGTGAAGAGTAAAAAAGATTTACATTAAAGCCTGAGTTTTTTGGGCATGATAGTCGTTCACAAACTAATTTTTTTTTTTTTTTTGTCATTTCAGGCATTAAAAAGCAACGAAGGACTTTCAGTAACAAACCAATTTCCTTTCAAATTACATTTATATATCAATACCATATGCAAAGAAAAAAAGCATTTAGCTGTTACTGGGTGGTACTTCATCCTGAAAAAAATTGCTTAAGCTTTCAAAAAACTGAAAAATGTGCTTTTTTACATCCACCCCCCCCCCCCCGAAAAATATCATGAGGGACAGTAAAGCATTACTAAATGCATTGCACGAACCGATTCTTAAAAGTTTAGCACACAATTTTATAACAATGCCTGTAAATGGTTTCTTAAATTTTCCTTGCGATTACAAACAGTTATTTCCACTCCTTTTAAATGATAAAGAACGAACAAGCAGTACAAATAAATCAACACATTTTTAATGAAATAATAGCTCCAACACAGGGTTGCTGCATACAATTGATAACAGGATGAAAAGAGTAAAATTTTTTTCTATATATACATTTTTGCAATGAGAATTTATATTACATACATATATAAAACTTAAAATAATACAAAGCATTTACCTAAAAACAGGCAAATGAAGATGGCAGGGGTGGGGTTCAGTAAATTTTACCTTATTTATCACAGTGCAGAAACATTATTACAAAGAGAAATAAATAATAATTTGCAATATAGGTGTTACAGCAAGTTTTCTGTTAAATGTTAAAACATCATGAAAATTCCTTAGGGTGGGTCCAACTATAACAAGATCCAGATACATAAAATCTATTACAACAGATTTGTTGGGAATAAAGAATTAGTTTCCTTAGAAGAAGGGCAGAGGGGAAAGGAGACAATACATGGTGACAGGACACAGGATACAAGACACAGGGTGAGATGAAGTTCACTGGAGCTAATGTATCTATGGTTTTTAAACAAAGATCTTGTGAGTTCCTGAAAAAAGAAAGGGATAATAATTAATATCAATTATATAAATAACTATATGTGTAATATTAGAGTGTCTACAGAAACTGACAAAAATAGTTCCCCGATTTTATAAGCGATCTTTGTCAAATTTTCATCAAAACTGACGAGTTGATTTCAAATAATAATAATTATTATTTAAAAAAGAAAAACTTTTGTTTTATGGTATTTAAAAAGCAATTTTTTTCATTCACACATAAAAAAATTGTTATAGATAGATTATTTTGGAGGACCTCATCCATTAAAATATTGACATCGTTAAGATCAGTAAGGATGAGATCTAAGTATTTTGCATTAACTGAAAAAAAATTTTAAATTTGTAAATCTATAAATCTAATTCACAGCTATTGGCCTAATTAACTTTCAGTTTTGGATCAAACAGATTAGCCTGAAAAAATGTTTTCAACAATTTCAATGTGATGTAAAGGCAGTTACTGACTTGTACAAAAAATAATGAATTTCTTTAATATTTAGTGTAATTATAGTACTGTAAAGTACTGTCAATTCATTCATCATTAAATACACCATTCACTTAAAATAGATAGTCAAACAATATTCTTGGATTATAAGCAACATGGGGGGGGGGGGGGGAATTCAAAGCTTACTCTCTGCCTTTCAGATACCATATGCAGGAATTTAAAACAAGTAACAGGGTTGCCACTCAATTTCTAAAAAAAAATTCCCTGACTTTTTCAGGTTTCCCAGACCATCATGTGATAAAAATCCAGGCTATTTTTTTGTTTATGACATCATCATTGCATATGTTATTTAATATTTTTAGCTTCCCAAAGTAAGGTTAAACTTAAATGTTTACAAACGCTGATTTTCCAGGTTTTGGGCCAAAATTTGCAATTTTCCCAGACTTCTCTTGCAAAAATGAAATTCCCTGGCTTTTCCTGGTTCTCCCTCAACAGTGCCACACAATCCTAAATGATCATTTTCTTTGCACTCTTATTTTTGTGAAATAAACAGTTTCCCCAACTTTCAGAAAATTAATGAGATTTTTATAGCTTAAAATAAAAACTTCCCCACGCAGTACAAAAACTCTGCCATGCACACACACACACACATATATATATATATATATATATATATATATATATAAATAATTAATAAAACGAATGCAAAGGACATATGAAAATGAGTATCATCATTAAAAGTACCTCCTCTTCCACTGCCATTGCTACTATATCTGTCATCTACTCTTCCACTGTAGCCGCTATTGCTTTTGTACCCTGAGTACCTGTTGCTTTTGTTTTCCTTCTGACCTTTTCTCTCATAGGGATGGTGACGCTTGTTTTCATAATTATTTCCTCGACTGCGACCTCCTCCTCTGTTGCCACCCCACTTGCGACCTAAAACACAAAGTGTTAAGTTCAGAACTGTAGTTCTTAAGCTCTTTTTAAAAGTTAAAAGGATTTTCTTTCACAAATACAACACGTTAAATGGTTTTTCCTTCTTAAAAATGAAAGACTATTATAATCAATATGAAAAAAATACTATACTTTCATTGCTTTAAAATTGGGAATCATATGTGATACTTTAGGAAAAATAGGAAGAAATATTCAAAGTTTTCAACTTACTTTCTATTGCAACTATAAAGAGAGAGTTTGACCCTGATTTAACTATTTATTTTATGTTAGTGAATAAATCTTTCAGAAACGTATGCATCAATCAATATTAACTTCGAAAAATCATAAATGTATTTTGATACTTCATGAAATTTATTAAAATTATAATATACACATCTATTTTTAATCCTACTGCATTGAAGATTTAAATTAATTGATGCTATAAATAAAAAATTGTCATCCAACTTTCCTGACATGCCTGTATGTATTAAACATCCTTACCTCTTCCATAACTGTAAGATTTGGACATTTCTACAAGGTCCAGCAATTTGGGATTGATAGTCTGGTTGGCTTCTGCTAACACGTCAACAAGATCTTTGGCCTGTTTCATGTTTCCAAAAGTGAAGAAGGTGTAAGCAGTGCCTGTGTTGTTTGATCGGGCAGTGCGTCCAATGCGATGAATGTAATCCTCTGAACAATTGGGAAAGTCCACATTGATCACAAATTTTACATCATCCACATCTACGTAAAAAGAAAACACAAATCAGAAAATAAAACAACTTATACAGCTGAAGATAATGCAATGTAAGTTATTTTATTAAAAAGAAAATATATTAGTACAGTTTATATTTTTTCTGAAATCTCTAGCTTTGATAGGGTGTGAGGGAAAAAATATTTGGAAAGAAAAAAAAAAAAAAAAAAAAAAAAACAGCATTTACTATCTCCATGACATTTCTTTTATAATAGTAAAAAATATAATTTGGTTATATGGTAATACATTCACCATTGTAACTAATTGTTCTGTGGGAAATATGCTACCTATGGATAAATCCCCCTATAAACTAGATTAGAATTTCTCCAAACTTTCTAAGAGAGTTTCAACCACATACTGAATACAAAAATAGAATTCTAAAAAAATTACAAAATCTTGATGGACATTCATAGATTTATGTATCAACAAAATAGCATTGTCCAATGTTACCTGTTCATGCCTATCATTAACAAACTGCAGTAGAAAAGTTTATTCTTCAGTGTACATAGTTTCCCTTATAATGAGTTTTGAATAGCTAGCTTAAATCTAGAAAATTATCAGAAATGCTGCACCCCCTCCCTCCGGGAAAAAAAAAAAAAAAAAAGAAACATCGCACTGGGATGTATTTCTTGGGGGGGATAAGCGGTAAAAATATCTCCTTTCCCATATGTTTTAAAGTATTTACTGCTATTTTACGAAGCTTACAATTTCCATTTTCAAATAATCAGTGTCCGATTTTATATAAAACATTAGTTTTTATATTCACAAAGGCGAATTTATAGAAATAAATAAATAACTTGTAAAAACTTCTTGCATTCGCAAAAAGTTCGGACAGTATAGCACATGCTGATAAAGTGAAACAGCGATCCGATGAGCAGACTCCAGTCAAAAGTAAGCATTTTTTTTTCTCCGTGGACGGCCAGCTGTTGATTACGTAATGAGTGTGCTTCAGTGAATTGTTTGTTTTAAGCTTTGAATGTTGTGTGTTGTTGATATTTCTATTCATTTATTACTTTTGATATTTACAACATTGGGGTTTATTTTAAAAGCACTCAGCATTTCCTGAGCTTGCCAATTACTTGTGGTGTAGTTGAGTTTTTACTTTAATAATAGCGTAAGGCAGTGTTTATTCGGTACAGTGCTCCTTCGCAGGGCGCAAAGCCGCACGGCGAAAAAACAGAAATAACTTATAGATAAACTTTTTTTTTTTTTTTTTTTGGGGGGGGGGGGGGGGGGGGGTAAGAATGGTTAAACTCGCACCGGGCTCAACAGACTAGTTTTGGTTGAGATTCAGTATTTTAAGAACAATCAGGCCCGGACTGGCTCCTAAGGGGGCCCTTGGCTATTGAAAAGGGGCTCCAACGTATGACTTCATCCCGTTACAGTACGATCAATATGAACGCAGCTTGAGGCTGGAAAAGGGGAACGAAAAGTTTCGATGCCAGACGATTTTACGGTCGATTACCACTAGAAATTAAGCACTTTCTAAGCACCTTGCGGCTATACTGAGAAATTTTAAGGATATAGGTAAAAAATTAAGAACTTTTTAAGGTATTTTAAGCACCGTCCGAACCATGTCATTATATACTAAATAATTTTTTACTTCTTCATGCAATCCACAATATACGTGTTCATCAAGAAATTTATGAACACGATTTAAAAAAAACTGGAAAAATCTTCCTCAATAAAAGTACTTGCAGCATATTTATTTCACTGATTACACTTCATTTTATACAAAATCATTAGTAACACTTTTTAACACTAATTAGCAATTCTCATTGCCGTAACCAGTGTCATCATTGCAGTCCTTGTCATCACTAATTAAACCAATGACATTTTAAATGATATCATCATCAGTTTCATCCACGTAACTGAAAATTTTAACCACTTTCAAAATCACTCACATGCCAAATTTATAGTCTGTTATATACGAGATCACAAGAAAAATAGGTGAAATTTTGTTAAGTACGGTATGTGCATTATACATAAATAAATAAGGTAAATAATTAAGCCCAGTGCAGTTGTAAATTATATGAGTAAGATATTTCAAACAAAATACTTTACATTTAAGGAATTGAATAGAACCATACTAATATAAATCGGAGATGCCCACCTTTTAATTAAAAGTTTAGGGGGAATTCTCCCCCCCCTTTTCCAACATATAAAACCACAAACAAATCAACCTTTACATAATGTAACAATTCACCATTATAAGATTTACTAAATGAAACAGTAAAATTTGACTAGCCACTTGCTTACTACTGTTCTTGATTAATTAAAATACTAGACATACTTTCAATCAATGTCAAGTAGGCATCTCTGAAAAATTAATGGTGGACCATAATGCACAAAATTTGAACAATGTAGTAAGTAAGGAAATCCTAAACAGGGTTGCCACTTAATTTCTGAAAAAAAAAATTCCCCGAATTTTCCAGACCATTATGTGATAAAAATCCAGACTATTTTTTATGTTTATCACATCAACTTTGCATGTGTTCTTTAATATTTTTAGCTTTTCTAAAAGTAAGGTTAAACATTGTTTGTTTACAAACACTGGTTTTCCAGTTTCTCAGACTACTCCCTGACTTGGGAATCCTGTGTTTGGTGTAGGCTTGTCATTAACAACATCACAAGTTTAAAAAAAAAGTTATTTAAAGAGGTGATAAAAAGCAATTTCATAAAATTTCAGGTCAAGGCAAATAAAAAAATTGTAAGACCAAATTTTAGGCCATTCTTCTCACATAAAACTAAAACATAAAAAAAGGAGTAATTTTGGTGTCAAATGATTTTGATTCTAATTGAGTTTTATATGAAAAATCTTGATCAAAAATACAATAAAAAATGATAATTTGAATCAGAGCTTTCTTTATGCCATACTGATGATTATTAGAATAAAAGAAAAAAATACCATTGTTTGATTGAGAAATAATTTTTTTTTTTTAGCTATCTAATTACTTTTCCAGTTAACATTTTAGAATCACTCTGGTCTTACAAAACCTTGGATACATTGAAGTGGAAACAAGTCAGGAATAAATACTTCTATTTTATTAGATACAAACTGCCAGAAAATATAATAGTATGTATATATATTATCATTATTAAACTCAAAAAAATTATTTTCATATTTTCTTCAGGCACTTGAGGATAAAATGAAATGAAGACACAGCAATTTATCCTATTTTTATATATACGTTAAAGGAAGAGGGGAAAATACACAGACCAATAAATAAATTATAGAGAAAATACTTTTATCTTTTGCTGCATTAACAAAAAAATTTAAAAATAAATATTAAAAACAGATATTTTTATTTAAAAAATAAAAGGAAATTATTTTTTCATTCAGCAATGCAAAATCAATCTAATAAAATTCACATACTTTTTAAACAGAATTAGTGTTATGATTTCTTAATTTTGCATACAAACTTTCAGATGCATTTCAAATTGATAAATTTATATAAATCAAGATAGGCATATGTGTGCTTTGTAAATGCATTCAAGATATAAATAGAAAGTATTGATTTACAAAAAGAATGCAAAATGATTGGAACCGAGTTGGCAGCAGTGAAAAATAGGAAGGAAGGGGGGGGGGGGGGGAAGAGTCAAAAATCACATTTTCTTAATAAGGCTTAAAAATTGGAAATATGATTAAATAGCAATGGTTGGCAGCTATGACTTATCAAACAGGTGAAATCTACTCGGTTTCTGGGAATTTTTTTTAGGAGAAAAACTAATGCAGCATACTAAAAATTCAAACAATAATATAAACCTGCATGGCCTGACACAGAAAGTCATAATGGAAAAATCTAAATTTATGTTATTCATTACTTAAGTGCTAATTAAAACTCAAAACCCTCTTTTGGTTTCTCTTTTCTGGCACTGTACATTAAAAAGTTGAGGTATAAATTTTCAACGGGAATTTTTAAAATTTGCATATTAATTTTATGTACTTTTTTAACAGACTTTCTGAGGTCGTTAGACTTTCAGTCTTAATTTATATTAATTGTTAACGGGTAAAAGAAACCTATAACAAGCAGATGGAGAAGAAGAAAAAGTACTTTCTACATACTTTACTGCAGTATTAAGTTTTTCACAAACAGTCCTCAAAAAACAAAATCAAACATTTTAAAGAGATGTATGCACCATTCCATGGTAGCCATGCATTATGGCCCACACATTTTTATGGGGGAAAAAAAGAAAGAATACACAAATTATGAGTGTATGTATAAATAACATGTAGATAAATGAATAATCCAACCTGTGTTATGCCACAAATTGAGTCCTTCCAACATTCCTCTAAGATTAACAGGCAAGATCCAGGATTTTTATTTTTCTAAGATGATCACAATCAACACACAGAGGAGGATTATATCTCAACAACCTCTGGGTGTCCCAGTGCTCACTAGTAGGTGGTACCTTGCCTAGGTCTGCTGGTTTTCAGCTGAGGACTCGCAATGCTCAGACAAAACACTACAGATGCATACTTTTATTTTTATCTTCTGGTAGCATTCTTTTACAATGAGTATGTCAGCATTAGCCAAGCCTACCAAACACATGTAAGAAGTACCTCAAATACTTCAGATTTCAAATACAAATTTCTAATAAATAATACATATTTCTATAAATTATACATATTTCTAAAAGAAAATTAGTACAGAAACTTTAATAAGAGAAAGTCATGTTAAGTTTATTTCTTGTTTGCTTTCATATGAATTTTCAGTCAAATATTCTTTGTTTCAACATTCAATTCTTTCGTAACATTTTTAATCATGTTAACCTCTCTTTTTGATAGTTTTCCTCCCTGGTTTCCTCAAGAGAGGGCAAAGGGGGGAGAGGGGAGAAAAATGGATCAATTACTCTTATGACATAGTTGTTTACATAAATAAAAAAATAAATAATTAAAAAAAAATGCTACAGGTAAAATATTCTCAAGGATGGGAAAGATTGAAATTAGGGTACTGAAGCATAAATATCTTATCAGATTTTTTCCACCAAAAAATTGATAAACAATGGAATTATGTGATATAAAGGGTGGGGGGAGATGCAGAAATCAGCTAGTCTGCAAAATAAACAAAACTGCAGAAAATTCTCATGGCTGCATTGGTGCTACAGAAAAATCAATGATGTTTCCAAAAATTAATAACTCAGAAATATAAAAAATGTATACGATTTCCTTAACCATTAATACAATTGTACAATCAATATAAAAATTGTATATTGAAAAAAACAAACAAAAAAAACATACAAGCTGGTGGTGGCTTATTAAACGATTTTTTTTGGAAGGGTTTTATATTTGAAAAAGCTTATTCATCCAAATAAAATGCAATAAAATATTACTCTAAACCAACGAAAAATTTTTGAAAGGGGGCGGGGGCTAATTTTTACCTGCCCAAAGAGTGTAATTAAGTAGAATGCCACCCTTTAGAAATAACTTTGGGAAGGGGTAAGGGTTCGATCACCCTAGCCCCTTTCCAGAATTCACTATTCTAGCTGCCCTCCAAAATTAACAAGAGCATACTGAGAAATAGCACACATTATTTCTTATTTGGATATCATATTGACAGAAAAACATTTTACATATATCAAAAATAAGGATATGTGTGACAGAAATATGGTAGGCTTGGCTTTGACAAAATGTCACTTTGCAACCAGAAGTGAAAAAAGTCAAGATTGTTTTTCATGTCCACAACCTTTCCTTCCACACTGGCCTTGCAGAAAAGTTAGAACTAATCATGAATGCTTTACAGAGGCACTTTTTGATTTTTTATCCATGTGCCTCTGAAAAGAAAAAAAAAAAAGAAATACAAATGAGTTAACACATTTAAAAACTAAATGTATATTAACAACAAAAACATTCAAAGAACAATTAGTTTTAAAAAATTAATAATTTAACAAAAATGTGTTTAAACTTTTAAATCATAATAAATTATGAAAACACAACATAGGTATAGGTAAAAGAAAGTAGTAGCAGTTTTTTATTTAATAAAAGAGAAAATACTCTTACCCAGCCCTCTGGCAGCAACATCAGTAGCAACTAATATAGGAGAGCGCCCATTTCTAAATTCTATGTAGAGAGGAAATAAAAAATTAATAGGAAGTTACTTGTCAAACATACCTAGTGTATTAAACATAAAAACACTTGAGGCAATTCCAAACAAAAACAGCAAAAATCTTTTATTACAGTCATCATATATATGGGTGTGTGTGTGTGTGTGTGGGGGGGGGGGGTGTTATACATAGGCCAGTAAAAAAAAAATAATAATTCCTCTCCCTTATTTTAGATTCCCTCCCCACTTGATTAGCATTAAAAACTCTCTAATGCCACATAAACACTTTGAAGACCCTTTTTAATGTATCGAGACTTTTACATTGTGATTATGCATTGAAAAGGAGCCAAACTAACCTTAAGACTCTCACAGTCTAATTGTAAATGCTAAATTATTTACACAAATCCTAAGTATATAGTATTAGTGCATATTTAAAGTGTTAAAGTGTGAAAGTGTTTCAGATTTTCGTACTTCTTTCTTCTTTCCGTTTTTTGATAACAGGCAATATATCTAGAAGCTCTTCAGGATTAATATGAAACAAAAATAATTTAATAATTTGTGCCTTTTTGTAGGTTTTATTATTAAACCATATTTTTGTAACCAGGGGCAGCTCAACAGGGTAAGCAGGGGGTGCCACTTACCCTAGGGCCGCTCCTCTTTATAACCATCTTAATTTTAAATTTCATTGAGAATCTGAGAGATTTCAGTGGAAGGAAGCCAGTGAGAAACAGGATTCTCTCTGAACAAGATTTATTAAGATGGCGAACCAACTGGTCGCTGGATGCAGCTATATATATATATATATATATATATATATATATATATATATATATAATATATATATATATATATATATATAACTAGCTGCATACCTGTTCTCCGCATGGTATGGAACAAAAATTTTTCTTACACGTTTAATTCAAATTGATTCCGGTGAGGTGGAATCTAAAAATAAGCAAAATGATTTGACTCTTGGCATTAAGTTGCATTAGTTATTCGTAAAGTTAGTATAAGTATTGACCTGAGACTGTTGTGATTTTATGACAAGAAAAAGTATGTTGGTGCCATTCACAATCAGAAAAAAAAAATCTTGACAGTTTGCAGAAAATTCATTTTCTTGCAAACTTTCAAACTGTCTCATTTCTACATCATACTCTAACATGGCATAAGGGAGAGGGGATTAATAGCGTACTAGAGAAAGGGCTTTTAGACTCTTGACTGCTGTGAAACTAGGAATTTATTCATTGCAGTGATGCATATCTATCTTTAGCTCTCCAATTCCCATGCAAAATAGCCCAAGTCTTGTGGTGTATGCCTCCTCATACACCATTTGTCGATACGCCCAGTGCTTAAAAGAGCTCATTTTTTCGACCCTGCATGAAAGGCCGTGACACCCACACTTCCACAATGTGGAAGGTAGCAATGATAATTTTTAAAAGAAACATGCAATTTTTTTCATTCTCATTCTAATCCAGAAAGAAAAGATGACAAGCACTTCAATCCAATTCATCAAACTGTGTCCCTCCTAATTGTATCCACGCTTGCTATCCGGGGACATCTGTAAAAGGGGATTACATTCTTCGTCGGTTAGAATCAATGGCATTTTTTGGCTACTAAGCACTTAACAAAAAGTAGGGTACATGGTACATTTCATAGTGAACAAAAACAGAAATGTCTCTCTTGTGTTCGAAAGATTCCATTTTCCATTCCGGTGCAATTGAACAATTTAAGGATTACCAGTACACGCTATTGCATGATTGGCTATAGCACTTTCCAGCCAATTGAATGGAATCTCCAAAATTAATGTAGCACTTAGGAGTAATAAGTCATAAATATGATGAATTATGTTTGATTTACACAAATATTCAGTGCGGGTATAAAACACTATTTTTTACTTATGTATATAATGTATTCCTTGTTCATATGGAAGTTGACTTCGCTTACAGTGAACGAAATTTGCCAGGCCCCAGAAGTTCACTACAACCAGAGTTGACTGAATATAAATGGAAAAAAACTTAAATGGCAAAGGATGGCCAGTTATTGTCATCAAGATGCTGCACCCCGCATTGAGCCCTGCAAAAACTAATCATTTAATTATTACCAGCTGCATGCCCGCTCTTTGCATAGAAGGAAAGGAAAAATTTTCTTAAATGTGAAATTCAAAATGATTCTAGTGCTGGGGAATGTAAAAATAAGCAAAATTATTTTACTGTTGATGAAAAATTTACTCATTAGTTACTTGTACTAACCCAAGGTCATTGCAATATCATGTCACAAAAACTAAGTCAGTTTCATTCGCAATCAGAAAAGGAAATGCTTGATGGTTCGCAGCAAAAACTCTTCACTTTAAAAAATATGTTATCTCTACATCATACTGACTTTTAGAGTTATAGCATTAATACTTTAGACACATATGATCTGGACAAACGTTTGCTCATTTTACTCTCACTTGGAACTGAACTTATTAAAGTTAATTTGAGATGTTAGGGTTATTTTACACAGCTAATCTGTATTTCAAACTTTTTTCGGGGCTATTTTGTTCATGGCATAACTTTTGTGCTAGAGCTTATTAAGTTGGTAGAATTCAAAAGAGTATATCTAATAGGGGAAGGCAGGTTGAGTTGACGAACTTCAGCAATCATCATTTTTACTGACCACTGTGAATGAGCCTAAGAGTTGTGATTTTTGTGATAACTTCTTTCGTGTCTTGCCTTACACCACAAACTTTTTCAATTGACTGTTTCAACTTTTAAGAGACGAAACAACGGTTCTGTAAAAAAGGTAATTTTTGTCATCTTTCCCAGCCTTGAGGTAAGATGACTAATGGCCAGGGGCGTAGCCATGGGGGTGGGGGTTAGGGGGGTCATAACCCCCCATTAGGAAATTTTTGCCATACAAAATGTATATTCTTCACTCCCTTATCACACACATGTATGCATATATGTGAGTTGCAGTAGTCGTAACCCCCCCCCATGAAAAATTTCTGGCTACGCCCCTGCTAATGGCAGATGTGCCAAGTTTTTAAAATTGAAAAGCCTGAGATCTCCTGCTTTTTAATGTCAAAAAGCCTGAGATTACTTATGAATATATTTTCAGTATAAAATGCACACATACAATTAATACCTTTCTTAAATGCCATGCGTGTCCATATGAACTTAGAAGATAGTATCCCGTTACTTATAAATAAATTAAATTTCAAAAATTTGCCAAGAAATATTAGAAAATATATAACATCAGTCAAAATACATGCGGGATAAAGCATTTCTACCTAATAATTATATTAAAATAGGTTGTTGTGCCTGAGTAGTTTGAAGGGAACAAGAACAGATCTTGCAGAACCAATGAAGAAAACTATTCAATTGAAATTTTTTCCAAACTTTTAAAAAGCCTGAGAAAATGAAGAAAAATCCCGAGACCCAAAATTGGAACAAAAAGCCTGAGACTCGGGCCAAAATCCTGAGACTTGGCACCTCTGCTAATGGGTTAGGGGAAGATGACAAACTATCCCCGGAATGTGAATAATATTCGTGAACAATAAATTATATTAACAAATAATTTTAATGGGGAAATGCACCAAAACTTCTATTTAGATTTACAAAAAAAAAAAAAAAAAAAAAAAAAAAAATGTTTTAGAGCTTCTGTAGTGTTTTTGAGATTGTTGCAGCTCCCTCCTGGACGCAAGATGGGGAAACATACCAAAACTGCTATTTTTAAAATTGTTCCAAGTGGAGTCTGGTTGATTCCTACTTAAACGCATCCACTCTAGCCAAGGTGGCGATAACATTACATAAGCAGTTACCATCACGATTTTTTATATTTATGTGGCAACCGTAACTTAGAACTAATACGGCAGTTTGGAATAACATGGAAGTACATTACTTTACATATATATATATTTGAGGGGGAGGGGGGAGTGAATGTAGTTTCAATAATTGTCTTCAAATTCTTTAACTGGTGCATTTATCTGTAATTTGTTCCCATTTGTTTTCATCTAGTTCTTTGGGGAACATTGAAACATGTGAAACATTGTTTCATTGTAACATTGATTTAGTATCCAACATCATGAAATTGATGCTTTCAGAAGAAAACTGCCAAATCAATAGAGCTATTTATATCATTTAGGAAAAACACATTACCTGAAATTTTAAACTCCTCTTTTCCACTTGAAAGTATTAGCAATTTTAAAATTTATGAACTTTAAGAAATACATTTCAACCTAAATTATTTTGATTGAATTTTTAAAAAAATAGGTTTTTTTTTTTTTTTTTTAATAAAATACACTAGGGTTTGTTACATTAATAAATGTGTTATAATAAACTTTTTTTAAACTTCTGCCACAAATAAACAGAATGTTTTAATGTTCAAATTACATATTTTATGCAACCCTATCAATATACATATTTTTAAAGAGATAGTTTTCATAAATTATACTTCAATAAATTTAAATTCTTTTAATGATGTACAAAAATGTTTGTAATTTATTGCTCTAATATGAAATTATATATATTTAAAAAATAGATAAATAAGTAAACATATACACCAGAACTAAAAACATATGTAGTGCCGGATATCCACATCCGGCAGTCAAAGGAGCTTTGGATAGCCAATATCCAGTATCTGGCAAAATCAATACCCGGTGCATCACTAGAAGTTAATCCCTGAAAATTTTTTGCAGGTTGTTGTGGCAAGAGGAGTTATTTGAAATGTGAAGTTTGCCGAGATAAACCAGCCTTATAAATGCAAATGCTTATTATGGTCTTAAAATTGTACAACATAAAGTTGTAACTTGAACAATAATTCCAACTGTTTTAGCAAAAATATAACAAACATTCAAAAGGAATATTTTTCCTAAGAAACTTAATGTTCTAGAGTACTCAAAAAAAATAATTATGAAAATACTTATGAATTAAATACAGTATAACCTGGGTATCTCGAAGATTAAGGGACATCTGAAAAATTCGATATAAAGTTTTCGAAATAGAGATGAAAATAAGAGGAGGCTCAGTTTATAAGGGAAAACACATTTGTTCAAGATATGAAGGTTTTTGAGATATTGAGGTAACACTGTATTGTGATATTTAAAACTCACCTTTCAAAACCCAATCTCTTTCCTGCTGAGATTTGTTTCCGTGAATGCACATGGCAGGATAGCTGGAAGGAAAAAAATATTTAAAAATAGAGTCAATACATAACTGATCTACTGCATCCAACTTTTATATAACACATCTGTTAGAGGTAACATTTTACTTACCCCTGTTTTCTCATAAATCGTGTCAGTTCATCCACTCTTCTTTTAGTTTCAGCAAACACAATTGTCTGAAAACAAGAAATAATCCATGAAATACAAGTTTAAGAAACTCATAGTAAAACAACACCCACACAAAAGGAACCTTTACAAAAAGCCCAATAAAGTAAATTGAGAAACTGGCACAGCATAAATCTATCATGTCTTTGTTTGAAACTATTAGTTCAGACTAAATCATGCCATAAATAGCCAAATATGCTTGGTCTCACAGCCACAAAATGATGGATTTATATGAAAAAAAAAAAAAAAATAAAATAAAAACCTTATTTGGTCCTCTAAGAATTCAGATTTAGTATTTTTTCCCCCCTTAAATAAATTTCATGATACTTTAAAGTATCTGGGTGTCTATCCAAGAACTTTTTCCAGAGCCCCATTTTTGTAAAAACGGTTTATTTTGGTGAATTTAATCTTTATTGTGAATTTTAACATCTATCTGTATGAAATTTCATATCTATTTTTATTAAAAAACAATTTATGAAACAAATTAAAATAAAGGGCATTTTTTTTTTTTTTTCATACACCTAGGAAAAGTCTATAGACCATAATTTCCCTCTTGCAGCCCAGTACAGTTCAGAATGGTTTTAAAAAATGTCCACAGAATAGTGCTTGTCTTGAAGTGCAGAGCATGTCAGCAAATGGTCACAGTTCATAAAATTCGCCTCAGGATGCAGAGGGCAGTCAGGTGAAGGCGAAACACCAATACAGTGTAGGTGCCCCCATAAAAAGTCATGAGAGGTTAAAAGTCTAAAATTTGCACAAGCCACATGTCTAGAAAGGTTGCCCGACAGGGAGCGAATCAAAAGTTTGTTCCAGGACTTGCCAGCAACATGGATCTTGTGATAGTCAATTATAAAGGGTCAAATGATAACAAAGGATTGTTTAATTAATTGTATGTTTGTGAAGAGGTTGCAAAATTGACCCAAATTTTATTGTCATCAATTGCTGGGATCATTCCAAAAAATAGGGAGAGAGAATTGTCCATTGGCCAAAGCATCCGCTGTTCCATTTCCTGAGTCCTATATGTGATGGCACCACAGAAAGTAAACCTCGTGATGCTGAAAAATATCCTCGAGAATTTCTGGTATCAAAAACAGGCTGTGTCTTCGAAACTTGTCCAACCATTCAAGGTGCTAGATGACACAGCAGCTATTTGTCAGTATCCAAGTAACACTGCAAGAGGTATCAGACTGGATAGATTTCAATTCTTCTTCAATCATATATATTATTTCTTAAAGGTGTTTTTTTCTGGCACAGCTAGATCTCATTAAATACTAGACCAAAAAAATTTTAAAAATACCCAGTTAAAGCTTATAATTTCTACTTTTGAAAAAAAATATGCAAAAATTCGGAAAAAATCTTTTTGTTAATAAAAATTTGTATAAAAAAATCATATATGATTAGTTCTGAAAGATGTTTTTTTCTGGCACAGCTAGATATCATTAAATACGTGACCAAAAAAAAAAAAAAAGTAAGACTCCATGGTTTCAGGTTACCATGGAGTCAGATGAATTGAACATACTTTCTTGAAAAATGAGTGGCAACGACAGATAAAAAATGTAAGAAAAATAGAACAGTTTGGAGTTATTTTTTTTGTATAGATTGGATGGATGATTGAAGGTAACTAGAAATACAGGGGTTTTTCTTGTAAATAGCTTGTAAAATAAATATTTAAATGAGGTTAAAAGAACTTCTTATTTTGTCTTTTCAATCGAGCCATCTCATTTTGATAATTCAATGAGTTGGATTCATCAGTCGACCGCAGAATATTCTATTGTTCTATGCCATTTTCTCGAACATTTGGTGACATTTTTCTGGTGCCCCCGGGTGGGCGGCTCCGATAAAACTGTACTTATTCCCTGGATTAATCTCACACCTTCGGATCCAACCGTCCCCTTCCAAATGATGAGAAAACAATTCCCAATAAAAGTAGCATTCGCTATGACCATTAATAAAGCTGAAGGCCAGACGCTTCAAAGGGCAGGATTGTATTTACCAGAACCTGTATTTTTACACGGAATATTATATGTGGCTCTTTCACAAGTTCGCTAATTCAGCTTCAGGTGTTGATGTGTGCGTGGCAACAATACTTTAATATATATATATATGCAGAACATACCTTATTTTCTTTCTCATTCATGATTTCACTAATGAGCTTGTTCAACCTAGAAAATGAAAAAGCAGATAACAATGAGAAAATAATAAACAATTAAAAATCAAATGTAATTCATACGTGATCACTCTGACAATAAATTGGCTGAAAATATTTAAAATGTTATAACAATGACTATGAAACGATCCTTCACATAGTCTATAAAGCGAGAGAAGAAATTCCTGTTCACCGAACATCCGGGATAGTCATACCCTGAAACAATATTTTTTTTAAAAATTCGATTAAAATTAAAAATATAAAGCTCTAAATCTTTACTTTTAAATGATTAAAAAATAGATTTTATAATAAACGTAGGCCATGGTAGTTTTGATTTTAAATTGCAGGTACTTAACACTTTTATTTACACTCCAAATTCAAACTTTAGTAATTTTTAAATATTACAATGTCTGTCAGTTTCGACTGGAAATACTCTAACGATGTGAAAAATGCAATTTTTAAATCTAGTTAAATTTAAACAATTGAAGAAGGGAAAGCAAAAATAAGTTGCAGATAATTACAGATGGGAGAAATTAGCTAACATTTTAAAAAATTAATTTCAACTTGTAGCATTAAAGAAAAATTACTTGTCAGTGTACAGAGAATATCCCAAAAACACTGACCTGGGGTTTTATTCCTTAAATATTTTTCACAAATATTTTACAGTGAATCCCAAATTTACGTTTAAAAAAAAAAAAAACACAGAATTTTACAGTAATGATTATAAATGTTGGAAGATTAAATCTAAATAAATACAAATGTACATTTTTATATGGTCTCCAAACAGAAAATTCCCAGTCTGTAAGATGTGCCCACGCATTAATTAAGTTTAAAAAATTTAATTAAGTTATAAATTTTCAGTCTTCTATCATTTTTTGCTCGCTACGGCCCTGCCTATGCCGATAGCATTTCTCTGTAGTGTACCCCTATGACCGCTCTTTAAAATGACATTAAATCCCAATAAAATCACTCCTATGCTTTGTTGTTCACTCGCAAGAATGAAAAAATGCAGTATTACACTATTTCTAACACCCCTCCCCCCTTTTTTCAGCCTTGAGCAGTGATTGACCTATATTTATCCCATTTCACATTCCATAGTATGGATTCTCCACTGATTAAATAGGGCGCGGCACCCGCTTCTGGCAGTCCTTTTTCTCCTCCCTATGCCTGGGTATGTCGGTCCGTTTTCCATTCTTATTTGCCAAAACTTTTTCTCCTTCCTTACCATACAGTTTCTTTATACAGGAGACAATACAATGAAGTCAAAATCCATGTTTAAACGACCCTTTACAAAATAGGAGGTATAACTGTTCCTTCAAAAAATTCCAATCAGCTTTTTTTTTTTTAAGTCCTTTTATAAATAATTATTTTTTGTTTTCTTTTATTTGCGTGATCTGAAAGATGCTCTTGGAATGTTTGTTTTTTCAGCAATGTAAAAGGGCCACCTGGCACATTACGCTTTCAGTTGGGGGGGGAAAGAAGGGAGTTCAAAATGATTTCACCCGTAAGGATGTTATGTTTGATAAGTATGCAGTTGTGAATTAGTAAACAATAAGCTTAGCCACGTAATAATGCAAAACGACTTATTGCGAGTTAGAAGGTTTGCGCGATTTCGAAACATGCATTGATCTGAATTTATGTCTGTCTTTAAGAATAAGATTTAGGACTAAGTTAATCATTTTGAGATTGCATCAAACAATTTTTGAACATTTACTACATGGTGCATAAATGTGCCAGTTTGGAAAACAAAGTGCTTTCCTTTAATCTCCTCCCCAACCTGGCTGCCCTTTTTACATACGCCACTGGATTTATTCATGAAGAACGTTGTAATTATCCGAGAATGACAGCTGTCATCACCTTTTCTTCTGGCAATGAGCCTTATTAATATTATAGTGGAATAAGTCTTGATGTTTAATTTTTTGGCATAAACACAACTCACATGAAAAGAATTAATAAATGAGCGCTCGCTACTAGTCTGATTTTTATTCCCAGAAAGAGAGCTCCTACATAGCAGGTGGGGGGAACTTGGGAGGAAGAACAAACAAGCGCAGGCGTCTGCTTCAAACTGCAAGCATAGGCTGTTTTACCCCCCTGGCTTAGGGCCTCCAATCAACCTACCTCCCGTCATCATCAACGTTGTTTACATTTAGGCCAAGATATTATTGGGTGACGATCGCGCTAAATGATAATAATTCCTAAACTCAATTGAAAAGTGCAATAGTTATTTTGTGAAAGGGCCATTTTGGTCAAACTGAATTTTGTGAAGGGTCCGTTTTTCCGATATTGAATTTTGTAAAGGGTGCGTTTTCGGACCCGATTTCAACCTGGACAGACCCCTGAGGGGGATATACTTTTAATAAATTAATAAAATTTACATGCTCATTTTTCAATATTTCAACATAAGATAATATATATTTACATTAATTAATACATATGAATAAAATTTCAAGACCCTAGACTCGCTTTTCATTTGGCACCTAATAAGGCTTACTCGTAAAAAGGCCTTATCGATTAATTCCTACTTTGGGACCCCACTTGACACGATTTCAGAAATGGAGCGTTTCCCCGTCTTGTATCTTGGATCTCTACGGGAAAATGCACATAGCGATGAGCATGCAAAATAAAAAATCTGGAGTGATTCCACTCGACTTTCCGAACACTTATGATTAAGATCATTACCAAGCATTTAAATAAATTTTAATCGATGAATAATTCAAACACATATACCAAATTGAAGCTGAATCGAATGTACCATTTAAACGCTGGCGCACTTTCAAGAATTTCTCCCCGTAGGCCATAATGCAGACTTGCCAACCTGGGAAAATCAAAATGTGTAAAACAGCGCGCGAACAGAAATTTTGACAGTTTTTGCTATACAACGCGTGAGCGTTATTTTTTTACCTTTCACCATAGAATGCACGAGTATTATTTTTAATGCATTTTATATCACAATTATTTGTTTGAAGTATTAAATAAAGCTAAGAACAATAAAAGAAAATGAAGTTGTTGAATAAAAGGCAAATCAATACACCATCTTCCAGATTCCTGGTAACAATTTATTAATTATAATCACTTAACTGACTTGAAAAAACTCATTTTGACTGCACTGACTTCAAGAAGCAGCATAGCTTTTTCGGCTTTCATAATAATAAGGCTTTCCAAAATCTTATTAGACAAGTTGCACCTGAATTTATTTCTGTTTTTCCGAATAATACTGAAAACCCTCTCACATTCAGCATTGTCAGCTGCTAAAATAGGAACATTGTGTTCGATCAAGAAAGATGTAAATAACAGTTCTGCATGAATAACGTCCGACTGTCCCAAGGGCGGATTAAAGGGGGGGGGCAACCGCCCCCCCCCCCGAGAAAAAAGAAATTAATGTAAAAGATCCTAAATTGTGTTAGGAAAAGTAACTGTAAACCTTACCTTAAAGGTTCCATGACATGTGGCTGTGTTTTCTTTATTATAACTGAATGCTGTATAACTTAACTTTAATTATTTGCCTTAAAATCTAAAGGCACAGATAGCTCTTATTTTTATTAATTAAAGTTCTTACTTAACACTATTCTAATATCAACGCTTCAAACAAGCACCTAATTGCTGCAAAACGTTTTGCATAATGTGTTTCTGTTTTTGGCCGCAAGAGGCGCTGTACTCCCGGCGACTTGCCGCGGAGCTATTTTCTCCTTTTTCTTTTCACGTCACAGGTCCGCAGTCCTTGGTGACGTCGTTGCCTGGCCAACAGTATAAAAGTTCGCCGTTCGCCGCGATAGAGGGAGAGAGGAGGCGAAAAGGGTGATGCGACAGATGCGTGTAGAAGGATGCTCGAAGCCAGCCATGCGAGATGCTCTGAGCTGAGTCAAACGATTAACCTGGAGCCTTCCCGCCGCAGCTTCCAATAAAGCCTTTTTGATTATGCCACTACAAGCTTACCTCAAGGTGATGCTGTTCGACCCCGGTTCGATTTGTTGTCCAGAATGTCCGATGACACATAGATGCTGTACCACATCAAATACCTGTTTTTTTGTTTCCTTTGTTCATCCCCATCTGTATACAAGCCTTCATGCTTCATTACTAAAATTAAAGAACTATCAAGGTAAACGCTTTTGTCATCTTTTACCTGGCAAGCCCTCAATTCATTTTTCTTACTAGCTTTCACTGCTCAAAATTTTGAAGTATAAAACTCTGCTAAACACAGACAAATTGCTTCCATAAAATGGATGTATATGTCATCTTCTAACTAACCCCCCCCCCCGAGAAACTTGCATTAATCTGCCACTGGACTGTCCATCCTCTTTGAAAAATGTTTGTGGACTTTTGCTGCTGTTAGCACGTTTCACATTTTCACTGTGTTTTGACAAACTCACGTGGCGAGAAATGTCAGTTTCCTCCGTGAGAAATTCTGAAATCACTCCGGCACACATTACAATAAGCAAATTTCGCTTCTTTGACATACTATACATGCCCATTTTTTGCTATAACTTTGTTTATAAGTTATGCTGTTTTAGTGGCCATTACAGGTCATTTATCGAAAATAATCCTCAGAAAATCAATCAAAGTATGCTCATACTACTGTTTACCCCTGTCTCTTAACCACAATGCGAGCGCGCGCTGATGGCTGATAACGAAGAACACCTCGTGAGACACACAAGTCACAGGAGAAAGACATACTCCCTAGTAAGCGATTCTCCCATTCGCTCTACTCTATGACGTCATGACTGGGTAAACCAATTAAGAAATACTCGGCGTCCCATCTGCAAAAAGATTTTTTTTTCTTTGCCTCAGTGGCAACTAAGAAGAATATTTTGATGCGCATTGTGTCAACATGGATGTGGGATGTGGATCATGGTGCCGATGATGTGCACTTAGATCCATATTGAAAAGGCAAAAAGGCCCAAGCATAGAACATCATATCAATTTCAGTTTTAAAGAAATAAACACAAGTTAGGAAGAAAATATCTGGAAATGCGTAAAAAAAAGCGCTGTATGCGTAAACAGCAGCCGAAATGCGTAAATTTTATGCGTAAAGCGTAAAAGTTGGCAAGTCTGATAATGTAAAAGAAATCTTTGTTGTAGCCCTATAGAAAAGTCCTATACATATCAAAATCAATACCAGTCTTACGATGGTGGTTTATAACATATATATATATCCAATTTGAGCTCAATCGAATGTACCGTTTATACGCTAGTGCACTTTCAAGAATTTTCCCCCATAGGCCATAATGTAAAAAAAAAATTTTTGTCGTAGCCCTGTAGAAAAACTACAAGTCCTATACACACCAAAATCAATACCGGTCTTGCGACTGTGGTTTATAACATATATACCCAATTTGAGCTCAATCGAATGCCCCGTTCAGGAGCTATCGTGTTCACTCACATACACACACATCTCGTAAAAATAGCATGAATGAATTCAGAAGACCTCAAAACGTGTAAATACACCAAAATCTTGAATTTGAATTTTTTCATGATTACAATACTTTCCTTACATGGTACATGTTTGGAAAGTAAAAAAGGGTTAATACATGCATAAGCACTGTTTAGGACACCATTAATACACTATAGGCTACTTTTTTACAAGAAAAGCATTTTTAAATGATATCAGGAAGTCATAAAACCATCAATCATGTCTTTAATGGATAATAGTAGTAGTTTAGGTCCAGAGAAAACAGTATTAATGAATGAAAAATATTTTAGAAGCTAACAAAGAAATGTTTCCAATGGTAAGTTTCTACATTATTTTAAATATTTACTATTAGGAAAAGTTAATAATTGTCATGAACATGTGAAAAAAGTCATGCGTTATCATTACATTCAAATCATATTTTAAAAGTTTCATTTATCATTTTTGGAAGAGTTAAAATCATGGTAGCACATGCATTCGTATAGCTAAGGCTTGCAATTCTAACAAGAGAAAGGCTCAATTTCTAATAGTTTTTTGTGAAATAATTTTATAGCATTGCTATTAATGTGCTTGTAGTATTAGTTATGGATTTAAAAGTTATTAAATTTAAGTTTTGGGATTTCTTAATCACCAAAAATAGTTATACTTACATATATATTCCCTGTAAAAAGATAATAAACTGAAATAATTGAGTAAGATTAAATTTGTCCCCTACAACTCCAAGCTGAATTGTTTCATAAAAATTAATGTTATACATTTTACATCACTTTTTAAAGATAGTGTAACTTTTTTGTCCAGCCAATCCCAACGGAATTTGTTTTTAACACCTTTATCTTCATTTCTTGCTTTCACAGCATCCATTCTCTCAATTACCGACATGCTGTAAATATATATGTAGGTAATCATGGTCAATCTCTGTAAAAATTTACATAAACTAATGCAGATATACCTTTTTCATAATAAACGGCATCTTAAATAAACTCTAACTGCCGCGTTCTTGCCGATTGAAACACGCTTTCCACCGGATGCCAAGACCAGCAACATAAAAAATCCAACAAACAAGAAACAAGCCACTAGAAACGGCAAGAGGACAATTTTAATTGGTTGCTGTGATCGCAGAGCAAATCAAAACGTAGGGCGAAAGCATGGCAGCCAATGGGGAAAACTGGAAACCTTGGGGGAAACTGCTTTTCATGAGTGGGAACAAAGAGCGAAAACAATATGGCGCCAGTGCATCACCGCTGTGGCATAGCCAAGAAATTTCATACATCCGAAGGAAAATTTGCAGAAATAAAAAAATTGCTAACAGCGCACTGGAGGATTTTTTGCCAAGCAAAAGAATTTAAATTTTTGCAGGCCGATTTTTGCCGTGTGAAAACAGAATTTTAATTTTGCATAGTGAATTGGCAGATTTCTGCCAATTGGCAGAAGAATCACTAAGGTAATTACAAGAGTCAGGAAAGGAACT
Source organism: Cheiracanthium punctorium (assembly GCA_038373885.1). NCBI lineage: Eukaryota > Metazoa > Arthropoda > Arachnida > Araneae > Cheiracanthiidae > Cheiracanthium > Cheiracanthium punctorium. Next base: position 112,705 of record JAWZYV010013953.1, read on the forward strand.
AACCACGTGTTCAAATATATAGTAAGGAGGGAAAAATATTGATAGTTTAATTTGTGTTTACAGCAGGACTCTGCAATTTGCTTAGAAAAAGATTTTAACAAGACATAGGTAAGAACTGGAAACCTGATAGAATTTTCTGTACCAATATCTAACATAAAGATTGCAAACCAAAACTTACCTGCAACCCATGCATGATAATGGACTCGTTCTGAAGTGCTTGCGAAAAACTACATGCATGCTTAAATACAAAGTATTGGGTTGGCAACTAAGTAATTGCCGATTTTTTTTAGGAAATCAAAGACAATTTTTTCATGGAACTAAATAACTTTATTCTGTAATGTATTGCCCATTTTGATCAATGACCTTTTACCATCTTTCAGGCAGCATCATAATCCCACGTTCATAAAACTTCTGGTTTTTATTAGCAAAAAACTGAATCAGGTACGATTTGACATCATCATCATTATTGAAATTTTTACCATTCAAGGAGTTTTGTAAAGATCGAAACAAAAAGTAATCAGATGGTGCAAGGTCAGGACTATATGGTGGATGTGGCAAAACATCCCAACCAAGCTCCAATAATTTTTGCCGAGTGACCAAAGATGTGTGTGGCCTTGCATTGTCATGATGGAATACAACACCTTTTCGATTTTTCAATTCGGGCCGCTTTTCTTCAACTGCATTGTTTAATTTCGTTAGTTGTTCAATGTAGACATCAGAATTGATCGTTCGGTTGGGTGGTAAGAGTTCAAAGTAGACAATTCCTTTGTAATCCCACCAAACTGATAACAAAACCTTCTTTTGATGAATATCAGCTTTTGATGTTGTTTGAGTTGGTTCACCTGGCCTGCTCCACGATCTTTTCCGCTTGATATTGTTGTAAACAACCCATTTTTCATCGCCAGTTATCAATCGTTTTAAAAATGGATCATTTTCATTACGTTTCTTTAGCAAATCGCAGCTGTTAATGCGTTGCGTTAAATGCGTTTCTTTCAGTTCGTGAGGAACCCATGTATCGAGTTTTTGAACATAGCCAAGTTGTTTTAAGTGATTTTCAATGCATGTATGTGATACATGAAGCTTCTCTGCAATCTCACGTGTTGTACTGTGGCGATCCGAATCGATTATTGCTTTGATTACGGCGTCATCAACTTCAACTGGACGACCAGAGCGTTTTTCATCTTTGAGTGAAAAATCACCAGAACGAAATTTGGCAAACCAATTTTGACACTGCCGTTCTTTTAAGGCTTCGTCACCATAAACAGCACATAACTTTTTATGAGCTTGCGATGCGTTTTTCCCTTTGTGGAAATAAAAAAGCAAAATATGACGAAAATGTTCCTTTTAATTTTCCATTTTTCAACAAAGGCCAAGCGAAAACTACGCAACCGATCAAAGAACTTTTTTTACTGATTGACAGCTGAATTGCCAACTATCAAATAACAAAATGTGTTTTACATTTATAAATCGTCTGCAAACCTAAAAATTCAACTGAACCCATCTATGAGAGAAATCCGCAATTACTTAGTTGCCAACCCAATATTAGTCTGTTTACAAATAAATTTAATATAATAATTGGGAGGGGGGGGGGGTGGCAGTGTTTCTATGCTTGTTTGCACAGAAACATTGGCGGAACCAGGGGAAGGCCTTAACCCATTGAGCACCCTGCAATACACTGCTCAATTGTAACATTCCGATTCGTTCTATTCTTTGGGCCAAATGAGCATTTCCTACACATTAAATCATTTCAAGTAATTTACATAGCTTTATTGTAACATTTTGTTGGAGTCAAACAAGATCTTTTTTTTTAAATTAGGGCCTCTCAAAGCAAATTTCTGTATCCCTCACTTTATACAAATGCTGTACAAACAGCTCTGTCTGGTGAACTACTTTTGACAGAATGTGAAATTCTAATTTTTTTGTGGAATATGATAAATAATAGAAAACTTTCACTTATTCAACAACAACAAAAAAAAATCTTAGTACTCCAAGGATTAATATTGATTCACAGGAATGAGATTGGCAAAAGAGCAAAAAAACTGAAATCATACGAGAGCAAAAAATTTGTACGTGATATTTGTATATAATCAATGTGAAAGAAGTTTTAAGAAGAAAAACATTGGAACATGCTGGAAGATAAAAATATCACAAAGCTAACTAATAACTACTATAAGGAATTCACAGAAAAAAGCAGAATTTTCAGAGAAAAAAGACAAAGTGAGTTCCTCTTTATTCACAAAAAGCTGAAATCAGCTAAAAAGCTGAAGAATTTCATCCCTGTGATTATGAAATTAAATACTTAAAAAAAAAAAAAAAAAAACTGGCACATAATAATAAACATTATTTAAGAGGGGAAGGGGTATAAAATACCAAGACTTTTCTTCTTACTTTCCATCTTTCTCTGTTTCATCGACGACATCTACAATTTGCATGATATTGTGGTTGGCTGATAGTTGAAGAGCTCCAACGTTCACCTGCACATAGTCCTCCAGGAAGTCTTCTGCCATCTTCTTCACTTCTTTCGGCCAGGTGGCGCTGAACATCAAGGTTTGGCGATCGGGCTGCAAGTAAGAAAACATTAAAAGCTATAAAACAAGGGTTAATATTGTCTCTTAGAAATATTTTGATAATGATGTTGATTTGAAAATGACAATGATATTTAAATTGTTATTTGCACCAAATATTGACTCTTTATGAATACCAGAGTGGAAAGAATGTAAAAAAGGAAAAGCTCCTCTAGCTGTAGTCTGATAAGGATGTTCAATATACATGGGCAACTTTTACAACACTTCATAAAATTTTATTTTGATAATCCTTGTATGCAGCTCTTAAAAACTGAGTTATTTACATGCGTTGTTCGGCAGCAGAAAAAATATATATATACAAGTGGGAGTTGCAAAACTAGAAAATGGGAATATAAGGGAACTGGGAATAGTTTTCCCATTTTTGGCATTCAATTGTTCCGGGTTCATACAAATTTAGAGGATAAAATCCAAGGAGTTTTGTCAAAATTGCAAGATATTGAATGAACGTCCTGGCTTGCTCTGCCAGCAGCGAGAAATTAAAGCCTTTGGTGATCTTAAAGAAAAATGCTCCTCAAAGAAATTTTGCATCTGATGTAATTATCAGATTAACAAAAAGGGGTGGATGTGTGAGCAAGTAATGCTTGACTGGCTGAATTAGATCAGGCACAAGAGGAAAGGAGCATTTGTCCAGCCGAGCAGTCTTGATTATGGATTTCATGACAGCCCATCTTTTGTGAAGGTGGACGCTAATTCTGTGGAGGTGGAAGGGCATCTAAAAGGGCATCAGCCACCCTTTCTATCATTCCTGGTGGGCTCACCAAAGTTTTACAGCTGCTAGATCTGGTGGTTAATAAGACCTTAAAAGGTCATTTTCACAAGCAATGGGAAAATTGGATGGTAAAAGAGAACTATGCATATACAAAAGGTGGCAATATGAAGAGAGCATCATATGAAGAAGTTGCCATGTGGGTGTTGAAGCATGCGAAAATGTGTCAGCAAGCACAATTAAAGCAAGTTTTTCCCAAGCACAAATAGTCATAATAGAAATGTGTAATATATCGGATGAGGAGGAAGAAGATGATGGCTCTTGGATAAACTTAGAATCGCTTTGTCTATTTGAATTGGACAGCTAAGCCAGCGATTTTGATGGCTTTGAGTGTGTCTGAATTTTAAAGTGGAAGTGACCCACTTAAAAAATGTGTCAAGAAGATGCAACCTACAAAAAAAAAAAAAAAAAAGTGCCCAATGGATGACGACCGCATAAAGATATGAGAGTGCCATGAGGAGAAAGAGCCACATCCTGCGCTCTGGATGGGTACATAAATCTGACTGATGTCTCCTCAAGAAAAAAAAAAATCTGATGTGTACACACATGACTTCCTTGCACATCTATTCGGATAGCCCAAAGTAGTCATTGACCACATATTTTCAATGAATTGAATGCATCCATACACCTCAATGTATTTAAAGTCATTTGGCTCACCCTGTAAATAAATTCCCAATCAATTGCTGTCAAAAAAATATTGAAAAAAGTTAGATATTACAATAGTTCTAAATACAAAAGTTCAAAATTCTACGGGTTGAAGTTTTAGAGTTATACAAAATACAAAATAATTTTTGGCGATATTTCGGCGAAACTCATCAATGTCGACGACATATGGCGAGATTTAAAGCATGGACCAAACAATGACAGATCATCTCCAAATTTGCCGATATTTCGCCAAGATCGATGACAGACGGCGAGATTTTGGGCATGCACCAAACAATGACTGTCTACAGTTGTATTATAATGAAGATGTCCAGAGACATTAAAGTACTGAAATTCTTTTTGGTGGTCCTGTAAATAAACTCTCCAGTAGATTGGAACAAAAAATCCAGATGCACAACAACATGTTATAACAATCTTATATATGAAATTTCAACATCCTACAACTAATAGTTTGAGATTTGATTGAGAGTTAAATAAGTACACCAAAAATCACCAAGCATGGCAACTTTTGGCATAATTCTGCTGCACAAGTAGATGTTACAAATATCCAAAATATAAAGTTTCAACATTCTATGCCGCAGGCATGAAAGTGCAAGCTGATCAAAAAAGCTGAACTCTACCCGAATACAAAATTTAACGTGAAAAAAAAAAATTATATATATATATATATATACGTATGTGTATATATAATACACATGTATGTATATATTTAAGCACATGTGATTGCTTATGGCATGTTTTTCCCAATTTTTGGCTTTGATGCCCCTGTTTCAAATTTATTTATAGCCTCTGGTTTCATTTTTATTTTCATGATCATGTATTATATCTGTTATAATGTGCTTTCAATTAAGATTTCACTTTGGAATACATTTTACGTAAGTTAAGCTATTTTAGTGTTGACTCTAGATTAATTTGGCAGGGCGCAGCGCCCGGCGGCCTTTTTGTTATCTTTTTAGCGCCCGGCAGCCCTTTTGTCGTCTTTTTAGCGCCGGGCGGCCCTATTTCTCTTCTTTATGCGCCCTCCTGCTTTTACATTTTTATTATTATTAGTAAAAAACCAGCACTTTATTTCCTACATACCATTTGCGGCCCATCACGATAATACGTTAATTAAAACGGTTACGATTGAGTACAATAATCCCATCATAAAAATAGGTTCGATTGAAAACGGCCCTTTCACAAAAACCGTCTATGAAATCCGATCTTTCCCACAAATGTAATTTATTAAAATGCTTTTTTCAAATATTCTACTCTTTCAGATCGAAATACTCCTACTGCCCTTTTCTTTGTTTAATTTTGCGCGAGCCGAACAGCCGAGTAACCCGAAAAGGCCCCTCTTGTATGTTTTGTTTTTGCTGACTCAAGCGAGAAGCCCGATCGGCATTTCACTTAGGAGTTGGGGGAAGAAAATACGGTTGGGAAATTCAAAATTTTCTCAAGTTATCTAAAAATTTCTGATTCCATCTGTCAATCCTCAAATATCGGTGGCTACGTTTGATAAATATGTAGTTGCGAATTATCAAACAATCATTATACCAGAGTTCGTCGCCAGCTGTATATAATTATTGCTCTTCTCGATGTCTTTAATAGTTTCGCAACACTAGCAAGTCCCCCCACCCCCTAAACGATTTGCTCTTTTTAATCGGCTTTCTTAGTACATATTATTCGTAATGTGTAACAGTTATTTACTAATCATATATAATTACAGATGATACAGAAAGAATGCCTTAGCAAAACAACGTTTTGCGATTCGAAAATTCGCGGGATTTGCTTGTTTGTTATGGCAAGCCTAGACAAGGGATATCTTCTAAGGGGGGGGGGGGTGCCTTGGTTGGGTGACTTTTTAAGGAGTTCTAATGTGTATTGACGCGTACATCTTGATGAAACCGACCAAAACTCCAGACCGACAGTCGCGCGGGAGGGGCCCGCCGAACGTGGGAACTTCAACACTTCAGCCGTGTACCATGTTCAGTGGCTTTATCTCCTCAAATCCATCTGAAAATCGAGGGATTTGCGACGTTTTGGGAATACAGCAATTGAAACACATTATGCTTTTGCCAAAATCAGAGCATAATAATGATCTTTTGCTTTAGCAATGTAGTGCTAGGGTTATTGGCGCCCGGTGCGGTCTTTCAGTTTGCCGCCCCATTCTTTCTAAGTTTCAGCATTCTGCCCCCATTTCGGTCCTTTAGTTTTCCACTTTATTATTTCTAAGTGTCCTGCCGGCCACCATGTTTGTTTTTTTGCCGCCGGGGCGGACCCCCCCCCCCCCACTTATTACGCCACAGTTTTAATTACATAAAAGTGGAGTAAATGCAGAATTTAGTAAATCAGACTATTGACAAGATTTGGTATTTTAAATATTCATATTATACACCTTCCGATTTTAAAATTCTCAACATTTTAATGAATGAAGAAAGGAAAAAAAAATAATAAAAGCAAAAGAAAGCTAGTTCTGGAAAAGGATGTCTTCAGAAAACAAATTCTGTCATAAGTTAACAGCTAGGTTATTCATAAAACAAACTGTCATCAATTTAAGCTTATTTTCAGTTGAAAAAAAAAAAAGAAAAAGAATTCTGGAAGGTTTATTAATAGATAATTTGTTTAAGTACTTCTGGCACCAGGATGTTTATTATTTTAATTATATTAAGCTGATTAAAAACATTTTATAGTTAAAATAAATATTGATTAGTACTATTTTTATTTTAAAAAGATTAAAGCAAGGTTTAAGAAAGAAAATTTAGTGTTTTTAACCTATAGACCTTTTTAAGTATGTTACAAGAAATTAAAAATAAAGCTTTATGAAAAATAAATTATTGAAAATATTTTAAACTTTATTTCATACATACTTTTGGACAATTCTGTGAGTTTAAAAAAAAAATATTAATTTTATACCTGCTAAAAAACTTACATGTAGTAATTATTTTTATTTATTTTAAAGAAATAGTACTTTTTAAAAAAACTTATATTCACTTTTCATGAATGAACAAGCATTAAATTAGAAGTGAAAGAGGAATAACAAATATATTTCAGTGATTTGATTTGATATGGTGTTCTACATTCCAACCATAGGATGTATTACAAAATTTGCATGACTATGTCATTTTTTCCAGCAATCTTCTGTGTTCTGAATTAAATTTCCCCAATTTCTGTAGTTATCAATTGATGGATGAGTTAAATTGTTTGATGCAATTTTAATAATGTCTAATAGTAATAAGGGTAACTTTGAAAATCTTTACTTGGTACTCATTCAATAATTATTGCAAACAAAAGAATTTAAATAAAATTCTGATTTATATAATTAAATTTTATACATCCTGCATTGCAGAAATTTTATTATTTTTATTACATGCTAAACGCATCTACCCAAATCCACTTACACTGACAGTCCTTTTCTGTTTAAAAGTTTGTACCAATATAGGTGAAATATCATATATGAATGAGATCCAGTAATTGTGGTCCAGTAGTGATAGTGTGATAAAATGGAGGAACAAAAATTAACAGTCCCTCTGCCTTCCCCATACTGCCTAACAAATCATGTCTGGCTAAAAATTTCTGAAATCTTCTTCAATAAATGTACTATTCTTATAAATAATGAACATGTATGTCACGTAATTTTGAGACAAAAAATTAAGCAGAAAATTCAACATTACTTATATTAAAACTTCTTTATGCTAGAAGTTTTTTTTTAATCAAAACTTCTAGTTATGTAGATTTAATTCACATATTTATGTCATGTTTAGACCAAAATATTATCAAAAAATTATTTTTCCTATTTTGCTTACACTTACTTCTACTGGATATTTTCTCCAAAAGAAGGGGGGGGGGGGGAAGGGACTAAGACAAATTGGAAAAAATCTTAACTATGCATTGTAAGTCAGAACACATATTACAACTCTACATGTTAAAGTTTCGGGGATCAGATCGTTTCAAACCAGTTTCTATATTTTATCTACCTGTACATTCTCGTGGAACCCTAAAGTGCCCTTTTTGAGAACAGGGTGCCCCTTTTGAAAATTTCCCCCCTGGCGGCCCTTTTTTTCTAGAGTCAACACTATATTTTATATTATATATATATATGCATGTATACATTTTCTCACCAGCCAGTACACTATATTCTTATAAGGGTCAATTTATGGTGGAAAAAAAGGTAACCAAATTTTTACAGATTGAAAAACAACTGTTTTTGTACAGTAATTTCTTCCAGTAATATATCACTCCATTCTTAAAAAACAATAGTACAAAATTTTCCCCCCATTTTCTATACATGATAAAAATACATTAAAAAGTGTTGAAATCAAAATGTTTTCAAAAACTTTCTTTTTTTTTTTTTTCATTATTGCAGTTTTGATTTTATTCATTTATTTATTATTATTAAAGTGACCATTTTTTCTGAACCTAAAAACAGGACATTCCTAAACCAGTGTTGAGAGGGATAAAAATCAATCCCGACCCCCCCCCCCAATAATAACTATGTAATCAAGGATTATATTCTTGCTAAACTCCAAGCACACTTTAATTACTTAATACAGTAGGGGGACCCGAAATCCGGAACTTTTTTTTTCTGCATTTTACCCCCCCCCCCTTTCGCGGTTTCCCCCCCCCCTCCCTATAAGCATATAAAAACGGATATTATTTTCCTTTTAATTCCTCATTTTCTTCTTTGAAAGACCGTTTTCAATTGAATATACATAAAAATACCTGTTAAATTGGAAAGAATTTCGTCGATCGCGGCGAAGCGCAGGGAAAGGAGGGCGCGGGCGCGTACCAGGAGAATGATCGATCCTGTCTACTCGCGCCTTTCTTCGCTTTGCGATCGGCGGCGAGTTGCTGTTAGATCTTGTGCGGTAATTTTCGATTTCTCGTAACGTAAATAGATTCTATGCTATTTTAGAATGACTTGCTTTAATGGGGAGAAAAATATGTGTCCATTACGTACGCACACACACAGGCGCGCAGCTTCAAGTGTTGATGATTCATCTAGTCTGTTAAATGTAAACAAAGATGAACGGGATTTGGTCTGCTTAAAGACTGTTTCCCTCCCCCCCTTCCCAAAGAACTGCAGATGTGTGAAGAAATGTTGGGTTGCGGGTTGCGTAATAAATTGCTAGGCAAATCAACGGGCCGAGGGTGTTGGAGCTAAATAATTTTTATTAAACTAAATATATTTAACTGAATTCAAATTTTAAGATGCTAAAAATTTATTTTGCGCAATTGTTTTCCCCTGGCCTTGCATCAGCCATCTATTGCATAAAGTTTTTTTTCATGTGCCAATTAGGCTTAAGTTTTGTTTATGTTATTCACCCATAGGTTAAACCTATCTTAATTGTATGAAAGTTCAACTAAAAGTAATTAATATCAGTTTAAAAATAAAATTCAAATGGTTTTAAACTTCTTCATAACCCTAAATAGTAGTATCTCTAATATGTTAAAAATGTAAACAAAATAAAACCCCTAATTCTTATTGAAAAAAAAAAAAATTAAATAAATAAAATTGAAATAATATACTTTTTATTCATTGAAGACCCAAGACAACTTCAAAGTAAAATTTAAAAACCTAAGCTCAATATTTAATAAAGTTGTTGTGTTTAGTTGTTGACTACTGCTGCTGGATGGAAATAGCCTCTGAACTATGGCCCAGTAGTTTAATGATGTCATGCTTCCTGAAAATTAAGGGTCTTCCTTTTGACAAATAGATGCTTAGGTTCTCTAAAGAATCATGGGGGTAAGAGAATTAGTTCTGGTTAGGGTAGGACTTTTAACTAATGTTTAAACCATGGGTGAAGAGTGAAAAGCCTGAAGTGAAAGGCAATTTTCTGAGGTTGTTTTCAATATGCAAATTTATTGAACCTTTATTTTATGCAAATGTTGCATACTTTTTTATTCTGTAACTGTAAAATTAACCTGTTTTATATAGTATATAAAGTGTCTGCTTTATGAGAAAACACACAGGCCAGGCTGCTGATACAGCTAGAAGGTTGCCCTAGTCATGGGAAGGGCATGATGTATTTCTGCCAGATACTTTATAAAAGGCTTGCATTGGAACTGGAAATTTTTCCATTTAAATTTATTGCAGATGGCCTGGTTTATCTTAAAATCTGAAATTGTTTTTAAATTTTTTTGTTTTGTAAGTGTTCTTTTTGTGCAATGTTTAAATAAATTTAAGTAGAGAAAATATAAAGTGTCGTCAATTTTTAAAGCCTTCACCTCTAGTGGTACAACTCAAACTGTGGGTCATTTTCATGACATACTTGGCATTTCATCCACGGACCCAACAGAGGGAAGGCGGCAGTTGATCCGAAAATTGCGCAACTGCTCTATTCGTCCTTCCGTCGCCCGCTGAATTGCGGTGTAGGGTGAGTTATTTCAATCGGAAACTATGTATGAAAAAACGTTACGTAAAATTTTAAGATTATATAAGTTGCATATTTTCAGCCAATTTAGTTGCAGCAATCGTTCTGAAATAATTGTTGCTCGGCTCGATAACATAGCTTTCAAATTTTTTAATTGATTACTTCATCTTTAACATACTGTATTATTCATTCATTCTTTTTTTTTTTTTTAATCAGAGATATATAATCGTGTGCATATTTTTAAAGTTTTTTATAATAGAGTTTCAGTTAATATTAATTAACGCCATAATAGACGCTAAAATGCAGAAGGGCCTATGCTACAGCTTACCTCGGAAGATTTCCGGAAATCGGTAAAGTTCGCAGCCGGTATCCCAAAATCCGGAATTGGTCCGGTCCCGAGCATTCCGGATTTCGGGTTCCCTACTGTACTAATTATACTTAAATTTTGATGCAAAATAATAAACTAAACGCAGCTTGCTCTTGGCTTGTAATTTAAGGTCAGAAGACACGTTACTAATTTAATACATCTACGAAACATTAAAGGCTACACTTTTACTTTGAGTTGTAAAACGTAATGTCATTAAATTCTCATAAAATAACCTCTAATTATTACTAAATCTATATCGCATATATATATCCCCTACTTTTATTTCTATTTCTTCTTCATGATCCATAACTTTTGCCGGTAGTTTGACTTTAATAGATTTTTTCAACCACTCGAATTTAAATTTATTTTTTTCGCTCGCATCTACTGAGCAAGCTTTATGCTCATTGTTTAAATTAATATCCATATTTATAATGTTATCTTGGTTAACTAACAAAAGATCATCTTCACAAACTGATGACGCAATTTCCCACATGCATTTCAGAGCGTGTGCGGTACAATTCCAAACACACGACAAATAAAAGTAGCAGTAGAAGTTGTTCACATCAGGGGCGTAGCCAGGGGGGGGGGATATCGGGATATATCCCCCCCCCGAAATGTTTGGATTAGTGATGAAATTACATCTATTTATACACATATAAGTTCATACCCGCCCCCCGAAAAATTTTCCTGGCTACGCGCCTGGTTCACATAACAGCCGTTATGAGACATCCCGTAATTCAACTTCGGCAATTTCCCCGGTGCGATTTCAACAGTAAGGCATGACCTACTTTCAACCTGCGCGATCGTCATTCGGCCGATTGGCACAAGTTATGCCTTTCTCGATTCCGCTGCACCAATAATTTAGGGTGATAGATACGATGTGTAGGCTTAGGAACGCATCTCTGTTTACAGCATGGTTTACTGTGAAGGAGAAAAAATGGCGTTCGTTCGCTCCGCTCCACCCCCCCTCCCCCACATTTTTCAGTCGCGATTTCTCGACGGTTTTGCATCGATCTCAGAAAGAGCCTCAAAGACATTGAAAAAAGCGGATTTCCGCTTAAAAGCGGAACTCTTTCATGCCTGCTCTTAGGCGGCCCTGTAGATAAACTATGAAGATGAATATAACCGAAAGAGAGCAACACAAGTAGATGTTACAAATATCCAAAATATAAAGTTTCAACATTCTACGCCTAATAGTTTTTGAGATATGAGAGTTTAATGAATTTCGGCCCATAGAGCGTAATGTATTTAGAATCTCTTAGGCGGCCCTGTAGATAAACTATCAAGTTAAATATAACCGAAAGAGGAGCTGCACAAGTAGATGTTACAACAATCCTAAATATAAAGTTTCAATATTCTATGCCTAATAGTGTTTGAGATATGAGAGTTTAATGAATTTTGGCCCATAGAGCGTAATGTATTTCGAATCTTTTGAGTGGTCCTGTACATAAACTATCCATTCAATTGCGACCAAAAGGGGAGGTGCACAGCTAGATCATAGAGCAATCCTTAATATAAAATTTCAACATTGTACGACCATAGTTTTTGAGATATGTGAGTTACATGCATATGTACGTACGTACAGACGGCATGGAAAAACTGGTCAAAATAGACTCGCCGCTGGTCAAAGTGAGTTGCAGATGCATTTATATGATCGTGCATGCTAGCTTACAATGAGATGCATCGAAAGAATTCTTAAAAGTAAATTTAGAGGTAGTTAAAATCGTTTTTTTCGTCGAAATTTGGCCTCCGAAACTTTTCGGGATCACACTACTTCATTATACTACGTACAAGGAAGCAAGTCTTTTATATCTACATTTTAGAACTATAATTACATTTTAATGAAGGTTTCAATGCATATTTTGATGATTAAGTTTCATAAAATACCGCAAAAGTGCTCTCGCTCAATTAAACGAACCGGTTTTTCACATGAACTTCCTTTGTTCTTAAAAAACTGAATTTGTATTTTTTTTTGCCATGCTCACACTTTGCACCCAGTGGAGGAACACTGTACCGAATAAGCAGTACCATTCGCTATTATTACGGTAAAAGCTTGACTAATTGGCATGCTCAGTAAGCGCCGAGTGCTTTTAAAATAAATCACAATGTTATAAATATGAAAAGTAATAAATAAACAGAAACATCAGGAATTAACATGCAACATTCAAAATTTAAAACAAACAATTTGCTGAAGCAAGCTCATTATGTCATCAACAACTGGCCGCCCGGGGAAAAAAATGTTTACTTTTAACCAGAGCCGCCGAAAAATGAGATTTTTTAACATTTATTCACCTCCTCCTAAAATAAATCCCAGTACAGCATTTATGTTTCCTTCTTTTTTTTCAGTCGGGACCCACACACACACACATTGAACATGGACCTTTTATAACATATATGAATAAGGATCAAAAAACAAAGAAGAATTTTCTGTTACCCTGATCTGTTCAATTATTTTCCTTATTTGAGGCTCAAAACCCATGTCAAGCATCCTGTCTGCTTCATCCAGGATCAAGTAAGTGCAGCGTCTCAGAGACACCTTGCCATTCTCAATGAAGTCAATTAGACGCCCAGGAGTTGCAATACAAATGTGAGCACCTATAAGAAAGAAATGAAACATCTACTGCATTACGAATTTGGAATTACATTTAATCAAACATTATTTTACCCTTCAAAAGTTCCATGCCAAAGTCACCACTTCCCTAGCCAGACACCCCTCACATAGGTTTGCCTAAGCACAACAATCATAAACATTAAAAAAGAATAATGAATAATTAACATTTAGAAAACCTGTTTGTTAAACTCCACCTTGTACAAATTTTTACACAAATTGATAGGCGTAAAGTTTTGTAGATAGTGAAAAAAAATTGAAGAAAAATCTTACCAGGAGTAGGTGCAACCTTTGAGTCACAAATTTGAGAAAATGTAACTCATAAGATGTGAACTCTTATTGGCAAAAAATGAAATCCCAATATACAGACATTCTGAAGAAATCACTTAACACTAAAACTACCATAAGCGGTCAAATGACCAATCATGAACTTTTGTATAAAAAATGCACATACAATCTTATCGTTTTTGCACATTAGACTTCATGACTTTTTCTATTAATTACATAAAATTGATAGCCTATTATTTTTTTTTGTTGTATTTTTTGTTTTTTGAGTTATATTTGTTATATACCATTATCTACCACATCCGGTCATTTGACAGGCTATGGTAGAAATAGGTATATATTAAATGTTGGTATGTTTAGTGTTAACAAACATTTGAAAATCAGTGCATAATGTTGCGAATTTTTCGGGCAACCTGCTGTTCTGGGATTTAAAATAGTTCAAAATTCGTATTCTATGCGTCAAATAGTTAAATTTTGCTTTGTGTTGCATCAAAATTGGTCAACTAGAACCGGAGATAAGGAGGTTTTGGTTTCCCCATTGATTTTCTATGGTGGTTCTAAAAATGTCGAGAAATATTGGTCATAGGCCTTCGGTAACTTCACTTTTGGTGCCAAATTTAACAATATTTCACCAAAAGTCGCCAAGCTTGTTGCGGTGGAAAGTATTTTATAATCTATGCATTTGGCATGATTCATCTTTCTTGTTTCTAGTAATGTAGAATTTACCAGAAATCAAAGTTTTACAGTGGTGCATATTTCCAGGTCTAGTACTTAAAAAAGAATGTTATTTTTATTTAAAACATTTCATTTTTAAAACATTAACACCATGGTCATAATTTAGTGTTTTTAAATACAAATTTGATAATTTGTTTTAACTGAAATATCTTTTTTTTTTTAATCTATCAGCCAAATCTAAACATCTACTCAATTTTTATGTAACTGCTTTTAGTGTTATTGTTAATAAACTAATCTGTTACATCTTACTTAATAACTGCTTGTTGAGTTAGACTGCAATTTTTTTTATGTTTTAGCAATAGAATTTTTCTGTTCAGGCATCTTTAAACTATTAGGCTTTTAAATCTTACAGCAAATGCTGACACTGCATTATAGTAATTTTAACTATGCTTATTTAAAGATTGTTACAAGTTTGCACATTCATTCTTTAGCAATTTGCCAATACGTGGGCTTCGGTGAATGAATTACCGCCCACTTAATAATCCCTTTAAGGTGCGTTTTAGGAAGTTTAAACAAGTGAAAATTATCCTATTTTAAGAAGGAGAATTTTCCTATCATGAACAGCTGGTGTGCAGTGTAAGAGCAGACTTTCCAACCTGGGAAAATCAAAATGTGTAAAACAGTGCACGAACAGAAATTTTTAAACTTTTTTACTATACAAAGTGTGACTGTTATTTTTTACCTTTCGTTATAGAATACACGAGTATTATTTTTAATGCATTTTATATCACAATTAAGTATAAGTATTAAATAAAGCTAAGAACAATAAAAGAAAATGAAGTTGTTGAATAAAAGGCAAATCAATTAATACACCATCTTCCAGATTTCTAGCAACAATTTATTAATTATAATCACTTAACTGAAAAAACTCTTATTTTGACTGTGCTGAGTTCAAAGAAGCAGCAGTAGCTTTTCCTCCTTTATTCAGAAAATCTGAAGTAAAAGTTTTCCCGAAGATTGTTTGCTGTCGGCTTTCCAAAATCCTATTTAAGAAGTTGCACCTGAATTCAATTCTGTTTTTCCAAATAATACATAAAACCCTCTCACATTCAGCATGGTCAGCTGCTGAAATAGGAACATGGTGTTCGATCAAGAAAGATGTAAATAACAGTTCTGCATGAATAACGTCTGACTGTCCCAAGGGCGGATTAAGGTTGGGGGGGGGGCAACTGCCCCCCGAGAAAAAAGAAATTAATGTAAAAGATCCTAAGTAGTCCTAAGTATCCTAAAAATAAGCTGCTTTTAGCACGTTTCACTGTGTTTTCAACTCATAATAACGTCTACCAATTTCTCTTAACCGCAAAGCGGGCACGCGCTGATAACGAAGAACACCACGTGAGACGCACAAGCATACTTGCCAACTTTTAGAAATGGCCATCAGTAAAATTATGCACAAACGACATTTTTTAAATTTTTATACTAGATAACACGTGGACATAAATATATCCCTTTATAATACACATACGTACATACATATATATACTATACATACAAACTGAAAACATACAATAGAAATATTTAAGTTTTTTAAAAAGTGATGTTTTTTTTTTATTTCACAAAATTACATCTTACCTCTTCTCTTCATTTTAACACTTCCAACTCTTTAATAGCTATGCCCTTTCTTTTATATACAGGTTGATACATATACTTTGTGTACATAATTAAACTATGCATTTTAACTAAATTATTACAGAGCTAAAATACTTAATTTAGTACAATTAAATTTAAGCAAACAGACAGTTGTTGGATAACTTAAAGTTATAGTATGATATCAAAAATGAATGATAAAAATTAAGTCCATTGTGTCCACATGTTGTTTTCGGCTTGTGCGCCCGTAGTCTAAAAATTGTGTTTAAAGAATAAAAAAGTTTTTTTTATTCCTTAAAATCACATATTTTTAAGGCTTTTGTTTGTGTGCCAATTTTCCGAACACAGATAACCAAACATCACGTATTTTCGATGTTTTCGGCTTGTGTGCCCGTAGCCTAAAAATTTTTTTTTTTTTTTTTGCTTATTATTCCTTAAAAGTTTAAATTAACACAGGAACTTTTTTTTTTTTTTTTCAGGAAATTTTTTCTAAGTTCTTTCTATTTTTAATGCGAATTTTCAGGCGAACTTTACTACAGACAAGCCTTCAAACAGTTCATCATTTAAAAAACTTTTTAGGAGTGATTTTGAAAGTATTTTTAAATCACCTGGATTAGGGAATTTTTTCTCTCTAACTTTTTCACAGTACTTTTTCATGGTGGGTAAGATTTCTAACACTCTTTTCAGCACGCTGACATTTTCAAGCCACCTGTGCTTACACAGTTTTTCAGAATATTTTGCATCAGGATCTAGGGTTAAATAATCGTCCCTCCTAGCAGGAGAATCTTTAAAATACTGGTGTAGTGATGAAGCAATTTCTTCCACTTCTGGAAATGCTGTGCACCCTGCACGATATGCATTGTGCAAAATGTGTAAGCTGCAACTACCCACATTTACTAATAGTGTATTAGTATTCTGCTTAAGATGATCATTTCTTTTTTCATAGACACTAATTCACATTAGGACCATCCATCGACAGCTGTAATAGCTTGCTAAATCCCAATGTCATGTATTTTTCGGAAATTTTTTCAAACAGCACATCTGCCTATTCCGATGTGCCCAAAAAGTCCGATGAATAATATCACGATGAAACTTTTTGTTCATCCCAAAACCTTATTAAACAGTCCAACTGTTTACAGTGGTTTTCCATATTAAGACTCATCAAAAAGTAAAACAAATGCATCCTCTTTACTTGCCTTTTCTTTTAACAAATCCAGAAAGTATGGCTTAAGGCCAAAAACAGTTAAATAAGCAGCCTTTGATTCCCCACAAGAGAAAGTTTTAGCTATTTCACTGTCCGGAAACATCCTATGAAACAGTAATTTGGATTTTTCACATGATCTAAAAGAATAGGAACTGCTTATCACTTTTAAAGTCCAAAGTATTTCTGCTTTCAGCTGGGCATTGTTTTTCATTATTGAATTATCAAGTGAAGATGGATTTACAGTCGAAAGATTCTGCTGAACGAATGAAACTGTCGGTGAACTTCCGCTGTCAAAATAATTAAGTAAGTTCGATTGTCTCTTTTTTTTTGTAGAGTTACGATCGATTCATGTTTTTTCCCTTTACAGTGACTTTTGATTTCAGCTTCCACCATATTCGAAATATCAAAACACTTATCGCATAAACAACATTTTGCTTCAAAACGTTGCGATGATCGTCGGAGCCACATTTTATATTCCTGCTTTTCTAACCAAGCATCATTGAAAACACATTTTCCACCCGGCATCTTTAGGCAAATTGAAAAGGATGAAAATCTCAGGATGGTTTAAAATTTTACTACTGTCACACGTGCAAAGATTATTTCCAACACACTGCCGCAAACAGAACAAGCCCGTGATCCATGTACCAAAGAAGAGATAAGAGCATATAGCTCATACACCAGTCACGAGATACTTTCGCAGTGACGTAAGCGATAAAAGTGTTTGAGAACGCCAACGAGGCTAGTTCACGAACGATATTATTGGATATGGGGAGAGCAGGGACGAATATCTACAGCGAAGTGAAGTAATTACAATCCTTGTCTCTAAGTTCGTGGCAGGAACGTCAATAAACATGGCTGCAGATTATTACACTTGAAACACGAGTCGAAAAATTTTCGGCAGATCGCAGTTACGAAATTTTTTTTTTGCACTTTAAATACTAGAAAGAAAACTAAAATAAACAATATTCCTAGGAGTCAGTACTGAAATTTCAGAAGTCTACAGAAAAATTAGTAAAATCCAGGAATTTTCCAGGGCCCTTAATTTTTTAAATCGAAATCCAGGAGTTTTTAAGGATTTCCAGGAGGTGTACGAACCCTGACTTTCTTCTTTCCACTCTTCCTGAGCATGGATCAATTTCTCATCTGTTACAAACTTTTTTTCATTCAACACATCCAATGTATTATTGTGCAATTCTGTGCCGTTCATCATAGCTTCTTTAGTTAGTGTCATGTGATAGTTTAAATTTGACAATCCATCAACAAATGACAGACGATTAAAAGAGAGAATGCTGTTGCTGTGGTATCACGAATGGGTGAAAATTAGAAAAGAAGTCCGTCTTACGATTATCACAAAAAAGAAATGTACCTTGAATAAACATGAGTTTTACGCAGGGGGCGTAGCCAAGGGGGTGTTAGGGGGGTCATAACCCCCCCCCCATGAGAAATTTTTTGCCATACAAAATGTATATTCTTCACTACATTGTCACACACACGTATACATATATATCAGTTGTAGTAGTCGTAACCCCCCCCATGAAAATTTTCTGGCTATGCCCCTGGTTTTACGAGTGTTAAAAATGAAAAACAAAAAAAAGCAATAAGTAGGCAATGAAAATAAATAAATAAATAATAAATGAATAAAAAAATAAGTAAGTATTTACTTGACTAAAAAATTAATTATTTACGAGTATTGTTGTATTTAAAAACAGAGTGAGAGCAAAAAAAAAAAACAT
This sequence comes from Cheiracanthium punctorium, assembly GCA_038373885.1. NCBI lineage: Eukaryota > Metazoa > Arthropoda > Arachnida > Araneae > Cheiracanthiidae > Cheiracanthium > Cheiracanthium punctorium. The sequence continues at coordinate 131,591 of JAWZYV010013953.1, forward strand.
AGCTCAGCACGAAATTCAAACCTGGGACCCCTGAGTAGAAGACCACTGTTCTAACCATTACACCACGATGCTCGATCTGATTTGCACGTAACTTATATTTAAAGTTTTGGTGAAGTGGTTCGAAAATAAATATTAATTTTTCTCGACTGTATTTGAGTATTGCATATTTCACACGTAGTATATTCACGTGGTATACTACCACTGTGACAAAGATCATTGAAATCCGTTTCGCTGAGGATAGGCCTCCTCCTTACCAATTGTTGGGATCTCTTTGTAAGTCCGTTGATGGTCTTGGACTTCCTTAGGGTATATCGAATCATGAACCTAGTCTAGCCCTGCTGGACTTTGGGGATAGGCGAAGAAGAAAGAAAACCATTTTCAGTGACATAGCCACTGTGCCATGGTGATGCGATGCAAGGTTGGAAGCAGTGGATAGATGACAGACGGGCAACTCAAAAATCTGGGCGTGGACATCAAAAAATGACATTGATGAGCGATGACAGACACTTGGTCTATTGCTAGAAGTGTATGAATGTTTGCTTCATCAATTCATCGACGTCTGCTGCATCTTGGACCTCATTTATGAACTCCTCAATAAAAGATCCTCATCAAGCAAAACCATAGATTCTCGTGTACTGTACCTTGGACTGTGTTTATGAACTCCTCAATATAAGATCCTTTGTCAAGCAAAACCTCTAAATTCAGGAGCCCATTGCAGCTGCAATGGGCTCCTGAATATAGAGACTGGCATTCAGATAGGCAACAAATGGTGTTTTCTGATTAATCCCACTTGAATTTGTGGCATCATGGAGGCCGCAGTCATGTTACACACTATGTCGGTAAACACAACCCCATGGAGTGCATTATCGAAAGTATGAGTAGACGAACATTTTGAGTTATTGTTTGGGATAAAATTGCATATCATGGACCAAATCAGCTGCTACAAATTGTGGGTAATCTTAACAGCGACAGATATACCAGAGAAGTGCTGGAGCCTGAAGTCATTTCTTTCTCTCGTGGCATTCTTGAAGCTATATTTCAACAGTATAATACCCATCACCATATGGCAACGAATGTATGTGCCAGACTTATTTTCAGCAGATTCCTTTGTTACCTGCTTATTAGTCAGATATGTCACCTTATGACCATGTGCAGAATTTCATTGGTTGACACCTTGCTCATAATCCTCACTTTACAACTTCAGCAGATGAACTTTGGGTACATCTACAAGAGATATGGAATGGTCTTCCCCGTGGCATAGCTGCCAACCTTGGAGAATGAAAATTAGGGAGATATTCGAAAAAATTAGGGAGACTTTAAGGAACCCTTGTTATCGATGAAAAAACTCCATGCACACATGCGTAATATATCAGTAACCAAGAAAATTACATATACAAGAAAAATGTATAGTTTAAAACATTTATTAAAACAGCCAATTTTAAAATGCAATACTTTTTTAAAGAAATAAACAATTTTTTAAACAGTAAATACTTTTGAACTATTTGCATTCATGGGCGCCGGCAGCATAGGGCAAGGGGGTGCCCCCCCTCCCCTGGATTTTTGCAGGCATGAAAACAGCTGAAGAGCAAAAAAGAGGAAATACACGTGGACATATTTTCCAGCAAAAAATTGAAAAATTTACGTGCACGTATTTTCAGGCATATATAACAAGGTTGATAATGCAAAAAAATGGAACTAGGGAATAATGTGCGAGCTTAAATTCAACCACTGTTAAACTAAATGATGTACTAAACAATTTCTACCATTTAAATTTCAACAACAAACAAATTGACTGTGATCCTGAAGAAAATAACTATGCACTGTAAATGTTTAATAATCAGTTTTGGATATACAATATTTATTAAAAGAAAACGGGCTAAAATTATTTAAAATAATTATCTTAAGTAATATCGTAAAATCCTAGATCAAAACAAATCATAAGTCTCACATCCAAATTTCAGACTATTCTTTTGATATGAAAATAAAATTAAAAATTGATTATCAAAAAAAAAAAAAAAAAAATTTAAGACCTATCTTTTTTTTTTTTTTTTTTTAATTTGGATCAGAAATGGAATGAAAAATTATATATATGGCATTGGCATTTTCTAAAATAAGCATTCAAATGATAGAAAAAAAGTGAAGTTTTCTTGTTTTATTGGAAAAAGAATAATTCTTTAATAAATGTCTAAATATTTTCTCAGGTAAAATTTTAGAATCTTAGCAGTCTTGCAGCACATCAGCACACAGAAGTGGAACTAATGACAGGGACATATGTTCTGCTCCTTCCTATATTAGCTGCAAAATACCAACTCACAAGATTATGCTTTTTAAAATTAACTGAAAAAATAATTACCAAAGAAAAACCTACACATGAGAATAAAACGAAATAGCAATTTTCCTGATTTTAAAATTGAAGGGAAAATGATTCAGAAATCCATAAACGTATTATGGAGAAAATAATACTGTTGAGTTGAGTTACTAAAATGCCTTAAATTTTAATTTAACAATAGAGTATTAAAAACTGTTTTACATCTTGTTTTTAAAATTATTCATTTACCAAAAGGCTGCAAAAAGATTGAAGTTCAGTTGGCAAATATGGAACCCGGAGATCGGGGATAGTTAGTTACCATAATTTAGCTAGTATAGTCCGCGGACTATGCATGTCAAAAAGGGATTTTTTCCAGAACACGGACTATCTGGCTGAAATAAATTTCTTATGCAAAAAAATTTAGTATATTGATCTTGCTTTTTGATCTGTAGTTATCTCGCAAGCTCCGGTGAAGCCGATGCTAACAAATTTATTTCTGTAGAAAATAAAGCACATAGATGCACTTCCAGCGATGGCATGTCGGCATGCAGGGAGCATTTGAATTCCCCCCCCCCCCCATTATGTCATTTAAAGCATCGACGTAGTTACAGGTGCGGACAAGCTTCATGAAACCATTTCGAAATATTTTAGTCCGATATGCAGAAGAACCAAATTTTGAATTTGCTTTTTTTAAAAAATAATTTATGTAATACGGGGAAAACGGGCCTTCACAAACCGAGATACCGACGCAGCATCGTCATCGCGAAGGTTGTTATTGTTTTGTCTTCACTCGGCGAGCTGGCTAATAAAGCAAGAGAGGGAATTCTGCTGAGGCGTTAAAACATGACTTGTGTCGCCTCAATTTCTTTCTTTTTTTCAATTGCGAGCGCGAATTTTTAATAAAGAGCATTTTTAAATTTTATATTTCGTTACTTTTAACCCAGAGAGAGTATCAATTGAATCTTGTTTAAAATTAAGTATTATGTGGCTTGACCCATGAGAATTAGTAGTGATCTTCTTTTCTTTTTTTTTTTTTGCTTGGTTATGTACATTTTCATAAAGGATTAATAAAAGTAATCTTTTTATTTATTTAAGGGGGCGATACGTCTTGCCTAAGGACGGATTAATGCAATTTTATGGGTGGTTAGTTGAAATTTGTCTATTTTATGGAAGTAAAATAGAATTTCTTTTTCCTGTAGCGGAGGAGTAATTGCCCCCCCCCCAACCCCTTTAATCCATCCGTGGTCTTACCATTAGTTAACTTTTCACGAAGTTACGGTATATATTTTTAGTAAAATCCACGTAACTGTTTAAAAAAGAAAATGAATAAAAAACCTCGGAAAATGTTGGTTTTCTTTTTCTTACGAATTTCTTAACATTAACTCACATTTTAAAAAGGCATTATTCTTTTATTCAGCATAAAATTAAGATGTGTACATTTTAATAGCTATAAATATCGAAGTATTTATTTATTGGAATTATTATTAATAATTTATTTATTTAAGAAATAAAGTATATTTAAACTACCATAAATTGTTTTACTTCCTTTGCATGTTGAAGACCTAAAGGAATACGACAAGATTTATATTTTAAATACCATTACTAAAAGCTGCACTTTTATATAAGTATTATTTGCCGTGCAGACAGTCACTTTGCTTTATTTAAACAAAAATTCCAGTTTAGCATTCATAAAATGTATGGAAGTTCTCGTTCGGCCGAAAATTTTTCCAAAACCAAGCAAATTTTTGGATCCGAAAATGACCACAAACATTTTGTTTTCAATCCACGTTTTCTAATATATTCGCTAACATTTGCCATTTTCTCAATAATCCACAACAGAAGTGTCAGTTAAGCTGGTAAGTGTCCGTGGAAAAAATTTATAGATTCATCAAGTGCGCAAAACAGCAATAAAAACGAGTAACAATACCTCATCAACAACGACTTTCCAGTGGCGAAAGGTCTCGATAGATAATTATTGTTGTGTAGTAGTTCGCCAAGTACATAATTATGTATCAGACGCCTTTCGAAACATCAAGGATCTAAAATAAGAATTTGCCCCACTGAACTAAGTTTTGAATTTACGAACTCGGAAATCAGTAACATTGCACTCTAGCTGATTTTAGTCTAAGCGCAATGCGAGATGCAGTGAAAACGTACATCCCAGGCGCGCATTATCGTCCTCTTGTTACTCTGCTATGTCTGCTAAGAACGTCGTAGATTTAGGACATGTTTTGCTTTAGGTTCGGTAATCACTGTTGTTTTCCCTTGCTTTTTTTATTCTTTTATGGTAACCATACTTTTAAGTAATCTTTGCCCTCTGGAGTAGTATTAGCGAAGTTTCTTCAGTTTCTGTCGTTAGCATTTAACAAGTTCTGTAATTTTTTTCAAAAATTGATAAGTACATAAAACATGGGAATAATTTGGAAAAATTCGGGAGATTTATAAACTTTTCGGGAGTTCGGGAGATCATTCTGAAATTCGGGAGTCTCCCGGAAAAATCGGGATGCATGGCAGCTATGCCATAGATACATTCAAAATCTGTTTGATTCTATGCCACGTCGTACAACAGCACTTATTGCATTGCTTGCGGCCACAAAAAATACTGATTTTGAATACTTAATATAAACATTATTATTTTTTTTTTTGCTTTGAAAACTCAATCATTTAGTTGTAATAATACAAATGGTTTGTGCATCAAATTTCATTTGATTCTGAGGATTCTGTCATGTTAATTTAATCATATGAAAATAATTTTAATGCTTATATCATTATATAAGAAATTTTACTTGTACAAGAAAAGTATTTTTTTGCATTTGCACTCACTGTGAAACAAGTCATATTTCCATACCTGCCAACTCTACTGGGTTTTTTAGGAGACTACCGAATTTTGATGGTTTCTCCTGGTCTCCTGATTTTTCATTAAAATCTCCTGGTTTTCTGACATTTCAAAACTTTAATACTCGACATATTTACTTCCTCACCAGTTCTGAAATACTACTGCTATCATTGTATATTCTTTCAGTTTGGACCAATACACCATGGTATTTTGGTCCAATAATAAAGGGATTTGTGGTTATGTTGATTACTAATTAGTGAAGGATTCTTGGAAATTTCAAAATTAGATGACAAATTCTTTAATGTAACATTTGCCAGTTCAAAGTCCTAAAATTTTACTACTTTTTTTATTGTCTAAAAAGCAGATTTTTGAACATTAAAAATCTTTTGTGACCCTACAGAGACATTGAAATTTTATTTATTTCACGTTAAAGAATTATTTTATTTCTGAGCTATTTACCAATTCTATTTTTAACATCATCGCCATATGTCACATTGAAATTTCAAGCATAGATTTTAAATTGAACAGTTTGCTGTAAATAACAAACTATAACTAAGTGTCATGTCAACTTATATTTAAAAAATGATAACATAGAATAGATTGTGAAACTTAATGTTTGAAAAAATTTTGGTGTTTTTTGGCACAGATATGCCGCAATTATGACTAAGATTGTGATGCCACATAAATCTACTGATTTTCTTCATTGGATGTTGGCAAGTATGTATTTCGATGCAAAGAATGGATATTTCAGCTACAGTTGCATATACCCTGATGTAACACACTAAATACCTACCACGTTCAATATCTCTCAGTTGGGGTCCTTTTGGTGCACCACCAAACACGCAGCAATTCTTAACATTCGTAGAACTTCCAAAGTCATAACAAACTGCTTGAATCTGTTGAGCTAACTCTCTGGTAGGAGCTAATACCAATGCCTAGAAAGACAATTCCATTTTTAAAAGGAATTTTTTTACAAAATCAATTTATAATAAAGACACAAAAATCGTGCAACTACTACTCACAATGGGACCGTCTCCTCTTTCAAGCCGAGGTTGATTGTAAATATGGATGATTGCAGGTAAAACATACTGGAAGAAAGTAAAACAATAAAACTTCTAATAAATAGACTGTAATGTTTAATTTATCCAGCTTGTCTGAATCTGGAAACAGTAGAAAATTTTTCATATTTTTTAAAACTCATATACAGTTGGCTCCCTGTTTAACAACTTTCAAGGCACCGCAAAAAATCATCCTTACACAGAGACTGTCCTTAAACAGAATCTGTAAAAAATTCACACTTTTTGCCAAACCATACTACAGTATAGAATTTCTTATCCGGAATGGTTGGGACCGAGTGTACTCTGGATAATTGGTTGGGGATTAACATGACATCTACTGATTTGATTGTAGTACTCAAAAAACGTAAGAAATATTTTTTAAAAACTCATTTTTTGCTTTTCTTTTGGAAAAAATAGGAATTTAAACAATTGGAAATGATTCTGGATAACTGGTTTCCAGATAAGAGGTTCCATACTGTAATTTACTATGGGAATAATTTTTTGTTATGGTAAAGTAATTTGAAGTTGGTTTTATTTTTCTTTCTTTTTTTAAATATACTAGTCCTACTTCCCTTCATTAAATGATTTAGAAAACAAAAGTATGAAAGGAGTTTCTATTGTTTCTTTAGTATTCACAAATCAAAAGTAATTAGATACAGAAAATATAGAACATTAACTGAACTCAATTTGATATCAAAACAATCCAATTTTTCTTCCTCTGGTGTAATTCCACACACTGATAATGCATAAATGATGAGTCTGAATATCACCACTGATAAAGATAGAAATTTTTTCAATTTTAACCAGGGTTGTAAAAAATCCAGGCTTTTTGTAAAAAACCCAATCCAGGTGGGTTTTATTGGGCAAAATTAAAATTTTTGGCACTTGAACTTGAAAATTTGCACATATAGAAATGCAAACTTCAAACCACAAACAAACATAAAATTAGAATTTAGCTCACAAAGGAAACTTGGCAAAACCCTCCAAGAAATAAATAAAAATGAATGAATAAATAATTAACGACTTAGCAAATTATGAGTAATAGTAGAGGTCGATCCAGGGTCCCATTTTTGTGAAAACTGCTTATTTTTGTGATTTTTAATAATTTTGTGACTTTCAACACTTATTTAATTGTGAATTTTCATACCAGACATGGTACAGACTCACAGGAAAAAAGGATGAACTTTTCACTTCAATAAAGGAATGTTCAGTAAAAGATAGTCATTTAAAAGAAGGATGAAGAAAGATTGAAATTTTCTCACTGCCTCTATAACATAAATTTAAGACCGAGAAATCGGGAGTTTTTCGTTAATTATCGGATTTCCGGAGCAAATTCAAAATGTAAGGAGAAACTCCGGTAAAATCGGAGCACTTGGTAGCTATGGGTATGTGCAATAATTTTTATTAAAATTTATCAAACTATAAAAGAAAAATAAAGTTATTGTACAAAATTGTACAAACAGAATTCCTTTCCAAAAAAGTATTTGAGTGTAAGTCAAATTTCCTATATTGGTTTCATTTGTAAAGGATTGATCTTCATAAAAAGTGCATGATGTAGAGGTCAAAATTCTGAAAACTTGCAGATAGCCAGTGGCCACTGAGCTTGAAATTTTAAGTGGCCACTCTCATGTTTTTTAATATTGCACAACTTACAAGTTTAATAAACATGTGCAGTTAATATAAGTAAATAGGAGAGATTTCTTAAAATATACATCTACTAATAATTAAAAAAAAAATATTACCTGCCAGTCCATATAGAGTGTCCCAAACACACTGACCTAGTCTTTTATTCCTTAAATATTGACCATAGACATGTACAATAAATCATAAAGTTATACAAGAGACAGAATTTTATAGTGTTGATTAACATTTTCAGAACATTAAATCTAATTAAATAAAAATTTTGATTTTTAAGCGGACCCCATACAAAAATATTCCCAGTCAGTAAAATGTGCTCCCTTACATAGGTGATGTACAAATTATATAGGTAATGTACAAAATTTTAGCCTTTCATCCTTTTTTTTTTTTCTCTGGCTACGACCTTGCATTTGTCAAAAGCATTTCTTTGTAGTGCTCCCCTACTACCACTCTTTAAAAAGCACGGCACCCGACAACCTTTCAACAAGTGGCAGTTCTTTTTACCCCCTTTGCCCTGGTATGTCCACGTTTTCACTCATAAAACTTGCCTTTCTCTCTGCCCCTTCCGTTACAGGGATCATCGCAATCAAGATTACCAATCGTTTTACGGGCCCCTTTACAAAACACTTTCTATTAAAATGATACTATAACAAAAATACGATCGATTGAAACGACCCGTAACTAAACACGATGTACAACTGTTCCTTCACAAAATTCCAAGCAACGCAATCGGACATTTATCGTAAATGAAACCCGATAAAATTCCCTTTTAAAAATAAGTTGCTTGTTTTCCTAATTGAGATGCTTATCAGAATTAGACAGTGAGAGTCATCGCTTTTTGATTTCATCTGTTTTCTTTCGTTCGCTTAACCCAAAAAGAGGCACCTCTGGAATGTTTGTTTTCACTTAATGTAGCCAGAAAAAACTGCAATCTCTGGCACATAACACTTTCAGTTGGGGGAAAGAAAGGGATTCAAAATAACTTCACCATCGATCCTATAATGTGGGTGTTATATTTGATAATTATTAAACAATCATAATTCTAGACTTCAGCTTTTTAGTGAAAGCTGTTAGTATAAATAAAGGCAGCTTCTATAGTTTATAACTGGCTGTTTTGTGCACTGGCAAGTTTTTGTTCTTAATGATGGCTTAGCATAATCATTACCTGGCCTTCCTATTTCAAATTATCTATAAAGATATTTACTAAGCAATAGAGAATTACGGATTCATTTAGAAATGAAAAGCGCCTTTTTGAGAGTTAAATTGCAGGACTTTGTGACGTCCATTAATCTGAATTTATGTGTCGGACTAAAGAAATGAAGGTTTAGGAATAAACTTTATTACTTATTTAAGAAATATTTATTATAAACTTATTTAAGATTGCACCAAACAAGTTCTGAATATTTTCTATATGATACAATAAAGTGCCTTTTTCGAGAACAAAGTATCCCTACTTTTAAATCCCCTGTGCGACTGCATTTGCATACTTAACGTGACCATATATTTTTTCCTTCAAAACGGGACATCTCCTACTTTTTTGGTAATAGTTTGTTTATTTTCTTCCTCAAAACGGAGCATCGACTGTTTTTAAGGTAATAGTGTAGGGAGACTGAATTTAAAGGTCTCGATATATTTTAGTTGTTAAGGATAAGCGCAAAAAAGATTGTGTTAATGTTAATTTCAAAATAAAATTTAAAAAAACTTCGCTAAAGCACACATATACAATAAAAAAGTCATGCAAGATGTACGTTTCAAGTGGTACAAGGGGTAGGCCCTTCTCCGAATTCAAAAACCCCATCCGGCACAGGGCAGGAAGGTAGAAAAGTGAGAAATATAAACAAAATGACACACAGAAGAAAAGGAAGTTTTCATTCGGAAGGAAAAAAATTCTTAGAAAATTAGAGTGAAAAGGGAAAATAAAGTGGAGATCGGAGGGGGGGGGGGGGGGCGATAAGCAAAAGAGGAACATGACTAAAAAAAAAAAGAAATTGAAATAGTTTACAAAAAAAGAACATTAAAAGAACAAACACAAAAACAATACTGGCATTTTCTTTGCATCTCGAGAGAGGGGGGAGGGAGGCTAGGGTTTTTCCCCCCCAGACACTGCCTTTGGATAATTTAAAATTTTTAGAACCTTTATTGAAATCATTACCGTGGGTTGCACTCTTTCTAAAAATGGGACATTGCATGGGACATTTTCTGAAAACGGGACATTACGGTGTCCTGAAGCGGTGCTTGGGGACAACGGGACAAGCCAGCTAAAAACTTGACGTATCATCGCATTATGCATACTCCATTGGTCTTTACTCATGATGAACATTGTTAATTTTCTGCGACGGACAGCTGTCATCAACTTTATGCTGGCCATAAGCCTTATTATGCCGGAATAAATCTTGAAATGTTTATTTATTTATTTGGTATTAATAGATCACAAGAAAAGAATTTATAAATGAATGCTCGCCACTTTTCGGATTTTTGTTCTCAGAAAGAGAGCCCGCAAATTGCAGGAAATTATGCAAAATCAAACAAGTGCAGGTGTCTGCTTCAAACTGCAATCTTACCATTGTCGTAATCCCCGTTTGCAAATTTCCAGAACAGATGATTACTTTTGCTAATTGGTAAAGTGGTACTAATACCCTTTATCAATGATCCAGCTCTACCCCCCCCCCCCTACCACCATGCCGAAATCGCAGTTGCCTCCTGTCAACAACATCTATTTGAACGTCCCGTTTCTGTTTTATTTTCAATTCATAAAAACTTTGAGGGGGGAAAAAAAGGAAAGAGGGTGTGGAAATAAACTGTGGCGACTGATACATAAATTTGCAGTCTCCACTTTCAAAAATATAGTCGCCACGTGGCGAGTGGCGACCGTTAATTTTGACCTTTAGCATGATGCAATGTATAACAATAACTTCTATTATGTTGAGCTGTGCTTATTTCAAAAACTAATTACAGTGGAACCTCCCAAGTTGGACACTTTTCTGGGGAACGAAACATGTCCAAAATATAGAAAGATACTTTTATGAATTAGACAGTCTTTGAGGGAACCGCAGATGTCCAACTTACAGAGGTCTCAATGTAATTGCTCACTAAACTAAAATGTAAAATTTGACTTTTACTTGAATACTTTTTTGAGAGGGTGTAGTAAAACAAAGCATACATATAATTTTATTGTCTTAGACAAAGGCTTATTTTCTTATTTTGTAAAACTTTTGAACACTAAGACTGGTAGAAAACAATGATTTTTATTTTTCATAAAAGCAACAGAATAAAATTAGGATTTATAGTTTCATTAATGATAAAAATAATCTGATGAGTTGAAATAGAACTAATGAGTTGAAATAGAACTTTTAAAACTTTGTAAGAAATTAAATATTTCTATAATAAATGAAATTATTCAGATATTTTTTTTAAAATGATGCAAATCAAAGTTTATTATGTTCAAAAACACAATTTTATACAAAAAAACACACAGGTTTTTTTAAGGTAAAAACCCACCCCACATTGAGGAAAATGGGAAGCTATCTGGGCAGCAAATCTGACAACCCTGATCTTAATAGCTGTATGGCATCACAAGTAACTTTATGGTGTTATTTTGCAAACTTTTTAAAATTATTTTCTGCAAACTGTTGCACAAATGCAAATTTTGATTCATTCACACAACATCCCACAAAGCTTTGTTTTAAAATAAATAAAAACTTTGTGGGGAAAAAAAAAAAAAAAAAAAAAAAAAAAAAATGTTACTTTGTGTTATAAGTAACATTTTATGTGTGTTTTTTCACAAAGTTTTTATTTATTTCATCGTTTAACACCAGTATTTTGAGTGTTTTTCCCATTGTTATTTTTATTTAAAGCTTTGTTTTCTCTGAATACATTACAATGATGTTATGATACATGATTTACATGCATCCAAGCAGTCATAATAGCTGGGGCAACAAAAATTAATTTATAAGTCAAAAAATTGTGCTTCCGAGGAGATTTTTATACACTGCATTTAAAAATGTCAAATTCTTTAATTAAAAGTTAATTATAATATTTTTAATCTAATTATCACTACAGTCTTAACCTTAATAAATTATAGGAAACAGTTTTATCTATGCGATTACATTAGAAAACCCCCTTCAAAATGAACAGAATATTTAGTTAGTATGGTAGTTGTTAACCTTATTCTCTATGGAAGAAATTAGGTAACAAGTCTTTACTATCTATGATGGTACTCGCGTACAAATTGAGAGTTTCCAATTACTTTTTCCTTTTTTGGGGGGGGTGGGGGGTGGTTATTTTTTAGAGAAGAAAAATGAAAAAAGAGCTTTTTTTGGCATATTCTTCAGAAAATAAAGAAATTATATAACAGTATAAAATATAGCATTGAAAAAATAAAAATTTGGGGGCCAAATCTTAACATTTCAGGAGAATCACAAAACTTACAGCAAGAGTCTTCCCTGAACCTGTCTGTGCAATACCCACTAAATCTCTCCCGCTCATAGCAATGGGCCACACTTGAGACTGAATAGCAGTAGGTTTTTCAAATTTCTGCTCCATAATAGCCCTTTGAATGTAATCTAAAATAAAAATACATTGTCATTATTCAGAACACTTTGCAACTGCACATAACAGTTATAGTATAAAATGTTAAACATAAAACTGATTAAACTGAAATATATTTTTCTGTTACAAAGTATCTTAAGCAAATAGTGGTTAACAGACAAAGTTTCAACATTTCCATATAAGTTTTTTTTCTTTATTTCTTTTTGTTTGTAACAATGAAAAAATTCCCCAAGCAATTCACTCAGCATAAGCAGAGGTACTATGCTGAATATGAGCTATACAATTTTTTAGTTCTCTTACACTGTAAAATGCTACAAGTTTTTAATCTTAGTATCATTACTATTTATCGAGTAACTCCACTCGATTTGCCAAACATTTGATCTCTTTCAAGTGTTTAAATAAATTTGATACAACTCAATCATACATATAGCACTCAGACACTAAAGCACTTCAAATAATTTGAGTGTATAAGCCACAATGTCTAAGCACACTTTTTTGCAGCCATATAAAAAACTTAAGACATATACACACCAAAATCTATATAGTATGTAAGACAGTAATCTATAATTGCGTACATAATTTGAGCTCAATTGAATGCACCATACTGACACAGTGCACTTTCTAAAATTTGCATCTACAAAGTAAAAATGGTTTGAATAAAATTATTTTTTGCAACCCTGTGTACAAACTACAAGCACTACACATACCAAAATCTATACAGGTCATATGACCACGACTCATAATATGCATACACATACCCTCCAACATTGGCCTTCACCTCATCAGTAGCACTTAAGCGATATCGCCGGGGGGGGTTAGCGGAGTCATACCCCCCCATGAGGAATTTTTTGCCATACAAAATGTATATTCATCACTCCCTTATCACAAACACCTATACATATATATGAGTTAAAGTAGTCGTAACCTCCCGCTTTTTAGAGATTTTCTCAACACAGGGTATCTACCAAATTTCTGAAAGTCAATTTCCTTACTTTTGGGAGGTCCCGGGAAAAAAATTCCTGACCAATGCATTTACTTAGGGAAATTGCACAATGCTTGTCTTTATATTTGCATATTTTGTACAACTTCTTTAAATCAATTTTGACTAAAGTATACAGGATTAAGCTTTCATCCATTGAGAAACAGTAGTAGTTGCACTTTCTGATAGAATTAACTAACTGTTCTTGGAAACACAGTCCTAAGATATAAGTTACCAAGTAAGCTAATTTCTCTTTTACCCTCACGTCACGATTGATGAGTCCCCCATTTTCCCCTCCTTATACAAACACATCGCTTGATGCTTTCGCGGTCCGAAAAATGCGTCGCAGCTGCTTTCGGTTTCCAGTCTGACAATTAGAGAGAAAGTGTAGAAAAAACAAAGACACGGAAAAAAAATTGATTCTTTTGGTGAATTTTCCGGACCCATTATCCAATTTCCCGGTTTTTTCCAGACTTTCCGGACCCATTTTCTAATTTCCCGGCTTTTACCAGACTTTCAAGAGTGGTAGACACCCTGCACCTGCAACATCATTATTAGAGGTTTTTTCAATATCAGTAGTACTATCACGTTTTAAAAAACGATCCATGTGAACAAAGAAAACAACGTGCACTGCACTTTCCTTCCACAAAAGAGCTAAGCTTACATCCAAACACAGCATGGAGCAAGATAGGGTGGCGGGAAATAAGAGAAGAGACGTGACGTAACAAGAGAAGGAGCAGCTAACGGCATCCCCTCCCCCCTCCCACGCACACCACACTTTTGCCGACACAAGTTCGCTCACGGTTGCCGGCGCCGAGGGAGAACGTTGAATTCCCTTCTTCACGATCGGCGCCGACACACAGGAGTGTTGACTCACAACAAAGCAGCTAGGGTTGCAAACCGCACCTCCGTGCAGGCATAATGCCCTAAAAAAAGTAAACATTTGCTCAATTCCGTAGTTTTTCGTACCATCCGTAGTTCATGCTACTTATCCGTATAAACTACGGATAATCCGTAGCAGTTGGAGGGTATGCATACACAATTTGTGCTCAATCAACAGCATCGTTTAGACACTAGCACACTTTCAAGAATTTCGGTCCATAGGCTATTGTGCAAAATTATTTTATTTAGCCATGTAAAAAAATACATACATACTACAGTGGAGTCTTGATAAATCAAGGTGCACGGGATTGGACTTTCGAAAACTCGAATTATCAAAATCTTAATAGTTAATAAACTAATAAATGAAAGAAACAATTTTTGTAATATGAATACATATTTAAATGAAAAATGTACTTACATATTATTACATTACTAATGATTAGAACAGGTTAGTTATATTGGGAAAACAGTAAATTTTTTTTTTTGTATTAACATGCTGGCCATATCATGCCATCGTCAAAGCAGCATGTCAACAATGTACTCGTACAAAGATGTCTGTGACACCATCTATAGAAACAAGAGTGCCACTAGGATATTTTGCAAGGGTGGGCAAAATAGAATATCAAATAAGTAATAGAAAATAGAATAGAAAATCAAATTACTCCCAAAATAAAAATTCTCTAGTAGATAGCATCTCTTAACATGATACATTTTTAGTGTGCCAAATCGTTATGAATTTTCAATGTGAATTATAAATCATGGGATAAATAAGGTCACGTATAGGGAATGCAATCCCGCACTGTTTTTCGCTATGCGGGATTGCATAATTGAGATTTGTTGATCCCATGGGATTAATATTGCATTCAACTAAAAATTAATTTTGATAGAGAAAACTAGGGAAAAATATTATTGTAAACTCTATGAGGTTTTACTTTAACAATAATACTTTATCTTATTTGATAATTAATACAATAACCTTACATAAATATGAAAATTCTGCCATGTTATTCATAATAATATACTGTTATTTCGTAGTTGCCAAAAAAGAAGAATGTAAAAAAGACAACGTAAAGAGGCACTCATTTTCATAATCTTCATCTAATTTTGATAGAGAATACAAAAGTGCTTAAACAAAAGACTTCTTTGTATGAAACCCTGAGGGAACCATACTTTTTTAGTGGCAAACTAAAGTTCACCTTTTAAAGATATCACTGGCATGGGCAGCCATTTGGTTGTTTATGCAGGGGGGAGGGCAAGTCAAGGATCCTGTCCCAGAAAGATACAATATTAAGTGTTGAAGCACTTCTGCGTTATGCCAGTACATAAATCATAACAATATGGGAGCTGGGAGGACTAAGGTGCCTGCCAATAGGTATGAGCGCCCAAGATCACTAGTTCTTATTGTTCATCTTATGCAAAAATTTTGGCCAACTGAAGATCGGGAAAGAGGCGTGAAATTGTAAAAAAAATAATTTATTTTTTAGTTTCAATCCTGCGGGATTAGTATCTTAATCCCCACGGGACTAGTCTCGCAAATAATTGTGTGGGATCCTATTCCCATGGGAACGGTATAATCTAAATCCCCTAAAATGTCCCGCTTTTCCATTTCTGTCCTGCTTTATGAAAAATAAATGTTGGGAATAAATTGACATGAAAATAATTGTTACAAAGTTTTTTCTTACTTGTATCGAACACCAGGTTTTATTTAATTGATGAAAATGATTGTTCTATAATATGTATTAATACATACCTATAATCAATAGATGGTGATTCTACAATTATTGCTAAAAAGCAAACTATTTTGGAAAGTTATTCAAAAATAAAATTACTTAAAACCTAAGTAAATATGATAGGCCTATTTTATTTGTATATTTGCTATATTTTCTTAACTCATTTTTCTCATAAAAGTAGAAAATCAAATTATGTGTTTTCTTTCAGTACTTCTGCTAGATGTCACAAGAATTTTTAATTTACATTCGGACCATCTAATGAGTGCTGCAGAAGATTTTTCAAATCTAATTCTGCAACTCCTTTCAGGGTTTCTACAGATTTCACAGCTTGTGCTTCCCTGACATCTATCATGCTCTTCTCTGACTTTATATGTAGCGTGCTTTCCCAAATTTTGCATTTCTATTTTTAATATAACATCCTTTAATTAATAACTTTTTATATATTTTGCCCCTTTTTTACAAATAATAATAATAAAATCAATATACACAAAAATATTATTTGACATCAATGGATTCTAACAAAAACCATGCTTGATAATAATTTAGGATAAAATTAAGAATACTTCATCACCTCACCGTCTTCATCATACTTCATAAACAAACATGTGTCACACGTGTGACGATGTGATGGATGAACACATGTGATAAACAAGTTGTTCGTTGAAATGTTGTTATATCTCCACAAAATTATTTTCACATCCACCAACCATGGGGTTAGCTTTTAACTGCCTGATTCAACCCAAGAGGGAAATGTGATCAGACAGAGTTCACGGGTAGTGAAGATTGCTTCCGTCTTCACAAGAGATGGATGACTAATTCCGTATCCACCCACCTCTTGTGGAGCAGGTTCGCCCTGCACGCGTGCGGTTTTTGCATAGCTAAGCCTAGGTGGCTGAGGAAAGTTTGGAAGTAGTTTGGGTATACCGTAAAACGAGTAAAAAACTTAACTTGCATGAATTTGTTAAGGTGGCTACTCTTGGCCAGAGTATTAAAAGGAGAAAAACTTACCTGGGAAGTTTCCTTCATGAAAGTTGATGATAGGACGTGGGACATCTCGACCATGAACTGTTATTTCAAAAGAATTTCTCATCTGTTGAACTTCATTCTGAAAATTTAGAAATTTTAAAGTCAAGTACAAGGTTACAGCCTTTAAAAAAATAATAATAACACGGTCTAGTGTTGTTGAGAATATTCTTGGAGAACAAGAATATTCAGAGAATATTCTCAAACCCGTGAAAACTTGAGAATTTTCTCTTATATTAATCTTAAGGATTTTTATGCAATAATGGTGACATTTAAATGGAGTAGCTGTGTAATAGGCATATATGAACATTAAAAGTGGAGCTCATTTATTGTTTAGAAATTCATGAAAGCGTATGTCTTTTTAACACGCTTTTATTAGTTTCAATTTTATGTTTGTTTGCAACTGACTCCTTTGAACTCGATTTTGACACATATTAAACATTCAGATTTAATTTAAACTTTGTAGACTTATCAAGGACTGATGACAATACAATAATTTGATAAGTGTATCCCATTATCCTGATTAGGATTGTCAGGATTAGTAATTTTCTTAGAGATCCTTTGCATTAGAGCAAGATGGAGCAAGCGTGCAATCTACGCATGCGTAGCATTTCAGCACAGCACAATGGAGTAGAACCTCTCTCGCTATTGGTAAATGTATTCAGTGGTATGTTTGGATAATTATGTTTTTGAAATCCAGATGACAAATCTAAAAATTTTACCTCAATATTGTTACATGGTTGTTTGTGTTTGTTGTAGTCTTTATGAAACTTTGTTGATTACAGACTTATTTTTCCTTTTTAGTGAGGAAGGTAGCATTTAACTGCAGGTTAATTAATACTTTGGTGCACAGAAGGGGCGTAGCCAGAGGGGAGGCTGAGGGGGCTGCTGCCCCCCCCCCTCCCGAAATGAGACTCTTTACTTAGCTTACAGTTTGATATTTAGCTTACAATTGAACTTTAAAATTTAATAGCAGAAGAATAAATGGACTTCAAAATTTTATTTGAGATAACACATACACAAAAGGTGATCTTTTCCCCTCCCTCTAAGAAATGTTTAAAATCAATATAACAATGATGTTAAGTTTATTTCCATACCAATACTCTGTATTTTCTTTCCTATTTGAATTTCATTTTTGTGAATGGCAACACTATTAATACTACAAAGCCTTAGCCAGGGAGGGTATCACATGGGGGTTTGATCCCCCCAAAATTTTGGTCTATGCATTAATAGATTTTTGTTTACATTCATACTGGAGATCAATTACGGGGGGGGGGGGATTTAGTGCTGCATATCCCCACACAGAACTTTTTTCTGGCAACAGATTATTTATAGCAGAAGTTTTTTCAATTTATTGGAAAAGAGATATGACAGTTAAACCAATTCATTATGCAACCAGCAATTCAGATCCTAAATTTAACTGAGCAAATCTAAATGGGGAAGAACAAATAAGTGGATTAGAATTTATTCACAATATACCTTCAACTACAGAAAATGTGCCAGTGTAAGAAATTCTACTGGAATTTGCAGAATATCATGCATGAGCAGGGTTTCTGCTTAGATCACATGTTTAGCAAATTGCGAAAATGAAACAAGACATTTTTGCTAAGTCTTTTACTAAATGTGTTATTAAAAATTGTTAGTTATTAGTTGTCTAAATCTAATAAAAAATGGGGATAATACCATTAAGGGGGGGCAGGTTGCCAAGACAGATACGTCGTCAAAGCTTACTGTAAACAGTCTTGTCAGCATTGTTAATAGAGAAGAGGTTTTTAGCAGCCCTTGTGCAGAGCTGTGTTGTTGTTTCATGATGTAATGAGAAATTATGTGTTTGATCTAAGAAATTAACTGGAAACCGAATAATTTTTAAGGAATTATGTGATTCGTTGAAAGAATTTAACTATAACCGATTTGTTTGAATGTGGCATGACCGGCGATTTAACATTACTTGTTTCTTGTGAAATGCTGTTTGCAGTTTTTCATTTAAGGAAATAAAATTTATGGTTATTTTTATGTTAAATGTAGAAAAGTTGTGTAGAGCTCAAGTGAAATTGTTTTATTTTAAGATGTTTATCCTCGAAGGTGTAAATATTGGTATAAAGATGATACTAGCTGAAGATGATAGATATTTCTTACTAGCACACCATGTGATGAATAAATCATGGTGTGCTAGTAAGAAATTTTGCTTATTTTGAATGATATTTAACGGATTTATTTCGTGATAAAGGTTTGTTAACAAAGAATAATGTATGTCTGTACCAAAAAAACAAGGAATTTATGAAACTTTTGAGGTACGCGCTTTTGTTTATTTAAATGTTTATTTCTTGCTGTAGTATATATAAGTTTGATGTTGAAAATTTATTTTGTTTTATGGCTGCATATTTATATAAAGGTTCTAGTATTTTGTTTATTTTTTGTGAATTGGGAAAGATAGATGGGAATTTTTAGGGCTATAAGAAACATGAAAGATTTTATTCGATACATGGGATTGCTATAGTACATTTTTGTATACAGAATTAACAGTTATTTTTGAATTTTATGTGAATCAATAGATGAGGATTTTTGAGTTATTTGTAATGAGTTTTGATTTTATCTTGATTTTAGTAGTGTGTGTTTTACGTGTTTAGTTAATGTGGATGTGTAGTGGTTTGTTTGTGTTTATTACTTTCCGAACATGTACCATGTAAGGAAAGTATTGTAATCATGAAAAAATTCGACTTCGAGATTTTGGTGTTTTTACACGTTTTGAGGGCTTCTGAATCCATTTATGCTATTTTTACGAGATGTATGTATGTATGTGAGTGAACACGATAGCTCCTGAACGGAGCATTCGATTGAGCTCAAATTGGATATATATGTCATAAACCACCATCGCAAGACCGGTATTGATTTTGGTGTGTATAGGACTTATAGTTTTTCTACAGGGCTACGACAAAGATTTCTTTTACATTATGGCCTATGGGGGGAATTTCTTGAAAGTGCACTAGCGTTTAAACGATACATTCGATTGAGCTCAAATTCTGTATACATGTTATAAACCACCATCTTAAGACCGGTATTGATTTTGGTGTGTATAGGACTTATAGTTCTCCTAAAAGGCTACGACAAAACTTTCTTTTATGTTATGGCATAATAGCATATGGGGAGAAATTCTTGAAAGTGTGCAAGCGTTTAAACTGTGCATTCGATTGAGTTTCAATTTGGTATATATGTTTGAATTATTCATCGATTAAAATTTATTTAAGGTAATGATCTTAATCGTAAGTGTTCGGAAAGTCGAGTGGAGTCACTCCAGATTTTTTTATTTTTTATTGCAGTTGAAATATTGTATATGTTTTAATAAAGTGTTTGGAACAGCTGTAGTATAGGTCCTTTTTGGCGATTTTTTGATTTGGCAACAAAATCTTGTCGCCAACCCAAGTTTGCCTTGCCGATGCCAATTGTAAACAATATGGCGGATCGGATGGTGCTGGTTCCGAGATCATAGCTGACAACCTTGGAGAATGAAAATTAGGGAGACTTTAAGAAACCCTTTTTATCGATGAAGAAACTCCATGTACACATGCATAATATATCAGTAACCAAGAAAATTACATATACAAGAAAAATTTATAGCTTAAAACATTTATTAAAACAGCTAATTTTAAAATGCGATACTTTTTAAAAGAAATAAATAATTTTTTAAACAGTAAATACTTTTGAACTATTTGCATTCATGGGTGCCGGCAACATAGGGCAAGGGGGGGGGGGAGTGCCCCCCCAGGATTTTTGTATGCAGTGTTTTCCCGTGCTTTTTTGTTCTTTTCAACATGGTAACCATACTTTTAAGTAATCTTTGCCCCCCCCCACCTGGGAAATATTCCAGGGATCACTCTAGAGCGTTTCAGGGGGGCGGCCCACCCTGGTGCCCTTTTCCCCGGTAAAATGCCGCCCTCCTTGCCCTTTTTCTTGATAAAATTCCGCCCTCCTTCCGCCTTGATAAAATTTGGGGTGTAAATAAAAGCGTTTAGTACCTGCAATTTAAAATCAAAACTACCATGGCCTACGTTTATTATAAAATCTATTTTTTAATCGCTTAAAAGTAAAAGATTTAAAGCTTTATATTTTAAATTTTAATCAATTAAAAATATATATATATTGTTCCAGGTTATGACTATCCCGGATGTTCGGTGAACAGGAATTTTTCAGTTTTGGCCAACTTTTTTTAAGGGAACTAACTATACCCATTTTATTTTTTAAAAAATATTCAATTCTATTTCGTGATTGCTTTCTTGCTCAAAAATGAAATAGAAAATTGGAAGAAGTTCATAAAATAAGGAAAGATTCACAGAAATAGAAAAAAATTCACAAAATTAGGTAAAATTTCACAAAAATAGGACCCTGGGAAAGAAACCTGGACTGACCCCTGCTAGAGGTCTAGTCGCCCGGGACAAACCTTTGTTTTGGCGATCCCTTCTTTCCATTTCAATTTTGACGTAACAGCACTATGCCTGGACAAGTGTCCTCTTTCCCCTCCACTAGTTGCAGACTAGCATATATACAGAGAGAAAAAAGTTGCAGTGACGCTGAATACGATAAAATTTGAATCTAAAATGGAATGTTTTCTGTCATTTTCGGGTTTGAAAATTGGCGTAATTATTAAAAATTTTGTCGGCAAAACCAGATTCCCGTTATTTTACGATTACAAAATTTATTTCTTTTATGCTTTTTTTTTTTTTTTTGTTGTTGTTGAAATAAAGCATGATGGCCACCTTACACAATTTTTGTAAAAGTGCAGATTTCATTGAATGAAAAAATTTGGTTTCAAAATTTGTTTAATCATTTACTTAAAAAATTGCTATTAAGAAAACACATTTTCGGACATAAAAGTATGTTTATAAAAGCTACCCTTATGTGTTTGTAGACAATAATTAGAAAAGTTGCCCTTTTTGTGTGATGTGATATGCCCTTTTCCAAACACTGCCCTTTTTCTGTAATGTGCACCCTGCCCTTTTTCATTTCTAGAGTGATCCCTGATATTCTGGCGGCGCCGATCTTTTCATTACAAATGAATTAAAATACCGAGAATGTTTTGTACGTTTCGAACCATATTTTTTGGCTATATCGGAATCCGGAACATCTTTTAATAATGCTCCTGCGTGATCTGAGCAACTTAGTGGCAAGTTATGCTCATAGATGAACTTAGTAAATAAGCACTCTGCTTTTATCACGCTTAGATCCTGGGATGTAGCAAATGAGAAGTCAATCTTAAACTGTTTGCACACGCTTTAGTGTTGGTTTGATGCTTTTTCGATTTAGCGTGAGTCACAATGTCATTTCTTCCCCCGTGCACGATAGCAATATCGCATGTACTATATGTGCAAAATGCAAAGTTTGTACCTTTATTTGACAGTTTGATAAATTTAAAGTCCTTGGAATAATCCGATTTAAATTGCATTAAATACTTCTTTCCAGACATAATTTTACCGCTCACTCAACTACGAACACCACAATCTAGCATGCTGGATCGCAAAATACATAAACAAAACATACACGTGCAGAGGTGGTGGAGGGGGAAAGCTCTTTAATTCGATTCTGAGGAGTGTTATCGATAATCCCAACCGTCGTCTTTCGGAAATTCATGGGGAATCGGCGAGAAAGCTTGCTACGTTCTACGTGCTATGACGTCATTACGAAATATCAGATTCGGCCAATAGCGAAGTTTCTTCAGTTTCTGTCGTTAGCATTTAACAAGTTCTGTAATTTTTTTTTCAAAAATTGATAAGTACATAAACAGGGTGTCTACCAAATTTTTGAAAGTCAATTTCCTGACTTTTTCCCGACTTTTGGGAGGTAGAAGGACCAGAAACGTATATAAGTTTCCATTTCCGGGTGGGGGGGATTTTAAATCTCATTGTTATTAGACTTAATATTAATGTTTTAAAATATCTACTGAGAGGCCCGGGCTCCCCGGAGGACTTCTTCAACGGACTTTCAGCAACCATTCTAATGAAGAGGTAAGTCCTCCAAATTGAACACTATCCAATACTTTAAATTCAAAAAATAAAACGAAACTCAAACAAAGAGCGCACACTTTCTAAGAAAAAAAGGGGCCAATTGCTAGTGTTATATGCGAGCATGCATACATAAATATTGAGAAATATTAAGCAATAAAAATAAATACCAGGGTTGCTACTCAAATCCTGAAATGAAATTCCCTGTATTTTCCCTGTCCTTTTCATGATCAAAAAGGGGACAAACACGACATAGCGCAATAACGGCATATAACGCAATATAGTATCATCTCCTAATATTTTAAATAGTTGTGCATCTTTAATAATATCACATTGATTATTAGCTTAACTAAATTAAAATTATCAACTTAATTTAGTTAAGCTAAATTTAGGGATGAGAATGCATGAAGAGAAAAAAAGAGGAGAAGTGCGTAAGCTTGAATTTAATCGTTAAAATATTTTGACAAGCATCATACACTGTTTTCTATAAAATATCAATCGCAAACCAAATTAATTATTTTTATCTTGATTAAAATAATTCCCAGTACTCATGCATAAATAAGTATTTAATAATCAATTTTAGATAGAGAGTGTTCAATAGAAAAACAGGCTATCATTATTTAAAAAGAGGATTTTAAGCAAATTCCCTATAAATCTAAGGTCAAGGTAAATAATTTCATGAATAGATTTCTGACAATGTCTTTATGTACAAATAAAATAACATAAAAAGGCTGATTTGGAGGATTTAATATTATTATTATTTACTTTTTTTTTTTTTTTTTTTTTTTTTTGCAAAACTTCTATCAGAAATAGTGTAAAAATTATATTGCAGTGTAATTAGTTGCATTGACAAAAAGTGTATAAATATTAAAAACTGCATTTACCTTTACTTAAAAGAAAAGCAGTTCTTTTTCTCATAGTCAATCTATGCAAATCAATGTCTTATTTAAATCTCTGTCATGATTTTTTAGCTTAACATTCAAACTTTCGGAAGCATTTAAAATTCAAGAAATTTATAAACATAAATTTAAATAAGCATTCAAGTATTTTGTAGTTGCATTAGAAATGCTTATAAAGAAATACTGAAAAGGAAATACTCCTTAACCAAAAAGATTGAACTTGAGTTGGCAGATACGAGATTCGGAATTCTGCCGTGATTATATCATCTACATATTTTTTTTAAATAAAAATAATTAAAATGCGGAATTCCGTGGAAGATTTTTATCTCTGTAAATTAAAATTATTACTTATTACCAGCAGTTTGGTCCTTAGTAATGGCAAAATGATTGATGAACAAGTGCCTGCTCATTGGGGAAAAAAAGCAAATTTTTAATAAAATAAACACTTTCACTAGTAAATCTAAAGATTTATTATTTTTTTTTTTTTAATTCCAAAATCTGTTGGTTGATGTTAGACAATCCAGCAGATTGTTCCTCCATAATTTTCTGTATTTTCTTTTGTAATATTTTGATCTGCTCAGAAACTTTTCGTTTATTTCTTCCTTCATCTTGCAACTTTTGTTGAGCATCTTTCTTTCTCTGCAAGGCATCATGGTATGAACTCCTTGCAGATTTAAAAAAAAAAAAAAAAAAAAAAAAAAAAAAAAAAAAAAAAACAGAGTACACACGAGGTGACAGCAAGACTAAACAGCAAGAGAGTAAAAACCATAAAAACAAACACGCGACGTGTGTCTAGCAGTGCCCACATACAAGCAGATGGAGAAGAACTAGAAGGGGAAAATCCACCAGGAGGAAGCGCAAAAGGGAATATCGCCTTTTCTAAAGGAACGTTCCGTAGAGAGATAATACGACAGAGCGTATCTGAGAGGGGAAAAGGGGAATACCCTTTCTCTAGCCAGCTCCCTTAGATGCATAGGCATACCACTGGCGCCAATCAATCGCTTCGACGGGCGTGACTCCGGCTTTTCAATAAACAAGGCGCAGGTTATGGTTCGCGATCTCACTTTTTACTGAAATACGAAATACAGGCATAATCTTTCCCAAACAAAAATTTAAAATTTGTATTAATTAAAAAAAATAAATGAATTTTTCGCTGCAAATATATTTTTCCCTGTATTTTCCCGGTTTTCATGAAAATTCTTCATTTTCCCTGAGTTTTCCCGGTTTTTTCCGCGATTTCTAAATTCCCTGAGTTTTCCCGGTTTTCCAGGTTCTCCCGGTCGCATAGCAACCCTGAATACATACGTGGAAAATAAAATGATTGAATAAATCACGTATGATCATCTACTAATCCCGTCCACGATACTTCTAGCACAAATTTTAGCCACATTTGTCCTTCTACACTTCAAATCCAGAACACTGAGTTAAAATAAATAATCAGTGAATGAAATTCTATTGCAAACCAGACGGATGATCATGCACTGACGACAGCTTTTTTACCCTCCCGTCACGATGGATGAGCCCCCATTTTTCCCTCCTTATGCAAACACATGGCTTGATGCTTTCGCGGTCCGAAAAATGCGTTGCAGTTGCTTTCGCTTTCGAGACTGACAAATAGGAAGGGTTAAAAAAAAGGGATACAAAAAAAAAAAAAAAAAAAAGATTCTTTTGGTGAATTTTCCAGATCCATTATCCAATTTCCCGGCTTTTTCCAGACTTTCCGGAGCGGTAGACACCCTGATAAAACATGGGAATAATTTGGAAAAATTCGGGAGATTTATAAACTTTTCGGGAGTTCGGGAGATCGTTCTGAAATTCGGGAGTCTCCCGGAAAAACCGGGAGGTATAGCAGCTATGCGAGATCGTCGGCATAAATTTTGCTATGATTTATTTTAATGGCTTTTAAATATTTTTATGAAAAAAAAATTAAACAGATAACAAGCTTACATGTACACATAGATTCGGTTTAATAAAATTTAATTACTTTCTTTTTATGTGAGGGGGGCTGTGCCCCCCCTCAACCCCCCCTTTCTCTTTTTAGTAGATTAAATTAAACAATGCAAACAAATAATATTCTAAAGACAATACCTCACAAAAATAACAAAAAATTAAAATATATTTTAGCATTCTGACAAAAGATTACGTGAGCAAAAGTAAAGAACTAGTTTAAATCATAAAAAAATGTTTATCTCATACCTTAATTAAAATCGCTAAATTGTTTCAATACAGGGTTGGCATGGTTTAAACCGACTGGTTTAAACCACGGTTTAAACCAAATGGTTTTTTTCTCAAAAAAAACCAATTGGTTTTTTTAAAAGAATAATTTCAAATTCCGAATACTACAGATAGAATATGTTCCAATATCTTTTTAAATTATCCTAATAAGTATCAGCAATAAGTTTTTATATCAATCTAATAGACACCTTATTGTCTTACCATTATTAAAAATTATACATTAAACTTAAATTATAGGCTGCATTTTTAATTTGTTTCTAAAATAGAGGTTTTGTGTTTTAACAACTTATTTTTAAATCTTAAAAATATCATTTTGAACAACTTATCACTTTATTACTGATGAATCTAAGTGCAAGATTCCATGTAAAATGTAGCAAACAGTTAATATTGTATTATATTATATACTAAATATAAAAAATAGTATCTCTAAATAAAATATTAAAATTGAATGATTTCAATGTCCACATAAGTATAGTAGCAATTGTTTATTTACTTTGTTTTAATTACTTTCAGAAGGAACATTAATTGTTATCTGAACATTTTACAAAAACTTTTATTTATAAGTATTTAACAGGTAATTATAAAAGGATTTAAAGATAAAAACAAAAAAACCTGGTTTAAACCAAAAAACCCGGTTTAAACAAAAAAAACCTGGTTTTTTGGGTTTTTTTCAGACAAACCGGGTTTTTTTCCAACCCTGTTTCAATATTGAAATAATAAAATCTAAATATCAAATATTATATTAATAACGAAATTATTTGTTTCTCCTACCCTTAACAAATAAACAAATAAAAACAAACAATGCTTATCACATACCTTGATTAAATCGCTAAATTATTGCAATATGGAAATAATAAAGTCAAAATATCTAAAATTATTTCACTGTATAAAATATTAATAACGTAATTATTTGTTACTTCTACCGTTAACAAATAAACAATCGAGAACGAAAATATTAACCTGAAACCTATCAAAAGAATGTTTATTCATACAAAACTGTATATAAACCAGTCAGTATGAACCTGAACATCCTTTTAAGTTTCAAAAATAATTAAATAATAAAATTTAATGTAAAATAACGCCATTAAAATAAAACCATAAAGTACATTGCAATCGCCATTTTCAGAAAACAAACCGTCAGGTTTAGGTTTACCGTATCTAAACTTCGGATCAAACGGCGGAGTTACCATAATGGCATCCTTTATCGCGCCAAAAAAATGTTGCGAAAAATAAAGCGTGTCAAAGGACCAATACTAAAGCTGTACCAAGTGTTTAATAGTTTTGGGTATTTTGTTTCCTATGTATCTACGTATGCTTATGTTTCTTATGGAGAGAAAAAAAGAGTCGCCAACTCAACCTGCCCCCGATTATGGTATTATTCCCAAAAACTGATATCAGGAACAGGTTATCAATAAGCAATATGAACAATTTACTAATGATAAATATTGATGGCCCTGAAAGTGGATTAAACTTTCAAGAGTCATTTGTAAAGTGGGCAAATATAAAAAAGAAAACTTATATAGTATAAGCTCAATATAAGGCAGTTTTACATAGTAAATAATATTTCCTGAAAAAGAATATAAATCACAGCTAAGATATTCAATTTACTATAAATTTCAACAATATTCAGTATTAATGCAGTATGTGTTATAATGGACTTGTACTGTCTGTCTTAAGAGTTAAACTTGTTTTCTCCTAAAAAGTAAAATTATTAATTTTCAAAAAATATTTATTCGCTGCTATGTATTAATTCTAGATGCCTGCCATGCCTAAATTTTAAAATTTAATTTACAAATGAAAATGAAACACATTGAGGAATGACAAACTGATTGTGAACTATTGTATTTTAGCCTAGACCTATTGTACTTTAGCATTTTGCTAAAGCTTTTTCTCTGATTTTAGCTCTTTTGCTAAAGAACTTTTGAACTCAGCTTAAACCCTGTGCACAAGAAAGTTTTTTTGGAAGATGATGCATTATAAAGTCTGCTGAATATATTAGTGATGCATTATGTGGTGGAAAAGCTCATGTATTGGTATGAATTTGACAAAAATTGCATTAAAAATATGAATGAAGCATGCCAGCAACAGAAAGAAGTTTTAGTACTTATGGACATATATACATATAACGGTAGACGAACGTCGTAATGCTTTTTCGTAGTTGGGCCGGCAATATTTGGCAGGGAGGTGACATGGGCTACTATGCAGATAGATTTAGTAGCTACTAAACCTATTGTTCAGTTACTAACTTAGTAAGTGGGCGGAGATACTAAATGTTCGTAAATCAGGATTCAGATACATTTAGTACTAAATCACGTGACCAACACCAAGGGAAGTCAGGGAAAATGTAGGGAAGCTAGCAGACCAATCAGAGCGCTTGTTCCCGGCGTGCGTTTATTTAGTCGGTGATTTAGCAGCTTGTATGGTCACGTGATTTTAGCAGCTTGTTTTGGTCACGTGTTTAGTATCTCCGCCTCCAAATTCTATCTGAATCCACTTTACTAAATTTAGTAACTAAACAATAGGGTTAGTAGCTACTAAATCTATCTGAATCAGGGTTCATACTGGTTTCAAAAAATGGAAATTAATGAGTTTTTAATGACCCTAGGAAATCTCATTTTTTTAGTTACATATGTACTACATGTTACATAATTTGTTTAGTCAGCATACTTCAAATGTAAATTAAAATATCATTATGAAATTATGCTATGAAAAGTATAAATAATATAAAAACGAAGTTGTGAATGAAATCGCTAAAACACCATAATGCTGTACACATATGAAAATTACACTCACCATATAAAATTTAATTTTTAAAAATGAAATATTTCGGAAACTGTGTTACGCGTTGGAGAGATTATATTATTGTATGGAAATTCCGAAGAACCGCAACATTTTATTGTTGTAGAGGGAATTTTCGTTGCAATGAATTTCGTTTTAGAGACTTTTTACTGTTTTTATTACGAATGGATCACACAAAAAACATCTGAACGAATTATGGTATATGTATAGTAATTAAATTATTTGTTTATTTTTTGCGTTTGGAGACCATTACTGCAATATTTGCGAACTATTTTGAATGTCTCTCCCCCCTCCAAAAACAAAAACGGTTTGTGCGATATTCATGAGTTTTAGTCTATATTACTCAGAAATAATATACCTTTCTACATGTGAAAAATCTTTAGAATCGGTTCAGTAATTGCCGACTTGTCCATAGAGAGTGAGCGTAATATGTTAGAACTATTTTGAGTGTTCCTGTAAACACTAATTGAATTAAAAAATAAATAAATTAGTAAATTGAAACAAATTGTACCTTTATTGTACTATATTTTGAACGCTGCATATATTTAACATATGATTAATATAAATGTAATACACATTGCATGTTAATTATGATCAAATTCTTGTAGACGTCGAATTAAAAATAATTTTTCTTAGTTATCTTACTATTTATTATTGATTACAATTTGACGGGCACAATTAAGTTTAGCCCGTCAAATTGTAATTTCCTTAATTGTGCCCGTTAAGACGGGCACAATTAAGGAAATCGATTCAAGAAAGTTAAATGGAAAACCTTCTTGAATCAATTTCCTATGGACTGACTTCGTACAAAGGTCACACCCCTTAAAATAATAATCCATATTTACATCTACTCATCTTTAATATTATATTTAAATTCCTTTATTCAAATATTTAAAACAAATCCTCTTTAAACCTTGAATTCGTAAAAGGAACATGCGCCTTAAATGATCTGTTCTTAAACAAAAACCTCGAAATCATTTCTTTACACAAAGAACAACCCAGAAGAATCATCCCCAGTCTTCACTCCATCCACACAAACGAAAACCAAAACCTCGACCTCGAACAAATTTCACCCAGAAGAATAATCCCCAGTCTTTACTCCATTCACGCACATCGGGAAAATCATCTTTTCTTTCTCCCTTTCTAAGTACAGTAAACCTTAAGCCAATCGAGATAGCACCACAAACATTGCTAAGCAGCAGGTGCTTATGCGCATCTTCATGCGCATACCATTGGCAGTGCTTGGCATGCTTGTTTCGAGCCGCAGGGCGGCTGCCGTACCTGAGACGAGACGCTGGGCAGGCCGGATTAAAGTGCTCTCTGGCGATTTGGCGTGCAGTCAGACTCCTTTGGCAAGAGTCGTTTCTCCCGCTGTTATACACTCCACGCTAGGGGTTGCCGCCTGCACCGCAAGTTGATCCGCGAAAAACAGTAGAGTTAGAAATTCCATGTTCTTTTCCTAATATTTTTTTATTTTATTTGTTGATTAATTGTTCTAAATATATATTTTAATACATTTAAAATTGCAGTCTAAAATTACAAATCTAAAATTTTTATTCATATTTAAATGCGTGCATTTAAATGTGAATAAAAAATTTTAGATTTGAAGGTAATATGTTACGGAAATAAAGAAACAGTGGACAGTTAAAAAGCAATCATCATTTGGCTTTTGTATGAAATTTACATACGATTAGAGAAATCCCTTCTTTATTAAATGTTTAGTCCGGGGTTTTAGCAATTAATAGATATGGATTATAGATGCAGATAAACTCTTCGGGTTTAAACCTATATGTTCCCATGGATGCAGATTGAAGCGAGGACGAAAATTGCATTACTGATTCTTGTAGGATACTGAAAGATTAATATGGGCTAGCAATAATGTGTGTAACAACAAAGAATAATAAGCGCTCGTCTTTGTAACGGTAAGAAAGTAAATGTTAAACTTTGTGTAAAGAGAATGTTTAAATTAGGATGGTTAGGATGTTTAACTTGACTAGTCCCCTTATGCGTCCAGCATTGCTTCCTAACTTTAGTCTTTCAATGCTAAAGTGTGGAAGCAATGCAATTATTTGAAATGAAAAATTGATGAAACATAACTGATGCAGATCCCATAAATTGCATCAATCCATAATCACCACACAGGCCTCAGCGTAAGGCAACGTTGAGCGCTCTATTTATAAATCGAAAAGAGCAGAAAAACTATTTCGTTTGCATAGATCAGCCTTTCTTAAAATGTGTTCCAATTTTAAAGTTTAATATCTCTTAAAAATCACTTATCAACACCAGTCAAAACATTGTCTATGTATAAAGACAGGAAAAAAAAAAAAAAAAAAAATTGAACGGTGAAATCTGGAAATTTCTTGTATTGTCAATGACATTTTCTCTTTTTTTTTCCACTGTTAAAGGCAAGACAAGGGAAAGAAGTAAAACATTAAGAAAAAAATAAAAAGATAACAAGAAAACTGTAAATAGCTGCGAGATAAAATTTCATGCGGGCGGCAACCCCTAGCGTGCAGTGTATAACAGCGGGAGAAACGACTCTTGCCAAAGGAGTCTGACTGCACACCAAATCGCCAGAGAGCACTTTAATCCGGCCTGCCCAGCTTCTCGTGTACCTGAGCCGGGCCATTTTTTATATTGTTCTTTCAGCAGCCATGCTGAATTGAAAACACACTTTCCTGGCATTTCTCACAATCGCTTATTAAGAGTTCCTAAACACGTGGTTGTACACCAGCACCAGCAATTCAAATAACACCATGTGGCATATTATCTTATCAGCTTTTTAATAATTTTGATGCAACCCTTCTCAGAGATATTTGGCAAGATATGGCCTACATTCCTAAAGGAACAACCACTGGAGAAAGGAAAATCCCAACAATAATAGACGCAGAGCAAACAACGGTAGCAGGTGGGGAAGAAGGATTGATTTGCATTAGGAGGATTTTCTTTCTCCCCCTCTCCGGGAAGAACAGCAGGGAGAAAAAATATCTAAGCCATATGCTTGGCGACGGCGCAGTAGAAATTTGTTCTGCCACATTTGCCGTCACACGACACACTTTTATATGAAAATTTTCAAATTTTATGACCGCAAGTCAAAATTAATGAGTTTAAAGGGCCCTTTTTTTATGACTAACCAAAATTAATGAGTGGTTATGACCAGTACGAACCCTGTGAATAAGGGCCATAGTTTCATTTCATCTTCGGGTTAAGTTCAGCATCAAGGTCTCGTTGATGGAGGACTACCGGTCGCAGATGCAGGACAGTTTACTCGGGCTCGGGCTGTGTTGTACAGAAAAACACTCCGAGATTACGATGATATATTTTTATTTGGTTTCACATAGTTTTTACATGGCAAGTGAAGTCACAAAGAATGTATGCTCCGAGCTGAGTTTCAACTTATATAACCTCGGATCACGTGTTCTATACAGTATCACATGTGCTAAAAGAGATGCAATTATTGGTTGATAAACTGCCCAGGTCTGCTAGCTTTAGGAAATTCTTGCGAGGTGTGGCGACAGCAGACCGTGAGAATGAGGGGAGATATATTACTTGCGTTTGAATTAAATTTAGATCCAGATACAAATCCTTTGTTAAAAACGAAAGTTACTACGCCCTGAAGAATTTTGAAGCAAGCAAACAAAAATTTTGAATTTTGAGAGGATGTTTAATTTTATAATATATTATAGAATATCCCCCCATCCCCGTCTGAGAAGAGGCTGACCACCAATGCCTGCATTGGATGTCAGACTCACTCTAGTGGGAGCAGGCTATAAAAGAATTTCTCTTTCTTTTTAAGATCCACAACAACAAAATAAATATCTTATTTGGATTCCAGAATGCCGTTCCGGCTCACAAAAAAGTACCAGAACATTGTTCCGGCCCCACTACAACCCCCCGATTACCAGCATAGCACTCTTTTTAGTAACTTGAATTTTTTTATAACTCGGATATGTGTTCCTGCCCAAATCTTGTGCATTTTTCCTGGTTGCATTATATTGAAACCTCGTAAGTTTAGCAGTTGCATACAAGGCTAATATTTTTTCATTGTAACCAGGAATATTATTAGGCTTAGATAGATTTTCACAAAATTCTTATTGTTTTAATATGCTAGGGATGGTTTTGTATAAAATTAAAAATATATACTGCATCATTGTTAGATCTGAGCATTTTGTTTAAGACAAAATTAAATATTTTGTCAGAACAATTTCTTAAATGTTCAGTTTTTCTGCACTTTTGTCGATTGGACAATTGTTCAAACGATTTTGATCATAATGGGGCAGAAATACCTGTTGATGAGCAAGGTGCAAGTTCATGAATGAATTCTTCTGAAAAAGACAGATGCCTATAGGCTGGACACCAGTGATGGTATAAAGCTGAGAGTGGTCTCATTTTTAAAGCTGTTGAATGAGGCTTTAATATGATATGCCACCAGATAGGGATTACAATTTTTAAAAATTGAACATTTTAAAATTTAAATTTCTCAAAAAATGGCAATTTTAAAAATTCCAAAATATTATCAAATATAGTTTGTAATGTCTTAATACATACAGCAAAATTCTATCATGGGATCTCAATGGAATGGAGATACTAGGCTTCAGAAATACAAGTTTTGTAAATAATGTACCAAATTATTAAAATTTTATTTTTTTTTACTAATTTTGCTATGCAGTGTGCAGGACACTTATGAATGAAATGATTACTTTTGTGTATTTTTTTATGCAGTTTCAACTGTTTTCGATGCAAACATGTCGAAAAGTACTGAACAAACTGAATTCAAACTGTCTTACCTCGCTGAGTCTTGTGATGTTAGGATGCTCACTGTAGTAGTTCTTGGATATGGGATCCATTCTGCTGACATCATACTGTGCTTTTCGCAAGCTTTCCCCAAGCTGTTTGCCCTTAAGGCTATTGTAACCTCCTCCTCTGCCACCATTACCACCTCTGAAATCTCTACAGTAGAAAAAGAACTTGTAACTTTAAACTTTCATTAAAATTGAAATTAGGAATGTACTTGATATTGGTTTTGCTGGATATCAGATATCCAATTTGGATATTTTATAAAAATATATGTAACTCCCAATAGCCTTAAATTTATAGAAAAAATGTTTTACTGTTTTTTTCCAAACACTTTTTTTTGTAAAAAATCAAAGTTTGAAGATACCTCAAAGGTACACCACCTTCCCCTACTTATGTATTATTCCGACAGTCCGCCAAGACAAGCATTTTTACTCCAAGATAAATGCCGGGACATGAAATGGCTAAGCTTCGATATACCCCTCCTTTTTTTTTTTTTTTTTTGGCGTCAAATTTGGCGATAAAAGGGGTTTTCTGGTAACCCAGCGCAGCTTTGGTATACATCCTACCTCGATTTTTGTCGATTTTTTTTTTTTTGGTGCCAAGGCTGAAAAAAAAGGCGCCAAAAAAGTAGAAGTGGTAAAAAATGCCGTTTGCGACGGCACGAAAAATAAAACAATGGCCATGAAACCACGTTTCCTAAAGTGGAAAAACTATGAGAATTAGAAGAATTCCACAAAAAATTTAGGGTTAGAAATGTAAAAATGGCCGTGAAACAACGTTTCCGAAACTGGAAAAACTATAAGAACTACAAGCATTCGACAAAAATTTAGGGTTAAGAATGTAAACAGCAATAAATGCAAGAAAATTTAAGATTTGACGAACATAGAATTCGCGTTTTCGAACAAGAATTTAGGGTCATAAAAATGCGTTTCCGAAAGCGCAAAAAACTATTAGAAGCAGAAGAATTCGAGAAATAATTTTGGGTTAGGAATCTAAACACGAAAAAATTCAAGGAAATTTAACAATTGATGGACACAGGAATCGCGTTTTCTTACAAGAATTTAGAGTTAAAAATTTAAAAAACGTTAATTTCACAAATAATGGTATTTTTATGTGAGGGGGGCCTATGCCCCCCTCAACCCCCTACCCCGCTTTTTTTTCTTTTTACGAAAAATGTAGTCGAAAAACTGGAAAAATAAGAAAACAAGTCGAGCGTTTTAAGAAGTAAGCCACTATTCCTGCACGTGGTTTTTTTTTACCCGACAACTTATCATTAAATTTTGTTCAAAAATACCCCGATTTTTTTAACTACATTAGCGGCAGAGGGATAATTCAGGGATGTTAACTCCAACACTCGATTTGGGAGCATCCCGGGAGCAGAAAAAATTTCATTTGGGAGCAGAAAAATTCTATTTGGGAGCAGAAAAATTCCATTTGGGAGCAGAAAAATTCCATTTGGGAGCAGAAAAATTCCATTTGGGAGCAGAAAAATTCTATTTGGGAGCAGAAAAATTCCATTTGGGAGAACCTCGGGAGCACAAAAAAATAGTTTCCGAGAGGAAAACTAAGATTCGAGATCAGAATTAACATGATTTTGGAGCATAAAATTGAAGATTTAGGAACACAATAAATGCATACAAGAAAAGCAAAGTTTGCAAGCAAACACCATTTGCTAAAAGCAAAACACTATTTGAAAGCACTTTTGGAAAGCTCTGGAAAAAAAAAGGGTGTATACAGGCTATGCTATCAGCAACTTGGTAAAAACAATACATGGATTTACATGGACGGAAGGAATTTTTTTTTGTGTGTGTGTGAAACTGCTCTTTTTAATGGTTTTCATATAAATGCTAAATGGAAAGAGTGGGAGGGAAGTATTTCTTATATGCAATGGTACTTTTAATGCATGTTCGAAGGTTGTAAAAATACTAATATTTAAATGGTCGAATTAACATCTCTGCCGTTTATATCATTCTAGAATTATGTATTCAAAATTTAGTCTATTTTAAAATAAAGATTTTAATTACGGATCTATAAATGAAATTCGTAACACATTCTAAAAAAATTAGCGGACGCACTTTGGCTGAACACGGGCCCAGGGGCGTCGCCCCGTCTGCCCCCTCTCGTAGAGCCTGCACACACACAAAAAGAAAAACAGTGGTGTAGTTTTAAGAAAAAAGGTTTAGGAACACTCGCAACTGAAGACTCAAAAATCATGCGTCCATGATGAAAAGTGAAGAACGCTTACTTTTGCTGACATAAGCTCGAATGAAAAAGTAGTGAGACGGCATCTCCCCGCTCATGATCTTCACGGGCCGAAAATGTCTAGCCCGGCCCGGCATTTAATCAAAATAAAAAATTCAGACCCGGTCCAGCTCGTATATTAATCATGATTTAAGGAAGGGGGGGGGGGGGGAATCACAAGCCAATCGTTTGGTCTTGTCCAAATTTTAGGAGAGCAAAAATTTCCGGAAAGGCTCGATTTTGCAAGCGCAGAGGACCGTCTTTAAGAGTATACGCTTGTTCCGGTCCATTCTAGAAAATGCTGAGGTCAGCCCGTGCCTTGAATGAATCGTGCTGCAAAAGCCTGGGCCCGCACAGATCTCTACCCCCCGCGACTACACCACTGGCAGCGGATTTCCGGATTATTTTGAAATGAAATATTCTATTAATTCAGACAGCCTAGATTCTGATTTCTAAACCTGTCATACTTCCAATTTTCATTCTTGCTAAGGGCCGGGACATAAACCGTGATTTTTTAGGGGCTGGGACGTCACCGTAATATACTGTTTTCTTTACGGACCGGTCTGGTTTAGATCAGGGGCGGCCCTGCGGTACATGACACCCACTCCACCCTGCAAACGTAGAAAAAGACGTCCCTTTTACTTTTTTCAAAATTGCTTTTATGATTTTAAGTTGGAAATCGTGCCCCTTCATAAACAAAAAACGGTGCCCGTTGCGATGATTACTTGTTTGCCTATCTGGCCGGCCCTGATTGAGGTGACTAACAAAGCCCGACTGGTCCGATCCGGGGCGGGTAGAATGGCTTCGGAATGCAGCTTTCGTATGCAGTTTAAATCTTGCTTTATTGCTAACTAGCTTTCCATACACGCTTTAAAAGATAAATGAGCGTGGCAAAAATTTAACAAAGAGTCAAAATGACGTATTCGGCGCAGACCGGCGCAAAAATCGGCTAAAAGCGCAGTTCGGCGCAATATTTGTGTTTCAGCGCACCCTGAAAGAGTCAAAATGACGTATTCGGCGCCGACCGGCGCAAAAAACGGCTAAAAGCGCAGTTCGGCGCAAGAATTTGTGTTTCGGCGCAGAATTAACATCACTGGATAATTACAAGATGCAAACTTAGCAGCCACCTTAAAATACTTAAAAATCATAAAATCCTAACCAAAAATCCAAAAAAAAGTACAGTACCTTTTTGCGTCCTAATCCCGGTATTGTAACAGCAAAAATAAAAACTCAGACCTTCCGGCTCGCTGATTGGCTGACCGAAAGGGTTGCCATAAATACCTTCCGTGTAATATCGCCAAACAAAGTCGATTGGGTTGCCACATAAAGCCAGTTATCGCCATCATTGGCGACAAAAAAATGTAGGATGTATACTAAAGCTTAGCCGGTAACCCTAACGAATTGCATTGGGGGATGGCTATTTATGGAAACCCCAGCCAGCCGGCCGGCCAGTGAGAGAGCGCCGTGATGCAATCGCTCCTGCACGTGGAAGCTTGTGAGAACTTTTTTTCACATTTTTAGAGAGAGGTAGTAAGTTGACCGAAAGCGCTTCTGCAAAGGAACTACTGTACTTTTTTTTTTTTTTTTGGTTAGGATTTTATGATTTTTTAAGTACCTCCGTAGCTAATGTAATTGAAAGTTTATTAGGGTATTTTTAAACAAAATTTAACATTAAAGTTGTCTGATAAAAATCCCACGTGTGGGAAGAAAGGTGTAGCTAATAGTAGCTGAGCTATTTGTTAGTGGACCAGGAGAAGCTTTTGGATTTTTTGAGGGAGACATCCTTTCGGAGTGGGAGCTTAACCTTTCCGAGATATTTTTGCTAACATATAATATTGTTTCGCGTTATACATCATGGTAACTGTGCACTATTTGTACAGGCGAATGGCTTCACAATTTTTGGCTTTTTTCTTAAAACGCTCTACTCGATTTCTTATTTTTCCAGTTTTCCCAACTACCTTTTTCGTAAAAAAAAAAAGGGGGTTCAGGGGGACAGAGACCCCCGCCTGACATAAAAATACCATTATTTGTGAAATTTACGTTTTTTTTTTTTTTAACTCTAAATTCTTGTTAGAAAACGCGATTTCTGTGTGCATCAATTCTTAAATTTCCTTGAATTTATTCGTGTTTAGATTCCTAACCCTTCATTATTTCTACAATTTTTCTATTTCTAATAGTGTTTGCGCTTTCGGAAGCGCATTTTTATGGCCCTAAATTCTTGTTCAAAAACACGAATTCTACATTAATGAAATCTTAAATTTTATTGTTGTTTACATTCTTAGCCCTAAATTTTTTGTAGAATTTTTCTAATTCTTATAGTTTTTTCTGGTTCTGAAAACGTTGCTTCGCGGCCATTTTTACATTTTAACCCTAAATTTTTTGTGGAAATCTTCTAATTCTTATAGTTTTTGCGCTTTCGGAAGTGGTTTCATGGCCATTTTTTTATTTTTCGCGCCATGGAAAACAGCCTTGGCGCCAAAAAAAATCACCAAAAATCAAGGTAGGGGGTATATTGAAGGTGCACCCATGAAATTATTGATGGTTCAGAATATGATTGGCAACACTTTGCCATCATATTTAACGCTAAAATGATTTGGCGGGAATGACTGCCAGCATAATACATAAGCACCTTTGTGTTTTAAAATTTAATATTTATGCTTTTTAATTTGCTCATTTTGTGTATTCATTGCTAATTTGAGTGAATTTTCAGGCGTCATAGTCTGTCCTATTTTTTTAAAATTTCTACCTGTATAAACAATTGAGTAAAATCTACTGCTGCTTCAACAGTTGCCATATGGGAACAGCTTTAGTATGGTCCCTTTTTGGCGATTTTTTGATTTGGCGACAAAATCTTGTCGCCAACCCAAGTTTGCCTTGCCGATGCCAATTGTAAACAATATGGCGGATCGGATGGCGCTGGTTCCCAGATACTTGATCGTCGCCGTTAATTTTGCGACGATTTATTTTAATGGCTTTTAAATATTTCTATGAAAAAAAAATAAACAGATAACAAGCTTACATGTACATATAGATTCAGTTTAATAAAATTTAATAACTTTTCTTTTTGTGTGAGGGGGCTGTGCCCCCCCCCCTTTCTCTTTTTAGTAGATTAAATTAAACAATGCAAACAAATAATATTCTAAAGGCAATACCTCACAAAAATAACAAATAAAGACAAAAAAATTAAAATACATTTTAGCATTCTGACAAAAGACTACGTAAGCAAAATAAAGAACTAATTCAAATCATAACGAATCATACCTTAATTAAAATCGCTAAATTGTTTCAGTATTGAAATAATAAAATCAAAATATCAAATATTATATTAATAACGGAATTATTTGTCGCTCCTACCATTAACAAATAAACAAAGGTAATAACAACAAATAAAAACAAACAATGCTTATCACATACCTTGATTAAAATCTCTAAATTATTGCAATATGGAAATAATAAAATCAAAATATCTAAAATTATTTCACTGTATAAAATATTAATAACGTAATTATTTGTTGCTTCTACCCTTAACAAATAAACAATCGAGTACGCAAATATTAATCTGAAACGTACTATCAAAAGAAAGCTTATTCATACAAAACTGTATGTAAACAGTCAGTATGAACCTGAACAGCCGCTTTAAATTTCAAAAATAATTAAATAATAATAAAATTTAATGTTAAATAAAGCCATTAAAATAAAACCATAAAGCACATGGCAGATCAACCATTCGAACGAACCTCCCGCGCTAAGAAATACACAGGGCTCAAAAAGTTCATGAAAGGAACAAACGGTCACGATTTGCCGGACGAACACAAGCGCATCCGTGATGTCACGGAAGAATCCACTTTTCGCCTGAGGTTAGGGTTACCGCTCCGGAGCATCCGACGGCGGGGTTACCATATTGGCATCCTATATCGCGCCAAAAAAAAGTTGCCAAAAATAAAGCGCACCAAAGGGACCATACTAAAGCTGTACCGCCATATGTTCTTTTAGATGTTTCGCCTAACACGCCATAAAAATACTAGGCTATATAAATAAAACTTTGAAGGTAGGAATTTTTTAAAAAAAGGACCAACAACGCCTGTGTTTTCCTGTAGTATCTTTGGGAGCGTTTCAGCTCCCAGAGACACGATGTGAAAATGTGCTGAATTGGAGACTTTTGAAAATGCGCCAAGAAGCGCCGTAAAGTAGGAATTAACCGAAGTTATTGTTATTTGTTGCATCATACGCTTTTAATGAAAAACAATGCTTTACATATGAAACTGATTTAGGAAAATTGGACGTGCACTCAAATACTTTTAGAGAGGATTCTGTTTGTACAATTTGGTATATTGGCTTTGTTTTTCTTATTTAGTGTG
Organism: Cheiracanthium punctorium; assembly: GCA_038373885.1. NCBI lineage: Eukaryota > Metazoa > Arthropoda > Arachnida > Araneae > Cheiracanthiidae > Cheiracanthium > Cheiracanthium punctorium. Next base: position 171,915 of record JAWZYV010013953.1, read on the forward strand.
ACATACTTTGACAAAAATTCTTACACATATCACCTTTTTAAAGGGGAAAGGGTCAGAAGAAGGCGTAAATAATTGCATGATAATGTACTTTTTTAAAAAATAGATAACTTTTCTTTTACAAGACTAGGGTCCAAGGCCCCTAGACTCGCTACGCTCGCTTTTCGTATGAGGCATTCGGCCCTTAATAAGGCTTATTCGTAAAAAAGACAGAATTTCAAAAAAAATCTCAAAGATTGGATCAGATGGAATGTTACTGAGCTGCACGTCACTTGGTTCTTGCATGTTCAGTGGTACATAAAAATTTAAACTACAATAGACCCCCTTCCCCCTCATAACACGGTAGATATTTTGTTATTAGGAATCCATGTTGAACGAGTCCTGAGCTATACTCAACCTGGAGTACGGACTCCGCATATAATCGCTGGAAAAATTTTGCACTCCTCAGAAACACAATGATATTTAATATTGCGGTACAGCTTTAGTATTGGTCCTTTGGCCCGCTTTATTTTTGGCAACTTTTTTTGCCGCGATAAAGGATGCCAATATGCTAACCCCACCGTCAGATGCTCCGGAGCAGAGCTTGGTAACCTAAACCCGGCGATTCGTTTCTGGAAAATGGCGATTACAATGTGTGCTTTATGGTTTTATTTTAATGGCTTTAATTTTAAAAAAATATTATTTAATTATTTTTGAAATTTAAAATGGATGTTCAGGTTCACACTGACTGTTTATATACAGTTTTGTATGAATGAACAATCTTTCAATAGTACGTTTCAGGTTAATATTTTCGTTCTCGATTGTTTATTTGTTAAGGGTAGAAGCAACAAATAATTACATTAATATTTTATACAGTGAAATAATTTTAGATATTTTGATTTTATTATTTCCATATTACAATATTTAGCGATTTTAATTAAGGTATGAGATAAGCATTGTTATGATTTAAACTAGTTCTTTACTTTTGCTCACGTAATCTTTTGTCAGAATGCTAAAATATATTTTAATTTTTTGTTATTTTTGCGAGGTATTGTCTTTAGAATATTATCTGTTTGCATTGTTTAATTTAATCTAATAAAAGAGAAAGGGGGGGGTTGAGGGGGGGCACAGCCCTCCCCCTCACATAAAAAGAAAGTAATTAAATTTTATTAAACCGGATCTATATGTACATGTAAGCTTGTTATCTGTTTAATTTTTTTTTCATAAAAATATTTAAAAGCCATTAAAATAAATCCTAGCAAAATTAACGGCGACGATCAATTATCTCGAAAGCAGCGCCATATTGTTTACAATTGGCATCGGCAAGGCAAACTTGGGTTGGCGACAAGATTTTGTCTCCAAATCAAAAAATCGCCAAAAAGGGACCATACTAAAGCTGCTCGAAATACAGTGAAATAATTTTAGATATTTTGATTTTATTATTTCCATATTGCAATAACTTAGGGATTTTAATCAAGGTATGTGATAAGCATTGTTTGTTTTTATTTGTTATTATTACCTTTGTTTATTTGTTAATGGTAGGAACAAAGCATTGTTTGTTTTTATTTGTTATTATTACCTTTGTTTATTTGTTAATGGTAGGAACAACAAATAATTCCGTTATTAATATAATATTGTTATTTTTGTGAGGTATTGCCTTTAGAATATTATTTGTTTGCATTGTTAAATTTAATCTACTCAAAAGAGAAAGGGGGGGGTTGAGGGGGGGCGTGCCCCCCTCACACAAAAAGAAAAGTTATTAAATTTTATTAAACCGAATCTATATGTACATGTAAGCTTGTTATCTGTTTAATTTTTTTTTCATAAAAATATTTAAAAGCCATTAAAATAAATCATAGCAAAATTAACGGCGACGATCAATTATCTGGGAACCAGCGCCATCCGATCCGCCATATTGTTTACAATTGGCATCGGCAAGGCAAACTTGGGTTGGCGACAAGAATTCTTCGCCAAATCAAAAAATCGCCAAAAAGGGATTATACTAAAGCTGTTCCGGCGACGTGCGGATAGGGGCAGATGGAATCCTAACAGAAAAACTTAGACTTTTCTACACACAAGATTGATAGGGGAAAACACGCGCGCGCGCAGGGAGAAATGCATTAGAAGATGGATTCGTGGGGAAAAGTACTTTGACGTTTTTAAGCAAGGATCGCGCTAATTTATTAATCGTGCGGTCTGCTCTCTTTCTTTTTTTCCCCGTTTTTTTTTCTTTTGGTAGTTGAAATAAAAAATTGCCACAAATGTATTTATTATATATTATGTATGTACACTTAGAAGTTCTTAAGCATCGGTTACATGGCCAATTAATTGTGCAGTTTGTTCTCTCTTTTTTTCTTGTCTTTTGGTAATTAAAATTAATAATTTTATTTGATTTGAGATTTTTGTTAATTGAGACCCTTAACCAGGAGGCTGTCGTCTCGATTGCTCCGAAGAGAAATTAATAATAGTTACATATGGATTTATTATATATTTATAAATACATATATATGTGTCTGAACGATTGTTACTATAAAGTAATGCATTTATTACTTATATATAGGAAAATATCAGTGGCATGGCTACTGGGTAGAGGGGTTATAACCTCCCATGACGAATTTTTTGTCATACAAAATGCCTTTTCTTCACGTATACACAACATATGTATACAGCTCATTACGATACACGAATTGCAGTAGTCGTAACCACTCCCCCCACCCCCACAGAAAAATTTCTGTCTACGCCACTGGAATATATAAATAATTTGTTACTTACTTATACTTAATAATAAGTACAATACTTAATAATGACTTGAGGTCACAATTATTTTAACTAATATTGCAATGGCCACTAACTTTATTAAAAAGGATGTCAATAAATAAAAAGAAATAAATCAGATTACAAAACACTTCCTAAAAAAGTTCATACATTTTTTTTTTCATTTTTAAAATTATGGTTACGCTTTTCAACATACGTCTCTAACGAGTCTCTTAAAGTTAGTGTACCCTTCTCCTCCTGTGTCAATCGTTGCATTTGGGCAATCGGTAAGCAACGAGTATCAGGGTTGAGGAATTCAGAATATTACCATAATCTTAGAGAACTTGACGCCAGAATTATTTAAACTACTGTTGTAATTGCATATATTAAGTCTTTCATGCAGCATCAACATAATTAACATAATTAGGTCTTTCGTACAGCTGAGACCCAACGTGTGCGTTTGGGGTGTCGGGGAGCAACGACGATCAGGGAAGGGGAATCGTAACCATTGACGTTTTAGTTCGATAAGAAGAACATATACGATAATAATAAGATACAATAGGATAGGTAAATAAGATAAGATAGTTCCAACATCTGAGATGAAGGCATGGGCGCCGGCAGCATAGGGCAAGGGGGGGCAATGCCCCCTTGGATTTTTGTATGCAGTGTTTTCCCTTGCTTTTTTGCTCTTTCCAACAAGGTAACCATGCGTTGAAGTAGTCTTCGCCCCCCCCCCCCTGGGAAATATTCTGCCGGCGCCCATGGATGAAGGTATAATTCGCTCAGTACTTCGGTGTGATTTTACTTTTATTTGGAAGACTATAAGACTTATTTTGAGGTAGAAGGAAATTTACTTTTTACTAGAATTAAAGTTGGTTTATTTTTATTTATTTATTTTTCGTTTTATAAAACTCGAAATTATTCAATTTACTAAGCACAGACTTTCGATGTCCACGGGATCATGTGCAACAGTCCCTCTCATTCACCTGTCTCCAGCACCCGCTTCATTATAAATAAATTGTTTAATGCAACCAGTCATAAGACAGAAAATATTTGGGCGTATCCTAGCAAGCACGTATTTAGGGGGGAGATTAAGGGGGTCCAGACCCCCTCGAAAATTGGAATTTTGTTACTAAAATGGTAATGATATAGTATTTTTGTGTGAAATTCTGCCGTTTATACTGTTTGGACCCCCCCCCCCCCCGAAATTTTCGGATCCCCTTCCCCCGAAGTGTTTTTTTTAGATACGAGCCTGTATCCTAGGACCAGTATTTTTTATAGGGTGCCTATACTGCTGAATCTAGTTTACGCAAGCAAGGTTAGGCAACCATCTTGTTTACGAAAAAATTCACGAGCAATAACTAGTTTTTGGAGTTTGTGCAGTAAATGGCGTTCGTAAAAATATAGTCTGCCAGGAATGTAGCGAGTGTAGTATTTAAAGCACTTTAACAGGAGCAAACAAAATAGCTCTCATAGATTACACTCTAATGGCAGAATGAAAATATAATTTATTGCCTTTGTTTCTACTGCTACCTCTTATCGAATAGAAATGGTGGCTGCGATTCTCCATCCCTGATCGTCGTTGCTCCCCGATGGCCCAAACGCACACGTTGCGTCTCAGCAGTACCAAAAACTCAATATCTTGATGCTGTGTGAAAGACTCAATATATGAAATTACAACGGTAGTTTAAATAATTCTGGCGTCAAGTTTTCTAAGATTATAGTAATAATATTTTGAATTTCTCAACCCTGATCGTCGTTGTTTCCCGATTGCCCAAATGCAATGCAACGATTGACACAGAAGGGGAAGGATACACTAACTTCTTATAAGAGACTGGTTAGAGACGTATGTTGAAAAGCGTAACCCTTATTTTAAAAATGAAAAAAATGTATGAACTTTTTTTAGGAAGTCGTTTGTAATCTCATTTATTTCTTTTTATTTATTGACATCCTTTTTAATATAGTGGCCATTGCAATATTAGTTAAAATTATTCTGACCTCTAATCATTATTAAGTCTAAGTTATTGTATATAGTAAATTAAAAAGTATTCATTCCAGTAGCGTAGGAAGAAATTTTTCATAGAGGGGGGGGGGGGTTACGACTACAACGATTCATGTATATGTGTATATATATGTGTGTGTGTGTTGTGCGAGTGAAGAAAATATGTTTTGTATGACAAAAAAATTCCTTATCGGGGGGGGGGGGGGGTTAAACCCCCCCCCTGTAGCTACGCCACTGATATATTCATATATATATAAATAATAAATACTTTACTTTATGGACAATACATTACTTTATATGTGAGTAAATACATATATGCACACATATATATGTATTTATTATAAATATATAATAAATATATTTGTAACAATTATTAATTTCAATTACCCTTCCCCCTTCCAACGAGAACAGACTGCACAATTAATTGCCCATGCTTAAAAAGGTCTAAGTATACACACATAATATATAATAAATACATTTGTAATAGCAATTGTTCATTTCAATTACAAAAAGAAAAAAAAAACGAGAATAGATCGCAGGATTAATACATAGCCATGTAATGCGCTTGCTTAAAAACCTGGAAGTCCTTTTCCCCACGAACCCATCTTCTAATACATTTCTCCCTGCACGCGCTCGTATTTTCCCCTGTCAAACTGGAAGGTAGAAAAGTCTAAGTTCTTGTATTGGGATTCCATCTGCCCCTATCCGCACGTGTTCCGGCGATAGGCCAACAAGCTTTGACAGCGCCAGCGGCCTTTACTTTTTTTCAGAATAGAGAGATAACAAACGTACACTGAATTTGCAAATACATATACAGCTTAATATTTTATTGGTATGTCACAGTTTACATTACTTATTTGCTAATCTAATAATTATTAATTCAAAAGAATATATAGTGAACATTTTTTTGAAGCAAATTTATGCATTGTTATATTTTTAGGGGACAGCGCCCCGTAAAGCCCCCAGTTTTATTCTAGTTCAGTGTCATTTCTCTACGAGAAACTTCAAAGACCAAATATTTTAATTTTGTCCAAAAAAACCCCGGGTTTTTTAATAAAACCTGTCAGGTTCGTATTTTACAAAAACCGGAAATTTTTCAGAACTCCGTACAACGTGGTATATAAAATTTTGAACAATTACAAACATTTCGATAGAAATTGGAAAATAAATCTAAAAATACTCACCTCCCACGATTAAATGATCGACCACGATCCATTTTTAGAAATAACTACAGTTAAAATAAACACTTTTTAAGAAAAATATTTTCTTAAGTTTCTACTGCAACACGAGCAACAACAACCACGTAAATAAAGGAAGGTTTGAAATCACTGTACTGCGCACGTGCACAAGAATAATACATGATGCCAGATTTGTGGTTGATTATACACGGAAATGGTTTTCTTTGATCTTATAAAGCATAGAGCATTTCCACATGACGTCAGGGTAACTTTTTGTAGGACAACTCGGATATTTAGAGGTAGAAAGACGAGTATTCCGCCAATCACCGTCCTCAAACGAACGTTAGTGTGTCCTACAGGAAAGTGTTTCCAGGCAGGTTGCTATGATCTGACGTAATACAATGACGTAGGTGGAAAAGCTCTATTTCAATGGGTCGCGCCACTCTGCGATTGGTCGAGTAACTCCAGTTACTTGGGAAAAACCCAAGCCGTTCAGCCCGAGTAAACTAAGGTGACCAGTTTTTGAACAGATTTTGTTGTCAAAATCGGGGACATGTCACCGATTCTGACAGCAAAACTGGGGACTTTATAATTAATGAAATAATTAACAGTAATTTAATTAAAAAACAATGCAATAATTAAAAAATGTCCTGAGTTCCATTTGGACATTTTGGGGACAATTTGAAAAACGCCCTGAATATGGGGACTGTCCCCGGAAAATGGGGACGTTTGGTCACCTAAGAGTAAACCCAAGCCCGTCGCTAAGCAACGGGCCTGCTCATGAGTTGTCACCGCTAAAAATGAGTTTATCATTGAGGCCTGTTTTCCACATTTGCAGTGTTCTATTTTATTATTCTAAGTATTATATTATTAAATTATTTTAAAACAATTTTTTTATAGTTTTGTCGTACTAAAGAAAAGAACTTTAGATGTAGGTAATCGTTTTGTGACGATTACCTACATCGCCGTTTTCTTTCATGAAAATTTATCATAAAATTCGAAAATTTTGCTCTGAATGTAAAGGTAAGTGAGCACTTTTATAATTTATTTAGAAATTCTAAAAATATGTATGTAAAAAATATGTATCTAAAAATATGTATGTAAAATATGTATGTAAAAGTCTAAAAATATGTATGTTTAGTGAATAATTACTCATGTGTTATTTATAAATAAATTATTTTACTCATAAATCGTATTACTTGAGTAGTTTATTCTTGTAAATAAGCATGACGTTGTGATACTAGTTAGACAATTTAATTTTGCCAGTTGAAAACGTTATTTATCAGTTACATATGCCTTGATTATGTGATTCAGACTTACATCTGGTACACCCTCCAAAAAAGGGATTCGAGCAAGAGAGAAATTTCCAATTTTTTTATTATTTCCAATTTGCTAAATGATCTTTCAGCTTCTGCCGAAGTAACCGGAATTGTATGGAACAGTAACATTGCTGTAAATACTTCTGTTAGGTCGCATTCTAGCACTCCATATTTTCTCATTATTTCTTTACAGAATTGGTGAATAGTCCATGCCTTAGTTAATTCAGGTAGAAGTAATTGGTAAATATTAAGAAATTGAGGAGAAAAGTTGGGGCCTATTATATCAGAATATTTACTTTGGAATTTGTCACACTTTTGTAATAAAGTTTTCATCTACATCCAATAAAAATGATGGTGTTAGAAAATTGAATATTTGACTGACTGCACTCATACCACCAAAACGTGCATTTAATTGAGCTATTATTGTGTCGAGTACATTATTAAAAATAGTAATTTTAAATATTTCTTCCCTGTTTCGAAATCGGTAATCAGTAGCTAATTCATCAAAATATTTTTTAACTTTCTTTTGCCTTTTTTCTTTAAAATGGGGATCTATACAATATTTTCTTGCGGATTCACAGGCTTTGTACTTGAACGATTAGAAGTCATTTCTATAAATTTGCATCTTTGCATTTGCCTCTGCTAAAGCTCTACTTGCTTCGTCTAAATTGATATCGCATTTTTGTAAAGTTTTAGATGCATAATTGATGTCATACAAGATTACACGCACACACTTTTTTTATTTTAAAGTATATTAAATATCCACTTGTGAAACAAAAATAAGCAATCGTGAATCGTGAGAGTAAGCAGTATTTTGTTTTTCCTTCAAATTATATACATCTATTTTCTTAATGTCAATATGTATCATAGCAAACAAATTAATAATGAGTTCGTACTTGAATTAGTAACACAATTACTACTTAAAACTACATTGAATAACGTTTGAAAGCACTGGGAAGCAGGAAGGCTTTCATTTTCATTTCTTGCATTATCCTTTCCAAGGTATGGAAAAGCATTGCACATAAACTTTGAGTCAACATGAACTACCATCCAAAATTTTATACCAAATTTATCTGGTTTATTCGGAATACGTTGAATTAACTTGCACCTAACTTTGGATGGAAATAGTTGTTCATCAACTACCAGATTTTCTCCTGGCTTATAAGGAAGAGCGCAGTTTTCTATAAATTTGTGCCAGATGTCTGAAAACATAGCAAACTTATCAGTTTCTAAACATTGACTCCTGTTTGACTTCAAATAAAATCTTAGATTTTTCATGATATCTCGAAAACGATTATGGGACATTGTTTCTTTTTTTTTTAAAAAGGAGGACCCCAAGTATTGTTCCACAGAAAATCGTAATCCATATTATGGTAACCATATGCTCCTCTAGCATAAATAATAGCAATAAAAGCACCAGGCTCTTCTAAAGCTATTGACCAGTTCGCTTCATTGTTCAAAGCTGCCTCTGCTTCTGTATATTTTTACTTTCCGAACATGTGCCATGCAAGGAAAGTATTGTAATCATGAAAAAATTCAACTTCGAGAGTTTGGTGTATTTACACGTTTTGAGGTCTTCTGAATTCATTTATTCTATTTTTACGAGATGTATGTATGTATGTGTGTGTATGTGAACGAACATGATAGCTCCTAAACGGGGCATTTAATTGTGCTCAAATAGGGTATATATGTTATAACAACCATCGTAAGACCGGGATTGATTTTGATGTGTATAGGACTTATAGTTTTTCTACAGGGCTACGACAAAGATTTCTTTTACATTATGGCATATGGGGAGAAATTATTGAAAGTGCGAAAAGGGTAGCTTGGTAGGCAGGTGAAAGTCGGTGAAAGTCAGTGAAAGGAAATAGATAAAATGTTTTTGTTCTCACGAAAGGGGTGAACAAAAAACAGGAGCGGGAGGAGGAGGGGGAGGGGTCGGAAGATGACAAGTATTTCATGGTTAAGAAATGCCTGATGTATACGTGAAGTGAAGACTCGAGCATCCGTAGGCTTCTTTGGATGGCTCATCAAAATACACGCGCAGGCCCGTTACTAATTGCGAAGGCCCCGGATAAACAAAGCGTTCAGGCTGACAAGCTGAATAGAGTAGCTCGAGTTTTTCCCACTCCCCAAGGAAAATCCTTGAGGGGATAAATCACATGACCTTTGTTTTTGTTATTGTTCGCTCCCATTGGCTTCCCAGGTAAGTAAATATGCGCCGCCACGCTTTGCCCTATGAAATGACCAGAACCGTTCACGATGTCAATCTCCCCGAGTAAAACTCGAGCAGTTCGTGTTTTACTCGAGATTTACCGGAAAGTGGCAGTCTCAACGCAGCCGCTTTGAAATAGGAAAAACCCGATTTTCAACATTCAAAAAAAGTATTAAAATAAAATTTTTTGGTACTTACATATTATAACGGCGGACCGCCAAGACGAGCGATTTTTCGTCAAAATAAATACAGGACACATGAAATTATTGATGGTTTGAAATACGATTGGCAACAGTTTGCAGGCACATTTGACGAACAAATAGTTTGGCGGGAATGACCGTCGGGATAATACGTAAGTACCAATTTTTTTTATGATTGTAATGGATGGAATTTGTTAATGAGACCTTCGACTTTTGAGTCACAGGTGACGTTTAATATTTAAAAAAACTTAACATATAATATTTTAACAATATTTTAAGACTTTTTCGTCTGGTACTGCGTTCGGAAAGGCAACATTATGTACGGGAATAAACAGGACGTTTCTTTTAAGATACGGCATTGTGCATGCTAATTTTCTTACTTTGTTGTGAGATTTATGGCAAGAATAAAATTTTATTTTTGAATTATAATTCATCGGATATTCTGTATGTCCTAGAAAACATCAAATTACATTAATATTTATATTAAAAGAAGTGTTTATTTAAATTTCAATTGCGATATATTCAGATTGCTTTTTTTTTCTTTTATAAAAAATAAAATGTACTGCTTGTTTTTATTTATCATAGTGTTCTTTTAAATATGCAAACGCCTGTAAAATAAGACCAGTTTTCCGATTAATAAAAAAAAAGTGTAACACATGCATCGCATAAACTTGTACATGTAATTAATCTAATACCCCGAAGGTAAATGTGTAGGAGGGGACACTTCTTTTTAAAAGTTCGATAACACCGTTGTCGCAAACAGATGGCGCTACGACCACTGGGTAACTGCGCATCTCCTGCTTCTGCGCATCTCAAATTATTTATATTTCCCTCCAGGCGAAGTAACTGGAGATTGTTGAATTAGCAGAACTTTAAAAAATTGAATACATAGACTTATAAACGTGATATTGTTATGAAAATCGCCAAGTGGGTGTATTTTAAAGCAGTCCAATGAGCACAGTAAACAAAAAAATAACACTTTATTCCACGGCTCGCAGCTCAATAGCTCAAAATAATACAAGATAGATTAACATGCACTAACTAAAATCACAAATAAGCACAACAATAACGCTATTCATATCACAGAATCAACCGTGCGCTTCAAAGTCTATCACTCAACTGAACTCCCCAGAGAGAAATCCTAGCGCTTTTATAGAGATGATGACGTCACCAGAATTGCCGAGAAATTTCTGGAACATCAAATTGAAATATGATCCCGAGACATGGATTTTCTAGAAGCCACCATTTGTCGCCAAGGTCGCCAAATCCGTCGCCAAGACTACAGGGTTACTTACACAGGTTTACCATTATCTGAGGACTTCGCTATTATGCCTGTAAAACTAGTTTCACGGCGGCGCATGCAATACGCAAGCAAATTAAGTTAATATTTCGCAACACTGCTCCCCTCTTTAAAAAAACTGACGACCCGGTAGTCTAATCACACAACACTATGATCAGTAGCATCATATGGAGCTAAACGATTAATGTGGATGACTTTTGGTTTTGAATTGAGTGACTTCTGGACTCTGTAGATAACATCGTTCAATTTCTTGACAACTATATGAGGTCCTTCCCAGTTCTGTTGCAACTTAGGACTCAGACCTCTCCTTCGTTTTGGATTATGCAACTAAACTTGATCGCCCTCCTTAATTTGGTGATTCGTGGCTTTGGCATCGTAAGGAATCTTCATTCGGTCACTCGCCAAATTGATTCGCTCTCTGGCAAACGAAAGAACTTTTTCTAATCGTGCTTCTAAATTACTCATGTAATCATTTCGTGAGGAGGGCGTATCACGTGGTCGTACAAAAACAATATCACTGGGTGATCGAAGAGGACAGCCGAACAACATCTCTGATGGAGAATATCCGGTCGTCTCATGAACCGCGCTTCTGTAAGCCAGGAGGAACAGTGGCAAATATGTATCCCAGTCGGTTTGATTCTTCGAAACAAATAATGAAAGATGATTCAAAATTCTTCGATTGCACCTCTCGACCATGCCATCGGACTCGGGATGTAACGGTGCTGTTCGAGTCTTCGTGATTCCCAAATATTCGCAGAGCTCCAAAAATAGTGCTGAATTAAAATTTGTACCTTGATCCGAATGTAACATCATAGGCACTCCGTAATAAGAGATCCAGTTTCGAACGAGTTCTTCAGCTACAGTTGAAGCTTCCTGATTTGGGATGGCAATAGCTCTTGGCCATTTGGTAAACTAATTCATCAAACCTCCGCAATCGTGGCATTCTCTACACCATTTTTCAACATCGGCACGAAGTCGATACCAATAAAATCGTTCCCTGGTTTTATTTAACGTCTTCATCACTCCAAAATGCCCTCCACTTGCGCTATCATGAATCTCCCGCAGAACCTCTGGAATTCTGCTACGTGGAAAAATTAATTGCCATCGGCTTGATCTTCCGTCATCGCTCTCCCATTTCCGATATAAAGCACCGTCCTTAAGCTGTAAAGAATCCCAAAGAGCCCAGTATCGCTTTGTAGCGAAACTCTCTGGCGCGATCTCTTTCCAAGATGGTCGATCCGCGGAATTTAGTTTCTTCTCCAAAATTGGCCTAATATTCGAATCTTCTAACTACCTCTGTACTTCACTCGAAGCCCACCGATCCACAGTTGTTGCAGTCAAAACCTTCACGAAAGTATCCGTCTCCGTCCCGTACTTTTTCTCGGCGTTCACGCAGTGTTTACAGTCCTCTTTACAAGGTCGTCTTGAGAGAGCGTCTGCATTTCCGTGCGAAGTTCCTTTGCGATGCTCGATTTCGAACTCATTCTCCTGCAGCCTTTGGATCCAGCGAGCTATCTGACCCTCAGGTTCTTTAAAATTCAAAAGCCATCTGAAGGAAGCATGATCAGTCCGGAGAAGAAATTTCCGTCCATAGATATAGTGATGGAAATGCTCAATAGATTTAACAATAGCCAGTAATTCCTTACGAGTGACACAATAATTCCTTTCTGGCTTACCCAAGCTCTTGCTGAAGTAAGCTATGACACTTTCACCGTTTTCTTTTCTCTGCGAAAGCACGGCTCCTATCCCTTCATTACTGGCATCTTAGTCTAAGACCCGGTATTAGAAATATATACCCTCATCTGTTATTTAATAATGATAAAGAACATATGCTAGATAATGAATCGTGAATCCATTGATACATCGCAAATAGGTTGCCTAGCTAAATCGCGTACTGATGTTATTAAATAATTAAATTTTTAATTAAATTTTTTCAATCAACTACCCCCATCTGTTATTTATGAAAATCGAGCATTAGTTGAGAGAAATAAATATGGGTTGCCTATTTTCTCCTCTGCCCAACTATGTGGTTGCCAGGTACAAAGAGGTCAGTAAACGTTGTTAAAATGCCCTCATCTGTTATTTAAACGAACTATGCATCAAACGAAAGGTTATTTTATTACCAATCCAACCGTAGTAGGTTGCCTTATCAAAAAGTTGGCTGAATCCATGGTTGCCTAGATTTTAGAGTAAAATTTGCCAGGTTCTGAGACATTTCGCAATATTTGCTTCTCTTGAAAGCATTTATATGCTACTAAATTTGGGGGTTTTTTAGATTCTATGAATTTTAAGTATTCTTAATATGACGCCATACTGTAACGTCAACTTTTTGATACTTTTTTATGAACTCTAGCGATTTATGTGAAGACGTTTCTGGCAACACTCACTTCGAGCTTATTTGTCTCAGCATGAATCGCATCCTGAGATGCTGGATGAACTTTTACAGATTTCGAAGGATCAAATTGTAAGTTTCGTTGCTTACCAAACTGACTTACTTGAAATGCTGGGGAAAATCGTAGATGGGTACAAGGAATAGCACATAAAACTTTGCTCGGTGAGCACAGAAAGTCGGCTCAATACTATCTCCGGTACTGTGAATTCATTAATTTGTTTCTTCGATTTTCAAGAAGCATCCAGTACAGTGACTTTTGAGCACTCTATTACAACACTCTATTACACTCTATTTACAGAATGTCCAATTTGTTCTTTTCATTGAACCAGCCAAATTATGCCAGATGTTCCATTATGTACGTCAGTAATCTTATGAAGGCGCAGAACAGCAATTCGCGGATGATATCTGAATTTAGACGAGGATCATTTGGTATCCGACGTACCAAATCTGGTTTCTCTGTATTACCTAATGACTTAACGTTAGAACAGACCATTAATGCTGATGCTTTACATCAGTTAACACATAATTTTGCCGCAGAGTCCGTATCAGCCCAACAAAGATGGGCACTTAGTCACAGCATAAGGACCAAAATTTGTATTTACCGTTAAAGAGCAATTCGGTCTATCGCAAAAAGATAATACCAGTCGTGCCTTCAGGGTCTTATTTCCGGGAGTGCATTCAGGGCAAGTGCCCAGGCCCCCTACCAGAACGGGGCCCCAAATTGTTCTTTTAAGTTTAAAAGTTTGTACACTTCAGAAAAGTTTTCGAAAAAGGGGGCCCTCAATGAAGCTTTTGCCCAGAGCCTCGAACTCTGCAAATCGGACCCTGCTTGCCTTTCATAAAAGTCGAATCGAAAAGGATAACGGAAGTCTTCAAAGTATCATTGAGACTATAAGAAATACGCTGAATCCCTCCGTTGAGAGTATCGATAAAAATGTTCTCTTTATTCTTAATATTTCAACTGGTAAGGCAGCATCTTCTGAAGTTAGTGATTTTCTAATCAACATTAAGTCGGTTGGAAATCAACAAAAATTGATGTTTATTTCAGAATGTAATTCAATTTCCGAAAGGTTCGAAAAACCGATAAAGCGTAACAAAATCCCGAATTTCGCTTCGCAGTCCGCCGTCAAAGCTCAAACTGGGGCCATCGTTAAGCAACGGGCCTGCTTATGAGTTGCCATCGCTAAAAATGAGTTTATCATTGAGGCCTGATTTCCCCAGTCACAGTATTCTATTTTATTATTTTAAGTATTGTAAATGTTATATTATTTTATTATTTTAAAACAATTTTTTTATACTTTTGTCGTACTAAAGAGCTTTAGATGTAGGTAATCGTTTTGTGAATCTTGCGCCATTTTCTTTCATGAAAATTTATCCTAAAATTCGAACATTTTGCTCTGAATGTAAAGGTAAGTGAACGCTTATAATGTATTTAGAAATTCTAAAAATATGTATGTAAATCATGTTTAGTAAATAATTACTCGTGTTATTTATAAATAAATTATTTTAATCAGAAATCGTATTACTTGAGAATTTTTTATTCTTGTAAATAAGCATGACGTTGTGATACTATTTAGACAATGTAATTTTGCCAGTTGAAAATGTTATTTATCAGTTATATATGCCTTGATTATGTGATTCAGACTTACATCTGGTACAGTGCAGAAATACAGTAAATTATAAATTAGTGATTTTTGCCCGTTTATACAGAAACTTCAAATGTAGTTAATATTTTGTACAAGCGTTCATTATGCTTGCTCAGTTCCTAAGTTCGATTGAGAAAGCGACAAAAGAATAATATATACTACATGAAATGTCTTTATTAAAGAATAATTAATTCAGGGATCGCGCTGTAGAGCGTATTTTATCAATTTTCTCCAATATACAGGATATCCCGAAAACACTGAAATGCGCTTTAATACATCATTTGTTAAAGATTAATCTTGAATTGTTTAAAATAACGTAGGAAATACGACTACGTTCATGAAATATTCATTATAAAAATTTCTTTCTCATTTGTGTATTTAGTTATTTTTAAGTATATTAAATATGCACTTGTGAAACTAAAATAAGCAATCGTGAATCATGAGAGTAAGCGCTACTTTGTTTTTCCTTCAAATTCTATGCATCTATTTTCTTAATGTCAATATGTATCATAGCAAACAAATTAATCATGAGTTCGTACTTGAATTAGTAACACAATTACTACTTAAAACTACATTAAATAACGTTTGAAAGCACTGGGAAGCTTAAGAAATGCCTGATGTATACGTGAAGACTCGAGCATCCGTAGGCCTCTTTGGATGGCTCATCAAAATATACGCGCAGGCCCGTTACTAATTGCGAAGGCCCCGCTCAAACCAACAAATATAAAAGTAAAAAGGCCGTTCTTAAAATGGAAAGAGACATCTTTGGCTGATTACTTGCGATTAGTCTTGAGAAAGACATCAACATGGAGTACTACTGCTCAACGTTTCCGTTTGCACTTGTGCCGCCTACTCTTTTCTCGCGTACTGGTGAGTTGCTAAAAACTGACAAATCCAAAACTAGCCCAAGTATATTGAAGCCCAATGTCGAAACTGTTGAGCATACCGGTATCGATGTCGATGAAATAGACGGTTTTTATTACTTGAATGTTATCGGATCATCTATGCCGCAGACATTTGACAAGGTGGCCGAATCGATCTTAATAAAATAGTGCTCAACTAACGCATCTGAAATTCACATAATATTTGATAGGCACTTAACACCCTCTATGAAAGACTGAACGACAAAATCGGTTGGAATTCAATAGACGGTATGTCATCCAAGGACCTCTTCAACCAAGACCTAGCGATTTTCTTGGAAATCTCAAAAAGTACCATTTCAAAGAAGCCTGGTACAGTTCTTGGCTGATAGCTGGGAAAATGATAATCTAGTGTCAATAATTCAAAACAAAAATTTTATAACGGTTGAATAACACTGTTTTTCTTACCATACAATCGGGAATCACTTCGTGAAACGTAAAGAAGATTATATATGTCAGCATGAAGAGGTAGATATGCTGATAATGTTTTATATATCAAAAGCGCCACCTAATTCAAAAATATTGGTCAAAGCAAATGATACCGATGTCTTGATAATTTTACTGGTCACTATACAGAAAGTTCCACAGACGCAAATTTGGTTGGCTGGTTCATCACCAAAGAAAATCAATAAGAAAGATCTTGATTGCATTAACTGCACTGAGCTTGCGATGAAATCGGGTACTACTTTATGGTTGGGTCTGCTAGCTTTCTACGCATTTACGGGCTGGGATTAAACAACTGCACTTTATAACAAAGGAAAACTCAAGCCTTTTAAAATATTTTTAGACGAACGGATTTTCAGGAAATATTCGCATCATTGACGGACCCAGCAGATGTACTCTTGGAAGAAAAAATTCAGCGCGTTCAGGAGTTTACTACCCTTCTTTGAAGGATCATGCAATGTTATAACATCAATGATGCTAGGTATGAGCTGTTCCAAAAAACATATGCAATAAACAAAGACGAACAGCATTTCATGAACAAGATTAAAGGATCGACTCCAACCTGATTCCACCATGCTGAATCTCACTCAAAAAGAAAATTTTGCGCACAATCTATATAAATTCAATATGACCGTACGCAATTGATGCATGCTGCGTCAAACTAAACCCTGAAGATTGTGGGTGGTTTTTGGATGGCTATTTCAAGCTTGCATGGTTCTAAGGTGACCCAACACCCTTACAAGTTGAGGATATATTAAGAGAATCAAAACAAAAAGAAAATGATGAAGAATTAGAATTCGATTTTGACATATAGGCACTTCTCACGAATCAGAATCGGAATACGTTTTTACACAAAAAATTTTTACTGAGACATTTTGCTATTGTTAAATTTACGTATGAATAAAAAAATGTTGGTATCATTTTGTGATATTTTATTTTATATGACTTTCATCAGTATTTAATCCGTGTTTACACGATCGGAAAATATCCTTTTGAAAGATGTACGTTTTGAACAAAAAAAAGTAAAAATGCATATTTTATCATATTTATGTATAGTTGCTAATAAATAAACGTGTGAGTGAAAAAAATGATATCGCGTTAATATTTAATCTCCCTTGAATCCAGTATTTGATCAGTGGAACGTACTTACACTATCGGCAAAATCTTCTTTAAAAAGAACTCGCTGCATTTGTCTGTCGCATGGAGTTGCGCGCACAACGCTTCTCTCATCGCCGAGCTGAAAATTTTTATAATTATGAAATATGTATTTTTACTACATCTAAAATCTAGGCAACCATGGATTCAGCCAACTTTTTGATAAGGCAACCTACTACGGTTGGATCGGTAATAAAATAACCTTTCGTTTGATGCATAGTTCGATTAAATAACAGATGAGGGTATTTTAACAACGTTTACTGGCCTCTTTGTACCTGGCAACCACATAGTTGGGCAGAGGAGAAAATAGGCAACCCATATTTTTTCTATTCGTTGGGGCATATTCTCTCAACTAATGCTCGATTTTCATAAATAACAGATGGGGGTAGTTGATCGAAAAAATTTAATTACTTAATATCATCAGTACGCGATTTAGCTAGGCAACCTATTTGCGATGTATCAATGGATACATTATCTAGCATATGTTCTTTATCATTATTAAATAACAGATGAGGGTATATATTTCTAATACCGGATCTCGCACTATCTGTATCCAAGATAAAGTCTTTGTCAATCCGGGAATATAACAAAATAGGAGACGTCGTTAACGCCTGCTTTAAACTAATGAACGATTTCTCGCATTCCTCTGCCCAATTAAAACTTGCTTGGGCTTCACACAATTTGTGTAAAGGTCTCGCTATTGTTGAGAAATTTCTTACAAAACGGCGATAATAGGTGCACAGTCCGAGAAAAATTCGCAGTTCAAGTACCGTTTCCGGACGAGGCCAATAGAAAACTGCTTTAACTTTTTGTGGATCAGTCTTAACTCCATCTGCAGAAATAACGTGACCAAGATAGGTAACTTCCTTACGTAAAAATTTGCATTTCTTCGGGTTTAGTTTAAGGTTAGCATTTTGTAACCTAAGAAATACTTTACGAATATTATTTAAATGTTCTTCAAACGTTTTTCCCACTATAATAATGTCATCTAAATTTACTAAGCAGGCTTCAGACGAAAGTCCACGTAATACAGTTTTCATTAATCATTCAAAAGTAGCGGGGGCATTGCAAATACCGAAAGGCATTACCTTAAACTGCCAGAGCCCTTGTCCGGTGGTAAAAGCTGTCTTTTCTTTATCTTCAGGTCGGATTTCGACTTGCCAATACCCGCTCTTTAAGTCTAACGTAGAGAACCACTGGCTTCCATTCAAAGCATCTAAAGTGTAATCTATTCTCGGGAGGAGACAGCAATCTTTCCTCGTAATATCGTTCAGTTTCTGATAGTCGACACAGAAACGTGTCGATCCGTTTTTCTTTTTAACAAGATTGATAGGTGAGGCCCAAGGTCCCGACGATTCCTCTATTATGCCACCGTCCACCATTTCTTTAATCAGGCGTTCATCTTCCTCTTTCTTTGCAAGAGGAAAACGTCTTGGATACTGCTTGTTTGGTGGATGATCACCTGTATTAATTTTATGTTGTGTCACATTACAGTGGTCCACATCAGCGTCACAGGTAGAGAATAAGTTTTGGAATTCCTGGAGTAATTTTTGCACTGCTATTCGCTGTTCCTTACTAAGTCCTTCAAGATTCTCCAGAATTAGTTGAAAATAATGACTATTAGAATATTCTTGAGGACGGGCGACGATATCCACCACTGGTTCACACGTCGCAATAACGGCCCCTTTTTCTACAGTCTTGGGTTCATTGTCCAAATTCCACACTCGAATAGGTATAGCTTCTCCTCATAAATCCACGAGTGCGGCGGCTACCAACACCCCTTGTAAGGAGGACTGGCTAGGAAAGTTCGTTACGACATACCGGAAACGTCCAGAGACTACTTCAGGAACCCCTTGGATAAGGAATTCAGATCTCGCGGGTATAGCCGTCTTCTCTTTCGAGAATATAGAACATGATTTTGAACACTGCTCGCTTCCTGAAAACAAGGGAATTTCCTCCCCTCCTGTCCGTATCTCGTTCTTCTCTAAGTATACGGTAAAGTTAAATTTTTGAAGGAAATCCAGTCCAAGGATACAAGGGTCAGTGATGTTAGCCACGCAGACCCTGTGCCGGAATTTCTTGGATCCATATTCAATGGATACATCCAGTTTTCCTTGTATCTCTGCCTTTTCACCGGCAGCGGTCTTAATAGAGACGCTTATAGACGTGTCGAGCAACTGTTCCTCCAGTTTCATGGCGAAGTCCGATTTTAGAAGAGTGACATTCGCAACTGTATCCACTAGTATCAAACAAGGGATACCTCAAATAGTTCCATCAACATAAAGTCCAGTTTCTCCTCCGCTAAGTGCGGAAGCTTCCAATTTCACTTCAGGGGCTTTATTCAGAAAAGGCAGCCTCCGCCCCGCAAGACGCCCAAGACCTAGTTTTCCTATTTGGGGAGAAGTCACGTCGCATTCTCTTTGCACGTGTCCCCTTTTGTGACATCTCCAACAGGTCGCGTTCGGATTCCTTCGGGGAGAGCCCCTTTTCCCAACAGCGAGACTATCCGATAATTCCTGGAGTACCTTGAGTACAGAATCCAGTTTATCATCCTTTTCCTTGGAGGCGTTTCCCTCTATATCCACAGACCTGACATGCCTGGGTGTTTTCGAAATGCTTCTCGCAGCTTCATATTTCATGCTATATGCCAGAGCTGCCTTCAAATCTTTTGGGTCTACCAGTCTCGTAGAATGTTGTGTATCTTCGTCCCTGATAGCGTCGACGAAGTACTGGGCTGCTAAACTTTCACGAACATCTAGGGGACACTCCGCGTAAGCTAGGCTCATTAATCGCTAAACATCGGCGGCTAATACCTGTAGGCTTACTACAGGCCTTTGTCGCCTTGCTTTCAATTCAGACCTATAAAACTGGGTAAGAGGCTATTTCCAAATCGAGATTCGAGAGCTTTTTCGACGGTCGGTAGGTCGTTCAACTTGTCATTCGGAATTCCTAGAAGAATCTCCGCAGCTGATCCTTGCAGAGAGGCCACAAGTTGACTGGCCTTGAAGTTATCCGTCCGTCCATTTGTAGAGCTCACGACGTCAAACTGAGTCTTAAAAACAGTCCAAGATGTTTGGCCGTCAAATGTTAAAGGCTTTACAGTCGGTCTAGAATTAATAATTTCTCCACTTGCCAAAATATTGCTTGACTTCCTCTCAAGATCAAAAAGTCTCTTTTCAAAACCGCTGATTTGTCCTTTCACATCGCCGATTTGTTCTTGCACATAGCTTCGTACTCCCTCGATTTTATCTTGCATGTCGCTGATCTGCCCTTGTACTTCGCTCCGTACTCCCTCGACTCTTTCATGCACAGATTGTATTTAAGTCTTCATTTCTTCTTGTCCTGAACGCATTTTCTCTTGTAGACTCTCTAGTCCCGAACATATCTTCTCTTCCAGACTGTCTTGACCGGAACGCTGATCTAACATCATAGCAAACAGTTTTTCCATTTTATCTTCCATGGCTGCTCTGGTTAATGGCATTCAAACAGATCCTGACACCAATGTTACGAAAATCGTCAAGTGGGTGTATTTTAAAGCAGTCCAATGAGCACAGTGAACAAAAAAAATAACACTTTATTCTACGGATCGTAGCTCAATAGCTCAAAATAATACGATACATTAACATGCACTAACTAAAATCATAAATAAGCACAACAATAACGCTATTCATATCACAGAATCAACCCTGCGCTTCAAAGTCTGTCACTCAACTGAACTCCCCGGAGAGAAATCCTAGCGCTTTTATAGAGATGATTACGTCACCAGAATTGCCGAGAAATTTCTGGAACAATCTTATCAAATTGACATATGGTCTCGAGACAGGAATTTTCTAGAAGCCACCATTTGTCGCCAAATCCGTCCCCAAGTTTATCGCCAAGACTACAGGGTTAATGGTATACAGGTTTACCATTATCTGAGGACTTCGCTATTATGCCTGTAAAACTACACTCATGTCCATAAATTAAGGATAATTCAGAATCACACAGAAATTGATCTCTAAAATAAAAATTTCACCTGTGGAATGATCACACACATCTTGAAGAAAAATATGCAAATTACAGGAAACCACCAGATGGCGTGGATGGTACGTCACAATGACGAGAGTGTAAGAGAGGGGTATATAAGGAATGGTGGCAAAGAAGTAAAATTGTTCACAATCGCTGTGAAAGCCTTTCAGTGCAAAAACCGCATAGTTATGGCACAAAGGAGGCATTTGGATGATGTTTTACGTGGCAGAATTATCGGACGACTGGAATGTGGACGTACCCAGCTGGAAGTATCAGAGGAACTTGGAATCGCCCAGAGTGTCATCTCCAGGCTTGGCAACGATTCCAAGATGATGGTAATGTGAGTAGACGTTACAGCACAGGTCGCCCCCGAGTTACAACGCCGAATGAGGACCGCTATTTGGCAGTTACTGCCAAAAGAAACAGACGGAGTACAGCATCAGACCTGTCTCGTCAGCTCTCTTCAGCTACCGGTACGACAGTTTCAAAGCAGACCGTGTACAGACGCTTAGGGCACATTGGTCTATATGCTCGTAGGCCTGTCAGATGTGTTCCACTTACCGCAACTCACTGTCGCCTGCGATTAACCTGGAGTAGAGAGCATGCATTGTGGACACCGCAACAATGGTCTTGTGTGATGTTTTCCGACGAGTCCAGGTTTAGTTTGGAGTCTGATTCTCGCCGGACATTCATCTGGAGAGCGCCAGGTACCCGTTACCACCAAGAGAACACCATTGAAAGACACCGTTACGGTGGTGCAGGATGGCTCGTTTGGGGAGGAATTATTCTTTTTCAGAACTGACCTGCATGTTCAGAGTGTAACGATGACAGGCCACATCTATCGGGATGGAACAGCATGTACGTTTGTTTCGGGGCGCCATGGGTGCTGAATTTGTGTTTATGGATGACAACGCCCGTCCTCACCGTGCAAACATTGTAGTCGAATGCCTTCAATCGGAGGATATCACCCGTATGCATTGGCCAGCATACTCACCGGACTTGAATCCAATAGAGCATGTGTGGGATATGCTTGGCCGACGAATTGCATCCCGTCAACCCCCTCCCACCTGTCTACCGGAACTTCGGAGTGCATTGCTTGATGAGTGGTGTAATATTCCCCAAGATCAGATTGATCATTTGATACTCAGCATGCCTAGGCGTTGTCAGGCCTGTATTGCATCGTCCGGGAGACATACTCCGTATTAACCATCCTACTAACCATGTTATACTGTTTTTTGTAAATAGGCTCTTTTCTGAAATTTGGTCAAGGGAGTAAAACTTGCAATTTTTATTAATTATGTCAAACATATAGCATCTTTTTTGCTCTTTACTTTTTGTTTAATAAATAGACTTTACAAATAAGTCAAATTTGTTTTGCTTCTTTCTCTTTCTTTGCCTGAACTTCATTATCCTTAATTTATGGACATGAGTGTAGTTTCACGGCGGCGCATGCAATACGCAAGCAAATTAAGTTAATATTTCGCAACAATATATAATAATTTCTGGCTTCAGATGTGTTTTAATTATATAATTGTCTTAGAATACTATTTCGTAATTAATATAGGCAATAATTTCGAAGCGAAGTAATATTATGTATGTAATGTCGTGTTATTATTTTGTCCAAAAGCTGTATTTTAAGAAATAGTAGTAAATTTAGAAGAATATAGTATGTGGAATGCAATTTTTAAAAAGTGTTTTTTTATAATGACTTCGCATTCAAACAAGCAGTATTTACATTTTTTTTCTTGTTGTGACAAATTTTAACACAGCTTTAAATTGCCGCTAAAAAACTCATTAAAATATTAAATTCATGTTACATAAAGAATTCAGTAATGAATTCAAAGCCGTTTTCTAATGTAAATATATACCGTGCAGATGAAAACTTCTTTTCTGTGAGCAACGATATACGCACTCGTTAACAAATATAATCACTATATTTTAATAATTTTAAGATGGAACATTTTTTTAAAATTCATTTGTTACTAAGGCAACCATGAAAGCAAAAGGGGAAAAAATAATTTAAATTTAGTGCTCGCGTTAATAATCTCGTTCACATGCTAGGTCGGAAAATTAAAAAACAAGTAAAATTAGTTATCAATCAGCTCGGGAAATGCTTTATTCTTTTGCCGCTAGGATTGCTGCACGTCACTAGATTTCCAATGTTTACATAATTGAAACTTATTTGGGGTACCAAAAATCCAGCATAGCAGCTATGGAGAGTGTCCACTCCTATAATATATCTCCGTGTCTAATACGTATGAATATGGAATTAAAAAGTAATCCAATAAATCAATTAAATTAAAGACGTAGACCAATTAATGTAATCTGTACTTAGCTGCATAATTATTTAAATTGACAGTAAACATGAGCGCAAAATGTAAATTTATGATAATTCCATTATGTTACATAAGCTTCTGCATTTTTATTATAAGATGGAAAACATTTCTATTTAACAATGTTAACTCATAAAGCTCTTCTAAACAATTCTACAATTACATTTTTGAATTTTGCTTCAAGCTAGAATCAGAACAGAAATCAAAAACTGGAACTCCGCCCATGTATTTCTTTTATCTGGATGAATTTTTACATATTAGGCAAAACCCAGCAAATCTCATGAATAATGTGCTCCGAAGCCCAACACTAGTACATTAATTCATAAATTTTCCCCTTTTCAAGCACAAACGGATTTTAGCAGACAGACAAATCAAACTAGCTTCACCTCGAACAGATTTGAGAGTCCTGAGACCACCAGATTTTGGGTGTTTTCTGTATAGTGTTTATATTTCTTCCTGCTAATTTCTGAATATTTAATTTTATATCACTGTTCTGTGAAATAATTATTATATGAGAAAATCTTTAAATTATCGTTATTTTAATTAAATGTGCAACCAACCTCATATTCTAGGGGTTTGCAGTTCGTTACTGAATATGAACATAAGAATATTAAGGCTCCGGCAACTTTTTGTGCTAGAAATTAAGCCCTGGAACAATTAAATGTTTTCTCATTGAAAAATTTCTTTCATTAATTTCCAGAAAGTTACACTTTTTGTATATAACCCGCGTACAAAAATATCCCCAATCAGTAAAATGTACTCCATATGCTAATGAGATGATGTACACCCTCCAAAAAAAGTATTCGAGCAAGAGAGAAATTTCCTATTTTAGATTTGCGAATAATAATTGAGTTTTTAAAAAACGCACAACTTGATAGAAATATGGAAAGTCATATTTATACATAGCCTCATTCATATTCTATGATAAATAATTTTTAATACACGAAACCAACGTAGGAAATTTCTCTCTTACTCGAATACTTTTTTTGGAGGGTGTACAAAATTTGATAATTGTATCCTGAAAAGTGCCAAAGGTATGAAGATAATAGGTACTGACTTACATAGGCGTAATCTGGGGGGGCAAGGGGGGGCAATTGCCCCTGCAGTTGTAAAAATTGCCCCCCTAGTCTAAAAAGTCAGGGGGCAAAGTTATGATTTTGAACACAAATCATGCATTTATAACCCAAATATACTATCAGATTCTAAAAAGAAAAAAAAAATTCCCCTGCAAAAGAATAGAGTCACAGAAGCTTTTCAACTGAACAGGAACGATGGCAGCTTCTACCAAATGGCCAAGCTAGATAATTTTCTCAGGAACGCAAAAATCAAGTGCAGCGATTTTAAACTTGTCTGAAATCAATTGTTCAGCGTTAGAAAAAAAGACCTGTTGCTGTAAATAGAGGGCAAAAGGAGGTCATTTTCACAGGCAATGCCGCAATTAGAGTTTATGTCACCCGGGGCAAACCATAATTAGTGTCGTGTGCATGGGCGACCATATTAATTTTCCTGGGGGGGGGGCACTTAACTTCAAAAAAAAAATTCTAGAGGGGGCAAATTTCAAACTTTTAACAAATTTAGTTCTGTTTTTGCCATTTGTTAACATCATGAGACATTAACTTAGAACAAGTGCCCTACCTTGCCCCCCTTATGGGCGCCCATGGTCGTGTGCCCCCTCGCATGGAGCCGCGCCCCATCCCAAGAAACTATAACTGATTTTGGCATTCCTTTTAGAATGTCTCCCGGTGCTTGTCCCCGCTTACCCCCCTTTAGTTGCTGCCCTGTCACAGGGTGGGGCCAGTTTCTAACTTATATTTTAGTGAATAACCTAATTTTGGTGTTTGAAGGTCAGTAGCAGAGAGACAATACACTTTTATGATCGTGCACAACTTACTTGACTTGACAGACGACTAATTGCGAATTCAAATGCGACGCAGTTTAAGAGAACAAAAAACGGTCTGCGATTTTATGATTTATATGATCGGTCAGTATCGGTCAAATCTGCTGCCAGGGGGGCAACTAGGGCACGTGCCAGTTGTAGGGGGCTCCAAATAAGTTATGTTTAGAGGGGCGTCAGATAAGTATGATTTACGGAGGGGGCCGTTCTAGTTGGTTCGTCGTGAGAGACGTAAACTCTAGTTGCAGTACTATCTAAGTCAGTATTCGATACCTTTACACCCTTTTAGATTTACATGCATTAGAAAATTACAGCAACAAATCACCTTTTTACTTCCTACTAACAGCGTTGCTCCCGAGCAATACGGAGAAGCAACGTTCCGCACAGAAGGGGAACCTTCACAGCTATTGTTTATAACGATCTGCTCAGCATCTATTTTCTAGCATTTCAAAAAATTCGTTTAAAAGTCTAGCTAAAATAATGTCTCAGAATATTAGTTTTCTTTAGTACATAGTATATGTACATTCACCTAATTACCCGCCCACCTTTTTTTTTTCGTGAAAACATCTTCAACTGAAAACCTTACATAATTTATCAGGGGTCGATCCAGGAATATTTTCCAGAGTCCCATTTTTGTAAAAAACTGCATATTTTTGTGAACTTCAATGCTTAATTTTGTGAATTTCAGCACTTATTTTTGTGAATTTTCAAACCAATTTTATAAAAGTCAATTACATTTTGTGTTAATTGATGAAACACTTTAAAATGTAGGTAAAATGCCAATGAAGGGCAGTTTTAATCGACTGTATTTTTGTGAAGGGGTTAGTTTAAATCGATTGTAATTTTGTGATAGGGCCACAAAACGGACCCCATTTTTGTTTGTATCGACCCCTGTCCCCCGCTTATGCCGAGCTTTTGGTTCATGAAATCACGCTAAAAGTCTCGCTCCAGCTCCACAAATTATTAAATATCATTTTCCATATTACTTTTCTAAAAATATTTACACTACCACCCACCCCCCTTCAAAAAATAAATAAATAAATAAATAAGTAAGTAAATAAAAATAACGTACTGGACTCTTAAAAATTTAAAATTTTCTGTCAGAGTCAAGGAAAAACACGAACATTGAGCTCAGAATGCTGTAAATTTAACAGGTCGCTAACACTAAAGAAAGCGCCGCGGGAAGAGAGGTTACAGAAAATAGAGAATGTGCAGTGCAATCAGTTTCATTGTATGTATTTCAAACCTCGCAAGAAAAGCGGCATTCAGTCATTTTTAAAACATAAACGCTTTTTCTGGACCTACAAACAAAACTTAAGAACATGTCATCACTAAATGACCATTAAGATTCTGTGAAAAATTGGAGTGATTTAAATGCCGAATGCGGCCCTTTTATCTCCCGTTAACTCAAAAATCGGTCACATCTGTGTTCACTTAAATAGACTAGGACCAGTTTTTCCCGCAAGCATAATGACTTTGTGAGAGAAGGGAGCTTTAAAAATTTTTGTATGTAACATCATGTTTTATATTTCAAGTCTGTTGTTAATCTTTCACTACCTGGTTGGGGGGAAAGTACAATGAGCTGCAAAGAATGGATTACAATGAGCTAAGCTAAATAGGTAAATGATGTCTGTGTGTCATGTTTGGTTAAGTTAAATGAATTTTACCAGCCGAATATCTGTATCTTGCAGTGAAATATTAACTTGTTTTGTGTATGACTACAGGCAAGTAGTTTTCTTGTGAAATTGGTAAATTTTAAATAAAGTATTAGTCTGGAGAAAATACTACAATGTAATGATCATTGGGTTTTTTAGTGGAATTCGTTAAGGAGAAGACATCCATTATAGTTGCACTTTGAGGGGAAAATGTAGTTTTGTTTAAATTAAAAATGATGCCTCTCCTTACTTATTGGAAAGACCCTTTGAAAATCAAAGTCGGCCGCTTCAGTTTTTGAGCGTCAAATGTTTTTGACAGTCAAGCCCTGCTAATGTCCAGTGGCTGTGGAGTTTTTTTTTTTTTTTTTTTTTTTTTTTTTGTAGTGAACATATAGATTTGCAATTTCCAATTCTTCCAATGAACTTTGTTTTGGACGTTACACACAGACTCTACCGCTAAAAGCTGATTCGGTCCCCAGTGATATCAGTGGCTGTGGAGTTGGTTTGATAAAAGGGGGAAAAAAGTAAGCCCTTTTATCTATTTTATTAATTATACTTGTTGCACTATTTACTTTTTGTTTTCAAGAGTTAAATATAACTGTTTCTCAAATTTCATCCGTTTAGTACAGTATTTTTTCCATTGTTATGAAGAATATTTATGATTTATAATGATATTCATTTTCTATGATTATCGTCATTACCACCCCCTTTATGAAAATTGTCCGAAAAATGTGTCTCAAAAATGCGACATAAAAGTAATAGAGCAAGAGCCAGCGGCCGCCAGACCTTCGTCATAGTATAAAAGCTGAAACTTTCTCAGCACATACCCCCCAACAGAGGTAGATATAATCGGCCACGATAAAGTTTGGATAATCTTGGCTTTAGCAGGTAACAGGTGGCAAAGGTGTATAAAATTGCAGAAAATTTTCGTCATTTCATAAAGCTTAATTTTTTTATATGTTCTTCTTCGCAGTACTAGAAATCACTTTATCCCTTGCCAGACACTTTTCCATAGTGGCAAACCCCCGCCAGACAATCTCAAAGTCAACGGGAGTCATGGAAAACTGTTGTGTTCGTAAACTCCGGCGACGAAGTACGTCAAGCTGTCACAAAGTGCCAAGCACATTTTATACTGCTACTTCTGAACTTTCTTACGATGCTGCAGCGCGCTCGTAATAGAACTACGTTTTCCATGATTTTGAGGTTGTCTGGCGGGGTTTGCCACGATGGAAAAGTGTCTGGCAAGGGATAAAGTGATTTCTAGTACTTCGTCGAAGAACATATAAAAAAATTAAGCTTTATGAAATGACGAAAATTTTCTGCAATTTTATACACCTTTGCCACCTGTTACCTGCCAAAGCCACGATCCTCCAAATTTTATAGTGGCCGATTGTTTCTACCTCTGTTGGGGGGTATGCGCAGAGAAAGTTTCAGTTTTTATACTATGACGAAGGTCTGGCGGTCGCTGGCTCTTAGACTATAACAATGATAGACAAGTTGAAGACTCAGGTGCTTTCGTGGCTGCTCCTAGAAAACCTGCGTCTAAAAATAAAAATTATGGAAAATACTCGGGCCAGCCGACTCATAAAATTAAGGATGCATCAAGAATAACTTGTATAAACGCATCGAGCACTGGGCTACCGAATGTGAAAGTGGAAAAAAGAATAATTTTAAACATAAGCCTAACAGACTGGGATTCTTATCCACTTTGGATGACTCGCCAATAGATTTACCAGGCGAAATACAGCAACCCTACTCGCCTAAAGCTCTCTCCACAATATCAAATAACGAAAAGCAAAATTTTTGGTATGTTAAGATAGATACTAAAAATTATATAAGTTACTTCAGTTATCATCGACCCACGTTTGCATTTGCAAGGAAAGGTCAGGAAACCCTCCTACTTCCAGTCGCTGAAATAAATGTAAAGGAAGAATAAAAGAAAAAGGGATGAGAGATAAAATTACATAGTCAATTAATATCATTTTAATATGGAAAAAGGGGTGAGAGATAAAATGACATAGTCAATTAATATGGCAATAATGAAACTAAAAAATTAGGGGGTTCAGGGGGGGGTCTCCCCTCACGAGGCTCAAGACCGAATTTATAGTTTATATATATATAAGTAAAACACAATATATACTGCAAATATATATTGTGTGTATATATATATATATATATATATATATGCATATGTGTGTGTGTGTATGGGCACGCATACATGGACTTTCATTTAAAATGACTTTTGCCCCCTCAGTTTCGAAGCCCAAGTTACGCCCATGCTGACTTAAACCACTTTTCAGTGGCTCTTGAAGGGAAAAAAATCACATTGAACAATCACATTTTAAGGGTCATACAGATATTATGAAAGACTATTTTACATTCAAATTCAAGTTACATTCAAATATCTATAGACCCCCCACAATCATCTTTGATTATAGATATCTCTTAAGACGTTATATGATAAAAGGCTGAAATTTTTTCCATCACCTCATTTGTGCATGGGGTACATTTTAATTGTTAGGATTTTTTTTTTGTTTTTTTTGTATGGTAGTTGTAAGCAGAGCCCAATTAAGGGGGGGGGGTGCTGAGGGGGCTGCATCTCCGGGCCCAGTGATCAAGGGGGCCCTAGATACGAGAGAAAACCCTGTAATTAGAAAAAAATGTAAATTTTATGTGAACCTAAAAATGGAGAGGGTTAATTATTTTAATGGAAGATAAAAGTAAAGTTAGTACGTCCTGATTGTAAACTTTACAATCAAACGATGGCTTTTTACGGTTGAAGGTATTGGGTATCTTTGTTAAACATTTTCTCTAGGAAAAATTCAAAATTTTTGCATGAATAAACAGATTATACACAAAGAAAAAAGGCATAGATTCTTACGAACGACTAGACAAACTAGAAACTTTAGTAAATAAACACCAGCTTCAAACAGTATCAATCTTCTTTTACCTTCCATTGTATTGACAGACAATGTGCAACAGAGACGCCTAACGTTATTAGTGAAGAATTAGTTTAGACAGGAGTGTCAGGGTATGCGGGTATGTCAGGAGTATGCGGAGAAATCAACCCGTACAGTTCAGCATAGATGGGGTTACTCCCCTTCCCTTCCTTCCCCACACACTCAAATGTCAAGCTGTTTCGTTTCCAATTGGATTCTCAATCAAACTCCTACACATAGCATCCCGCCAACCTTGCCCTCAGAACTATGCAATATCATCAAGAAACTAAATGTCAAAAAGTGTCCGGGTCAGGACCGCGTAACCAATGTTATGTTGAGGAATGTGCCCGCAAAAATTCTTTTCTGCCTCACCAGACTCACAAACGCCATCCTTCAAACTGCACACTTCCCCACTCACTGGAAAACGACGGTAGTGTGCCCTATACCAAAGCCGGGGCAGTGCCTCACAAGCCCTGCTGCTTACAGACCCATCAGCTTGCTGAGCTCGCTCAGCAAGTTGACTGAAAAATTCATTTCGATAAGAATTAAAGATCATCTAAACCAAAACAACATACTAATGCCTGAGCAGTTTGGTTTTCGGGAGGGCCACTGCACCACTCAACAACTGGTTCGGGTTGTCGAATAAGCACATGACGCCATCGCCAACAACAAACGTGCGACTATCCTCCTTCTGGACTTACAGAAGGCATTCGATAAAGTCTGGCACGAGGGTCTCCCTTTTAAGCTAACTCAACTACAAATACCGGACAAATTTGTCCACCTCATTCATGATTACCTCCAAAACAGGTCCTTTACAGTAAAAGTTCAAGACGCTTACTCTACCGTCCGACCTATCAGGAGCGGAGTGCCCCAGGGGTCTATCCTTGGGCCTACGCTCTTTAATATATTCATAAATGACTTACCCCAGCCATCATAATACCTCCATAGCTCTCTTTGAGGACGATACTGCTATCGTTGGCCATGCCATAAACAACAGAACCCTTCATAACAGCATGCAGGAGCACACTGATCTAATCACCGATTGGATGAAGAATTGGCGCATAAAGCTAAATGCAAGTAAAAGCCAAGCCCTGCCCTTTACATACAAAACCCCACCATCTAGACTTCACGTCGTCGGCTCTCCCATTCAGTGGAGCTCCCACGTCACCTACCTCGGTGTCACCATCGATAAGACGCTATCTTGGAACAAACACCTCCAGAACACTGCCTTCAAAATGAAAGCCGCGTTCGAGCGTCTCTCACCTTTATTCAATGCTAGATCCCTCCGCCACAAAAACAAATCGCTACTGTATACGTCTTTCGTCAGGTCTGTTGCCACATACAGAACTTACAAGGAAATTTGAGCAGACGATCCGGGATCTCGTCGCATGTTGATCACACATTTTCTTCTGTTTTCTTCATCTTTAGAGAATTTAGCCATTCTAAATCCATTTCTTGAATGATTAGAACAATTTATGGCGGCACAATCACCCATAATAACAAATTTATTGGTTTAAAATGCAGAATAAGAACACCAAGCGGTGTCGCCAAGGAGTGCTGTGTTAAGCCTAATGTGTTCAATTTTCAGAAGGCGTAGGTCAGCTCGGTATATAGGAGCCTTAACTGAAACATAAGGCTACTATAGGGGGGAGCTGACTTGCCCGGAATTTTGGTTCGAAAGTTGTGTCAGGCAGCCATATTGGATCGTAGACCTATGTCATAAAATTTATATTTTGTGGTTGTTCAAGATCAATAAAAATGGTTGGATGTTGTGCAGTGAACTGTTCAAACAGTACGGAAAAGGGTTATCGTCTTTTTAGATTCCCTGCGAATCCTGACAGAAGAAAAAAATGGATTATAAATTGCAGAAGGGACAGTTGGAATCCAACTGCGAATTCAAGATTATGTGAAGTAAGTCTGAAATTATTTTAAAATGTAGTTTTGCAGTTATGGGGAGTAATTCAGTTACCGGGTGTCGCCTATTTTTGGCGACTTTTTTTTCTCGCCAACACCCGCTACTTGGCGCTTTTTTTTGTCGCCAAATTTTTCACGAGTGAAACACCATTTTAGAATACGATAAAATAATACATGTTGAGCACTGTCAGGAAATACAAATTACTTTAACACATTAAAATTCCACAGATATTCCACTTAAAAAAAATCTGATGTGTCCAACACATGACTTCCTTGCACGTCTATTAAATCAAAAATGTTTTTTACGCACTTCCTCTAAACTTATTTGTTTGAAAGATATAAAATATCAATAATAGTAAGGTTTAGCGATTTCTAGCCAAATATTTCGATATCGCCAAGCTGAGTTCAATTTGAAAGATTTCCTTCTGACACTTTATTTGGCGATATTTCACCAAAAGCCGACAAACTTGACATAGTTTGCGAGATTTTGGGGATAGCCAAAGTAGTCATTGACCACAGACTTTCAATGAATTGAATGCATCCATACACCTTAATGTATTTAAAGTCATTTGGCTCACCCTGTAAATAAATTCCCAGGCGATTGCTGTCAAAAAAGATATTGAAAACCGTTAGATATTATAATATAGTTCTAAATACAAAAGTTCAAAATTCTACGGGTTAAAGTTTCAGAGTTATGCAAAATACGAAAAAATTTTTGGAGCCAAATTTGGCGATATTTCGCCAAAACTCGCCAAGAACGATGACAAATGGCGATACTTTGGGCATGGACCAAATGACTGACTATCGCCAAATTTGGCGACATTTCGGCAAAACTCGCCAAGGTCGAGGACAGACGGCGAGATTTTGGGCATGTACCAAACAATGACTGTCTACAATTGTATTATATTGAAGATGTCCATAGACATGAAAGTACTGAAATTCTTTTCGGTGGTCCTGTAAATAAACTCTCCAGTAGATTTTAACCAAAAATCGAGATGCAGAACTAGATGTTACAACAATCTTATATATGAAATTTCATAATAGTTTTTGAGATTTGAGAGTTAAATATGCACACACGTACACAAAAAAGTCGCCAAGCTTGGCGACTTTTGGCATAGTTCTTGAGGGAGGCACGTGACCGTGGTCGGACCATTACCTAACTTATGTGGTAGGACGGTATTGTGCTTGAAATGGATGAATCTCCTAAAATTGCCATTGACCGTAATGTATTGGAAATCTTTTGAGTGTTCCTGTAGCAGAACTGTAAATGATAAAGACACTTTTTTTAATGGAGAAATTCATTTTCTAGCTCTTTACAGCATATATCACTTCTGAGTCGTTTGAAATAGCCCAATACCTCTAAAAAACGCTTTGATGAATTTCGGCGCATAGAGCGTAATGTATTTCGAATCTTTTAGGCGGTTCTATAGATAAACTATCCAGTCGAATGGAACCGAAAGGGGAGGTGCACAACTAGATGTTACAACAATCCTAAATATAAAGTTTCAACATTGTGCGCCTAATAGTTTTTGAGATATGCGAGTTTAATGAATTTCGGCCCATAGAGCGTAATGTATTTCGAAACTTTTGGGCGGTGCTGTACATAAACTATTCATTCGATTGCGACCAAAAG
Source organism: Cheiracanthium punctorium (assembly GCA_038373885.1). NCBI lineage: Eukaryota > Metazoa > Arthropoda > Arachnida > Araneae > Cheiracanthiidae > Cheiracanthium > Cheiracanthium punctorium. The sequence continues at coordinate 205,792 of JAWZYV010013953.1, forward strand.
GGGAGGTGCACAACTAGATCATAGAACAATCCTAAATATCAAATCTCAACATTCTACGACCAATAGTTTTTGAGATATGCGAGTTACATACATACGTACGTACGTACGTACGTACAGACGGCATGGAAAAACTGACCACAATAAACTCGCCGCAGGTCAAAATGAGTTGCAGACGCGTTAATATGATCGTGCATGCTAGCCTACGATGAGATGCATCGAAAAAATTCTTAAAATTAAATTTAGAGGTAGTCAAAATCGGATTTTTTGTCGAAATTTGTCCCCCAAAATTTTTCGGGATCACATTACTTCCTTATACTACGTACAAGAAAGTAAAAAGCAATAAAACAAAATACACCATCCATACTTAACACTAAAAATTGTCAGAAAATTCAGTAACAGGCAATTAAAAATGAGCAAACAGTAAACCACTTTTAACTAAAAAAATTTCAGAATATTAAGCAATCTAGTTCTACAGCTATGTAAACTATGCAACCAGTGGACCGTTTTTAACTAAAAAAACCTCAGTGGATTCAGCAACCTAGTTGTACAGCTATGTAAACTCGGCAACCAGTGGTCCGTTTTTAACTAAAAAAACCTCAGTGGATTCACCAACCTAGTTGTACAGCTATGTAAACTAGGCAACCAGTAAACCGTTTTTAACTAAAAGAACAACAGTGAATTAAGCAACCTACTCATACAGCTAATGTAAACTGGGCAAACACAGGCCCGTTTTCAACTCAAAACAACATCGGTGGATTAAATAACCTACTTATACACATTTACAATTCACATTGAAAACCTTAAGCAATTGCAAAAATTCTTTCAAAAAAAACACTTACCTTTATCTAAAGAAACTCCTGAAAAATATCCAAAACGCACAACAGCTAATAACATAACACCAAAACGCTTTCTTTTACTAACTAACCACAAAACCAACATATACTAACCACACACCAAACACCAATAACACAAAACAAGAACTGACTCACCGATTTCAAATTTCCTCGTTTTAAAACCTCGGTTTACCGATTACAGTTAAATTGCCTTAACCAATCACAAAATCCCTTTACCAAACATCCTGGTATCGTTTAATGAACCCACCGAGCGTTTTTACTTCCTTGTACGTAGTATAAGGAAGTAATGTGATCCCGAAAAATTTTGGGGGCCAAATTTCGACAAAAAAACCGATTTTGACTACCTCTAAATTTAATTTAAAAATTTTTTTCGATGCATCCTATCGTAGGCTAGCATGCACGATCATATTAACGCGTCTGCAACTCATTTTGACCAGCGGCGAGTCTGCTGTGGCCAGTTTTTCCATGCCGTCTGTACGTACGTACGTATGTATGTAACTCGCATATCTCAAAAACTATTGGTCGTAGAATGTTGAGATTTGATATTTAGGATTGTTCTATGATCTAGTTGTGCACCTCCCCTTTTGGTGGCAATCGAATGGATAGTTTATGTACAGGACCGCCCAAAAGATTCGAAATACATTACGCTCTATGGGCCGAAATTCATTAAACTCGCCTAACTCAAAAGCTATTAGGCGTAGAATGTCGAAACTTCATATTTTGGATAGTTGTAACATCTAGTTGTGCACCTCTCCTTTTGGTTCCATTCGACTGGATAGTTTATCTACAGGACTGCCCAAAACATTCGAAATACATTACGCTCAATGGGCCGAAACTCATTAAACTCGCATATCTCAAAAACTATTAGGCGTAGAATGTTGAAACTTTATATTTAGGATTGCTGTAACATCTAGTTGTGCACCTCCCCTTTCGATTCCATGCGACTGGATAGTTTATCTACAGAACCGCCCAAAAGATTCGAAATACATTACGCTCTATGGGCCGAAATTCGTCAAAGCGTTTTTGAGAGGTATTGGGCTATTTCAAACGACTCAGAAGTGATGTATGCTGTAAAGAGTTAGAAAATGAATTTCTCCATTAAAAAAAGTGTCTTTATCATTTGTAGTTCTGCTACAGGAACACTCAAAAGATTTCCAATACATTACGGTCAATGGCAATTTTAGGGGCATTCATCCATTTCAAGCACAATACCGTCCTACCACATAAGTTAGGTAATGGTCCGACCACGGTCACGTGCCTCCCTCAAGAACTATGCCAAAAGTCGCCAAGCTTGGCGACTTTTGGTGTACGTGTGTGCATATTTAACTCTCAAATCTCAAAAACTATTATGAAATTTCGTATATAAGAATGTTGTAACATCTAGTTGTGTATCTCGATTTTTGGTTCCAATCTACTGGAGAGTTTATTTACAGGACCACCGAAAAGAATTTTAGTACTTTAATGTCTATGGACATCTTCAATATAATACAACTGTAGACAGTCATTGTTTGGTACATGCCCAAAAACTCGCCGTCTGTCCTAGACCTTGGCGAGTTTTGGCGAAATATCGCCAAATTTGGCGATAGTCAGTCATTTGGTCCATGCCCAAAGTATCGCCATTTGTCATCGTTCTTGCGAGTTTTGGCGAAATATCGCCAAATTTGGCGATAATCTGTCATTGTTTGGTTCATGCTTAAAATCTCGCCAAATTTCGTCGACATTGACGAGTTTCGCCGAAATATCGCCAAATTTGGCGCCAAACATTTTTTCGTATTTTGTATAACACTAAAACTTTAACCCGTAGATTTTTGAACTTTTGTATTTAGAACTATTGTAATATCTAACTGTTTTCCATATCTTTTTTGACAGCAATCGACTGAGAATTTATTTACAGGGTGAGCCAAATGACTTTAAATACATTGAGGTGTATGGATGCATTCAATTCATTGAAAGTCTGTGGTCAATGACTACTTTGGCTATCCTCAAAATCTCGCAGACTATCTCAAGTTTGTCGGCTTTTGGTGAAATATCGCCAAATAAAGTGTCAGAAGGAAATATTTCAAATTGAACTCAGCTTGGCGATATCGAAATATTTGTCTAGAAATCGCTAAAACTTACTATTATTGATATTTTATCTCTTTCAAACAAATAAGTTTAGAGGAAGTGCGTCGAAAATATTTTTGATCTAATGGACGTGCAAGGAAGTCATGTGTTGGACACATCAGATTTTTTCATCAAACTACAGCATCATCCAACACCTCAACTCAATCTACACAGGTTACAACAGACATCTGACTCTAAGGCTAAAGTAAACATACTTTCGACCAAACTCCATGCTTGGCGACACATCCGCGCTTGGCGAGGACACCCGGTAACTGAATTTCCCCCCAGTTATGTGTATAAATCTGTTATCTAACTATTTATTTTCCTTTAAATTATTATATTCATATATGTTATACGCTATTTTTTCACGTGTTGTTACTGTTAGGGTTGCCGTAATTATTACCTTTTAAAAGCATGTAATATTTACGTTAATTTGACTACCGATATCATAATACTAAATTAGTACATACATTAAAACAATAATACAAAAATATACATGGTCTATTAGTAAAGATTATTTAGATTTTGTCTTTTATAAGAACGTAAACATTCATGATCAAACTGTCGCCAACCGACATTTGTTTTGATTTTGAAAAATTGTTTTTTCTCTACTCTACTCGTTACTCTAAGTAAATACGACATTGTTATTGATATATTATCCTTCTACTAAAAAAATACAAGCATGTGTTAGCTTTTTCTTTCAATTATTACGGGATAAATGGATTGATCGTATCCCGCCAAACTTTGGCGGCATATAATCTACCTCAAAATGAAATCAATACGCGATAGTTGTAATTTGTAATAAAATTGGTTTAACTTATCACTTGAATTATTCTTCTTAATAATTAAACTCATCGAATGACATTATAAAATGACGTTGTATTTTAATTATAGTAAAAGTTAAATTCAACATTGGTAGTGTTTCTTTAGGGATATTTTAACAAAACTAGAAATGATGCATAAAATATTGTGCTTTGTACCTTCAAAAGTATATATATACATACATTTCTAGTTTCACACAAAATGATTTGATACTTTTTCCCAATAATTGAATTAGCTTTGCTCTTCTGACAAATAAATAAAAATTCTATTTTATATGGCGTTCCTTGAATTCTATTTTTGTTTACTTTAGTGTTTCAAATATCTACCTCCTCTAATTGTTAATTTATGTATTAAAAACAATGTTTTTAAATTAGTTTACATGTTTAAAGAAAATTGTGTCTGTATTGCTCGTTTAAAGGAAAACTGAATACCTTTCCTATTTAATAACACTAGTGTTATTTGACAGTGCATAATTGAAAAAAATTATTGTTGTCTCATAATTTATTTAAATGACTTTGGGCCAAGGCCCCTAGATTCTCTACGGTTGTTTTTCATATGAGGGGTTCGACCCCTAATAAGGCTTATTCGTCAAACAGGCATAATTTCCACTGACAAAAGCCTAAGATTTGATCAAATGCTACTGAAAGACACATTGCTTAGTTATTGCATGTTCCTTAGAACATAAAAATTTAAATGTTACACTATTTTTAATTGTGTAAAACCTATAAAACACCTTGCATATTTGCCATCCAAGGCGATTTTTCATAATTTGGCGACTTACGTATACGTTTAGTTCATAACTATTTCTAAGAAAACAGTGCTTCATATGTTTTTTTTGATAAAATGTGTGGAACAGCTAGAATAACTTGCTATCAATGGTGATTTATCATTATTTGGCAATTTACACATGCTCATAACCGATAATTATTGTTCATGTAAGGTTGCCGTGAAAACGATGATCCATACATTCATATACATAAGGCTTTGCAGATTGGCTTATTTAGCATTGCGAAATGTATCATCTCGTTGGGCTGTCAAATATCCCAGCTGTACGAAAACTGGTATAATGGCATAGTTAATGCCGCTAAATATTTCTACAGGTGTCAAATGCACAGGCTGTTCTAACTGGCATTGCTATTATCTGATCTGCATTTGAATTATTTTTTATTTTGAAAATGCAGGGTGTTAGCATTTTGGAACGCACACAATATTTAGATTCACCTTGCTTGGGGAGACAGCCGTGGTCCTAACTGATGCCAAAATTGTGCTTTTTAAATTACTTATTCTGTATTAGATAAAGGAATAATCAGTAATTTTAAACTCTGTTATCTGGGAGAATTTACTATTTGAAAATTGTGAATATTAAGTAACACACTTTGACTTATTTATTTCACCTATTTTTTTTTTAATTTGGCACAAAATTGGTGTAATTCTACTTCATGTTTGTCAATGTCACAGTACTGTGCATACTTGGAATTCCTTTGTTGCAAAGGCATGAATGATTTTATGCTGGAGCAAATTGCTAAACCTGGCAACCATTATGCTTATTTTTTCAGTTTTTTATTAATATCTTCTAAAATAATTCAAATTTTGAAATTTAAGTCAGCTTATCGACTTCCCTGAAATTTTCCGAATCCGTGGACACCTTTGTTAAAACACAAATCCCCACAGTTTTGGTAGAGATAGCATGACTTTTGACAGTGGCAGCGGTGGCAGTTATTCTTCTTTAGAATAGAGAGAAAAGATGTGCAAATAATTTAACTCAGTGATAAATGCTATTTTCAAAATGAAAAAGTACCAAAAATTATCATAAATCAAAAACCGTGTTTCTCTAGTTCATTCCTTAACAACCTTCTAAAAGTGATGTAATATAACACTGTCTCCGTAATTTAGTAACACATGGAAAATATTTTGTTTGTACTGATATATCACTATGATCATGATTTTCAAAATTACAATTTTTTTTTTCCTTTTCTCTATCTTTTTTCTTTCTTTCTACCTGCATAACCCTCTCTTGAGCAATTTTTTTTTATCATTCATGTAGAATTTGCTAGCCACATCCATAAAGTAACTGACAAGATAAAATGACTTTAAATACCTATACTTGTAAAGTAATTAAAAAAATTGTCAGACATTAAAGGATTTTTAAGCATTAAATGTCGTTTATTTAGTATAAAACTATTAGTTTGCTACCTCTAATTATAAAGTTCTCTTAAAAAATGCACTGCAAAGATATTTTTTAATGTTTTCAGATTTGTTAAGCATCGATTTTTTATGTCGAATGCAGCTAAACTTAAATATCATATAAAAATTTTTAATGATTGTTTGGTTAGTGGTGTCTGACATTCATGAGGGTTATATATTATGTCGTGTAATCCTGAAAGAGATGGGAAAATTTTAAAAAGAACTTTTATTCCAGAAGAGTTCAAGCTTTATAAAAAAGCTTACAATTTCGAAGTACAGAACTAGAAAATATATATTTCAATGGACAGGCTACACTTTCTAAGGCATTTAAATAAAATGCCATAAATCCATTATATATTGAATACATTCTTCAGATTTATTGTGATAGTTATTATTGTTATAGATTTTAATCTTTTTATGAATTTAGTTTGAAATTTGACATAAAATAGTATATTGAATAATTTGTTAGAGGTTCATTTTGAAAATTCACAGTTTAAAGCCCACAGGCAAGACAACTGGAGAAAGTTGAAACAAACTGCTGTACCAACTTTATTCAGCATTCCAAATCCTCCTCCAACCTTAGAAGGCAGAAGAATTAAAGGAATAGGAATTCCTAAAAGCGGATCAATACTCTACCCAAGAATGGAAAACATTGATGTAAGTGTAATTATTATGTATCTTTTTTTTAAAATACATTATGATATTTGCTTTTTTTTTAATTAAAAAAATGACACATGAAGATTATGACAACCACTAACATTCAGTCAACAAGCAGGCAAGATACATTGCCAAGTTAGTAGTACTAAAATATCACTAAAACATTTTCATTTTTAAAACTGTTACAAAAATACAGTTTAAAAGCTTTATTTCAAAACACATAAAATTTTATAATTAAAACTTAAAAATGAAGTATATTTTGGCCAAAAGCAGGGGTTTAAATTTGCGGTTGCCCACTTGCCTGGGGCAATCAGATTTTTAAACAGGCAAGTAAAACAAAAATCCAGCTTTCCCTCAAGCAAAAAAAATTAATAAATAAAATAAATAAAAAATCTCAAGTTGATAAAATGTTCATTTTTTAGAGATCTTTCAAACCAACTAAATTTTCTTTTTACTTTTAATAAGCGATAAAAAAAATGATTTTTGATGAAATTCAACATGGCCTACACGCATGCTCAGACAATGTTCAAAAGCTTCGGAAATGCCATTCGTATGTGTAAAGACGGGCTTTATTCTGATTACTTAATGGTCGACGAGAGTATGTGTATGCTCAGTATCAAAAAGTGTCTTAAAAGAATCTGTTTGTAGCTATACATGTATTTTAAAATATATAGATATTTATCAATTTATTTTGCATAGTAACGGCCATAATTAAAAAATATATATATATAAATATAGCAAAAATTTACGGGCAACAAACTTTACTTGGGGGCAACCAAAATAATTGTAGTGATTGCTCGAGAGGCAACCAAAAAAATCACAAGATTCTACCCTTGGCCAAGAGTCACAATAAGCATAAAATATTTGGCACAAATTTAATGTTTTGAAAGTTAATGCTGTTCCAATGAAATGTAAATTCGTGTTTTATAAACTTTTTCTTTCTTTGTTGGTTGAGGGGGATCAGTAATTTATATTAATATCAAGGCTTTGCAGAAATATGTGTTTGTTAATGGTTCTTCAAAGAATATTTTGTCTTAAAAACGAAACCTTTGCATAATTCTTTCTATGAAAAGCAGAGCCTTCACAAATCAGTGTTTATTTTCAAAGTTATTCTTCTTGGGTCTTGGAATGGATCCCTCATGTAAGTCAAGAATCTACTGTATTTTAAAATTCCATTAATATATCCCTTAAAATGTTTTATTAGTTCAATTATTGATGGTAGTTTCATAACATTTTTTAATGTAGTATTAAGTTATCTGGAAGTTTCATGCTGCTTTCAAACGAAAGCGGATTGAAATGAAAAATTTTTACAAATTTGACTGCGGTACCATCTTTTGCGATAATATGTTATTTGTTTTCAATCATTCTGATGTACCAAGACCTGTCCTTAAGCAACCTACAAAAATTAGCATACTTTTTGTACAACACATAACCCAATAATTTATTTAATTTTTACAAAATAAAAATTTTTTGAGTGATAAACCTTCATATTCTCCTAATTGTGTATTATTTTAAATGTTATTATAATTCTTTTTTTCTTTTAGGTTGATGAAAATGCTCCTGAATTGGACCAACAAACACTGATAAATGAAAATGAAATTTTGAGAAAAAGGGTGAAAGAGTTAGAGGAGAAATTAAAAGCAGCAGATGCACGAATTCTGGCATTAGAGAGCAAAGTAAAAAGCTTTTTTACTGAAGAGCAAATAAAATACTTGGGCGAGAATCGAAATGCTATTACAAAGTGGTCTAAAGATAATTTAGTGAAGGGTTTAAAACTTCGCTTTGCTTTAGGGAAACATGGCTATGAGTACCTACGGAGCACAGGTTATCCGGCACCAGCATACAGTACGTTGAATCGCCGAACACAAAGTCTTCAATTTGACTTTGGAATTTTGCACAACATTGCTACGCTTCTCCAGACCAAAATGTTGTGCATGAGTACACTTGACAAGATTTGCTGTCTGTCCATTGATGAAATGGAGATCACAAGTGGTCCAGATTTTGATACATCATCAAGATCATTTTTGGGCGAGGCTACTTTGGGGAGAGAAGTCACTGCAACTCACTACCTGGTAGTGCTACTTCGCGGTTTGAAATCCCCATGGAAGCAAGTTATTGCTCATGAGTTAACAGGCCCATCTACAACTGGAGAAGCCATGTTTTCTCTTGTGAGCAATGTTATTACTCTTGCAAAAAATTTTGGTCTAAAAGTGGCAGCAACTGTGCCAGATATGGGGTCATCTAACTCAGCTCTATGGAAAAAAGCTGGTGTGTCTGTAACAAGACATAGCCGTCAGACATCAAGTGTCATTAATGGAGAAGCTGTACATTTCTTAGCAGACGTGCCTCATTTAATAAAAAATGTACGCAGTGCATTTCTGAAACAGGCATTCATTTTACCTATTAAATTTTGTGAAGAAAATGACCTTCCATCACGCTTCATTTCTTCAGGGCATATTAAACGTCTGTGGATGGAAGAGTTGAACTCAAACTCAGGATTGAGTTCACTCTATCATCTTAAGAAATGCCACCTTTTCCCATCTCATTTTGGAAAGATGAATGTTGCTCTTGCTGTGCAGTTGTTTTCTTTGAAAACAGCTGCTGCTTTAGAGAAAGCTGTAGCTTTAAAACAGCTTCCAAGAGATGCCCTTACCACAGCTTGGTTTATACGCATCATGAACCAATGGTTCACATTGGTTACAGCTAGGAATCGCATTGTTGGAATAACAATCGGGAATGAACGAAGGCAGCTTGATTTCCTAAATTATGTGATTGATTTATTCCAGGAATCAGATTTTGGTGGCTCGTAGAAGCCAGTACAGACTGGAGTTATTTTAACATCGTTAAGTATTGTAAACATAGCAAATTATTTGTTCACCGAAGGATTCTCATTCTTTTTGCCTGGCAGACTGACACAAGATGCACTGGAGAATGTCTTCAGTCAAGTGCGACGAAAGGCAGGCAGTAAACCAACAGCTGTGCAGGTGAAATCTTCAATCAAATTGATCTGTATGTCACAGTTCATTTCAGATGTCAGGAATTCTAATTATGCATCAGATAGCGATTACCATTTATTTGATGATTTCTCAGTTCAAAATTCTGTTCTGCCAGTACCTGTAAAACATAATGAAATCAGTGCAGAAGAAAATACAGATACTCCATAAACAAGTAGCAATTCAGATCCGCAGAACATCAAAAAGATCGTCGCCGAAGAGAATGACATCCACTATATTGCTGGTTCTGCTGTCAATGCTATAGCCAAACGTCAAAGTGTGTGTAATGCATGCAAAGACGCAATGGCTGTCTGCATTGATAGCAATGAGCCTGAAGTACCACAGCGTAGGCAGCATCTGACTACTTATAGCAATATGGGAGGCTTGAAATTTCCAACTTCAGGGATTTATAGGATTTGCCGAGAAGCAGAACGGCTTCTTCAGGCTGTAAAAGCTAAACTGCTATCAGGCAAAGTATCTATAAATGATTTATTTATACAGAAAGTAAAAAGGAACTGCACAGCTGTTAATTTACCATCTTGCTGTTTGTTGAAAGAAAGAGTAATTTCTTTTTATGCTACTGTTAGATGCATTGGCATAAAAAATCATCTTCAAAAAAGAAAATCCCAAGAAAGCCACTATGCATCAAAGTCAATGAATAAGAATCAGAAAGTAGATGAAAATCCTAAAAATCTTTGACTTTTTTTTTAAAGTCTTCTGGACTATTTTATGACACTCAAGTTATATTTTTCTGCGTATAACAACATCCAGTCTTTATGTGATTCTTCTGATTTGACTTTGAGCTGTCCACTGAAAGAGCACAATCATCATTTAGTTCTTTGCCAGGAGAGGGCAATTCATGTCACTGAATGTGTCGTTTAGACATACGTACGTCCTTCCCAGAGTTTCCCCCCACAATTTTGATACTCATCAGAAGGTTGGGGACTTCCGAATATTGGCACCCCTCGGAAACTGCTAATGACTGCTGAGAGAACTTTCGGAACCACGAATATAACGTGCACATACACTGCATGTACATGGATTTTTTAGTGGTTTATTCTGTAACATCCTAAAACTGCCTTATGCATAAAGAAAAACACCCAGTCTTTATGTGATTCTTCGGATTTGACCTCCAAGCTGCCCGCTGCAAGAGCACATTCGTCTTTTAAAATTTTTCAAGTGCATCTCTTGTATCATTCATTTCCTGAATGAATCATGGACATTGATGTTCACTCTTCATAATACCTCAAGTCATCGACTCCGCAGTCTGCATACTATGGTTTTAAATAAAAAAATGTTTTAAAAAGTCTTCTGGACCACTTCGTGACATTCAAGTTACTCTTTCTTGTCAATAACATCCTGAAGCTGCCCGCTGCAAAAGCACATTCATCTTTTTAAATTTTTCAACTGCATCTCTTGTATCATTCTTTTCATGAATGAATCATGGACATTGATGTTAACTCTTCATAATACATCAACTCATCGACTCCGCAGTCTGCATCTATACTATGGTTTTTAATCCTAAAAAGTTTTTTTAAACTCTTCTGGAGCACTTCGTGACATTTAAGTTACTCTTTCCTGTCTATAACACCTTGAAACTGCCCTATGCATAAAGAAAAACACAAAGTCTTTATGTGATTCTTCTGATTTGACCTCCAAGCTGCCCGCTGCAAGAGCACATTCATCTTTTGATATTTTTCAACTTCATCCCTAGTATAATTCTTTTCATGAATGATTCATGGACATTAATGTTCACTCTTCATAATACATCAAGTCATAGACTCTCCAGTCTGCATCCATACTATGGTTTTTAATCCTAAAAATTTTTTTAAACTCTTCTGGACCACTTCGTGAATTCAAGTTACCTTTTCCTGTCTATAACATCCTCAAGCTGCCCGCTGCAAAAGCACATTCATCTTTTGAAATTTTTCAACTGCACCTCTTGTATCATTCATTTCCTGAATGAATCATGTACATTGATGTTCACTCTTCATTATACATCAAGTCATGGACTCCGCAGCCTGCATACTATGGTTTTAAATAAAAAGATGTTTCGAAAAGTCTTCTGGACCACTTCGTGACATTCAAGTTACTCTTTCTTGTCAATAACATCCTGAAGCTGCCCGCTGCAAAAGCACATTCATCTTTTGAAATTTTTCAACTGCACCTCTTGTATCATTCATTTCCTGAATGAATCATGTACATTGATGTTCACTCTTCATTATACATCAAGTCATGGACTCCGCAGCCTGCATACTATGGTTTTAAATAAAAAGATGTTTCGAAAAGTCTTCTGGACCACTTCGTGACATTCAAGTTACTCTTTCTTGTCAATAACATCCTGAAGCTGCCCGCTGCAAAAGCACATTCATCTTTTGAAATTTTTCAACTGCACCTCTTGTATCATTCATTTCCTGAATGAATCATGGACATTGATGTTCACTCTTCATTATACATCAAGTCATGGACTCCGCAGCCTGCATACTATGGTTTTAAATAAAAAGATGTTTCGAAAAGTCTTCTGGACCACTTCGTGACATTCAAGTTACTCTTTCTTGTCAATAACATCCTGAAGCTGCCCGCTGCAAAAGCACATTCATTTTGAAATTTTTCAACTGCATCTCTTGTATTATTCTTTTCATGAATGATTCATGAACATTACTGTTCACTCTTCATAATACACCAAGTCATCGACTCTCCAGTCTGCATCCATACTGTGGTTTTTAATTCTAAAAATATTATTATTTAAGTCTTTTGGACCACTTCGTCACATTCAAGTTACTCTTTCCTGTCTATAACACCTCAAAACTGCCTTATGCATAAAGAAAAACATCCAGTCTTTATGTGATTCTACTGATTTGACCTAGAATCTTCCTGCTGCAAGAGCACATTTATTTTTTGAAAATTTTCAACGTCATCTCTTGTATCATTTTTTTCATGAATGAATCATGGACATTACTGTTCACTCTTCATAATACACAGAGTCATTGACTCTGCTGTCTGCGTGCATACTACTGTTTTTAATTAAAAAAAAAATGTTTTAAAGTCTTCTCGACAATTTCATGACATTCAAGTTTTACTCTTTCCTGTCTATTCTATAACATCCTTAAACTGCCTTATGCATAAAGAAAAACATCCAGTCTTTATGTGATTCTACTCATTTGACCTCCAAGCTGCCCGCTGCAAGAGCATATTCATCTTTTGAATTTTTTCAACTGCATCTCTTGTATCATTCTTTGCATGAATGAATCATGGACAATGATGTTCACTCTTCGAATACCCGTCTTGGTCTCTGGATCACCCTCTTGGGTATAACAAGCCACTGGCACTGTAGTCTGTATCCATACTATGGTTTTTAATCCTAAAAAAAAAATTAAGTCTTCTGGACCACTTTATGACATTCAAGTTACTCTTTCTTGTCTATAACATCGTGAAACTGCTTTATGCATAAAGAAAAGCATCCAGTCTTTATGTGATTCTACTGATTTGACCTCGAATCTTCCTGCTGTAAGAGCACATTCATTTTTTGAAATTTTTCGTCATCTCTTGTATCATTTTTTGCATGAATGAATCATGAACATTACTGTTCACTCTTCATAGTACACAAAGTCATTGACTCTGCTGTCTGCGTGCATACTATGGTTTTTAATTTTAAAAAATGTTTTAAAAGTCTTCTGGACAATTTCATGACATTCAAGTTGCTCTTTCTTGTCTGTCATCCTGAAACTGCCTTATGCATAAAGAAAAACATCCTGTCTTTATGTGAATCTTCTGATTTGACCTTGAAGCTGCTCCTTGCAAGAGCACATACACTTTTGAAAATTTTCAAATGCATCTTTTGTATGGTTCTTTCCATGAATTATTTACATACTATTTAGTTTTGTAGTTTGCTCTTCATAATACCTTTTGTCACTGTCTCATTGACTCGGCTCACTGTATACATACAGTAGTTTAAACTCTAAAAATATTTCATCTAACAAGTCTTCGACTATTTTGTACCATTCAAGTTGATCTGTTTTTTTTTGTCTTTAACAACATTCTTCTGCATACAAAGAAACGCCCAGTCTGAATATAATCAATATGTAATTTATCCTTTCATAAATGTCCCAAGGACTTGTTTATCTGCCATCGTTATCATTATACATATTCCTAAGATACCTGCAGTGCTGTCTTCTTCATGCGCACAATCATCATTTGAATTTTTTGAATTGCATTCCTTATTTCATTGGTTTCATGAATGATTAATGGACTACTGATTTTTCATCTTGTGAAATTTTTTCATGACATTCAAGTTTTATATGTTATTTTGTCTATAAAACACATCCTGATAAAACCCTCTGCGTACAGAAGAATTTCTAGTGTGGTCAGTTTGTTAACGAATCACCCTGTATGTATATATTTCTACTTCTATGTGCTTCTTATTTATTCGTAGTCATATTATCAAAGGTGAGTCAAAGTAAGTTATATCTAATTTCCTTTTAAACTTTTTGTTCATGTGTGTTTTCTGTATTTCAGGTTCACTACTGATCCTGTTCTTTTCTACAGCTACTCTAGATTTATGAAGAGTACTCAATGCGTTTGTTGGAAAGGTGGCAAGATGAATTATGTGCGCATTAAATTGATGCTTCTTAAAGTCATCTTGGTAGTCATTTAAAAGTTGTACAACTTGTATTTTGTATATTGTATTTTAAAATAAAGATTTTGATTGCATTTGTCAATTACCCTCTTTCTTGTCTATTTCCTCCCCCCACACCTTGATTTCTTTTTTTCATTTTATGTGGATGAATAAATTGAAAAACGATGTTTATTTGTTCATTGATCTTGGCTACTGTTGTAGTATAAATATTAAATATTATATATTTATTTTCCATATTACAAGTTTTTCAGGTAAATATTGTCTGATCTTGGCTTCAAATTTCAGATATTCAAAAATAGAAAAATCACATTGGCATTTTATTTCTATCTATACAATTTTGAACCACAAGTTTTAAAATCTTTCCACAGTTTATTATGGAACTAGTGTAAAGGTTTTTCATATTCTCCCATACTGCAAACAAAAATTGAGGAGGTAAACTGAATTGCCAAAATTTTTAAAGATCATATGAATGAAAATAAAATTAGCTACAAAATATATATTTTTGCTGTCTGAACAAATGTTATTCAATTTTCCTAGCCTTTAAATCCAAATTCTACAAAGTAAAATGAGGATATAAAATTTTCACTTTTTACACATTAATTTCTAAGAAAAGTTGTCATTCTTCATTTCGAGAATTTGACTATTCCTGCAGGCATCGGCAAAAATTAGAGAATGCAATGAAAACAGTCTGGACATATATGAATTAAAAATAGTTGAATGTTATAATAGGTTCTTGATTTTGTTATCTATTAAAACTGCAAACCAAATTTTATGTACTAAGTATTTAAAAATTGCAGAATAATAATCTCTACACATTAACAAATTTCTTCGTTGATTGAAATATTGCAACAGCTGAGGTTCAATAATGCGAAATTTGGGACGAGTTTGTTTAGCAAAAGAATTATTTGACCTATAAATTACGGTTATAAATAATGTTATTCATTATAAAATAACCCTAGAAAGCTTTTCAGTTTTAAATTTTCATTAAATTAAATTTTAAAACAACTACAACTGAAAAAAATTAATAATTGTATAATTCAACAAAGTTTTCTCTGGTAGTAAATACTGCATATTTTCAACTATTTTAAATGTTTAAGAAGTTAAATCTTATTGAAACACCAATTATAAACACCTTTAAAAAAACAAAAAAATTACTATAAATTATCTCGAATATCCCCTTATGTTTATTACTTTTATGATTATTCAGTACTATTAATTTATTCTTGTATAATTTAAAAAAAACGGTTGCTGATTAAATTTTAATAACTGTTATACAAATTTATTTTATGTATAGAAATTTAATAATCAGACCAAAATTCTTATATAAATTATATATATAAGTGTAACTATTAAATAAACTTTCTTGAAGTTTTACCAAGCCGATAAGGTAAATATGTTTAAAAAAAAAAAACAGCGTAAAACACAAAACTGAGCGTGCAAACTGATATACAAAAAAGATTGCGAGCTCGTAACGAAAACGACGCCAAGAACGCGATAACGCGCCAAGCAAAACAACCCCCCGCTTCACCAGTTCGACCCAATATGGCCGATCGGTCGGCCTGTGTGTAAAGGGGTTCTAGGATGAACAGGTCTATTTAGTATATAGGAGGTCTTGATTCTTATAATAGAGTACACAAGTGAATCTTATGGTTTGCTTGATGGATGTGCGTGAGTTTTCTTGGTTTTATAGCATACCCATACGTGAACATTCTATGTTTTATAAATGTCTGGTAAAAGTGATAAACCCACTCTAACTAAATATTCTAGTTCTAGTTGTAAAGAATAATAAAAAATATGTACATATGTAGAAAATATTTCAGAATGGTGAATTTCCAAAGAAAAATCCGTATAACACCTCATGTGTAAGAAGTAGATTTCAGGAGCCTGTTTAAATCTATCAGAGTCATATAGATTAAATTAGAAGTTATATTTGAAAGTATTTAATATTTTTGAATTTGATAAATATACGAAAGGCCTAAATAAATATTTGTAAAGTACTAAACAAGATCTTTTTAAATTTAACAATTAAGTAGCAAAATACCTTTTTATAACATAACATAATAATAATAAAACTCAGTCCATATACTAGCCCTTTGAAATATAGTAATAGTTGTATCAGTTGTTCTAATAATTTGATTGTTTTTACTTTAAAAGGTTTTGCTTTTTCTATTGTGTACAATTTACATACAATAGTTAAGGTCTAAAATGTAGAATTTAAGTTTTTTCTACTGTAAAGTACTGTTTTTTTTTTTTTTTTCATTTATTTAAAATGTTACTGTGATTCATAAATAATTTGTTTAAAAAATTTATTTTTAACTAATGTTATTTTATGATAGTTATATTTATTTATTTTTTTCAATAAATGCTAACAATGCATTTTTTCAAATATTACTTTTATCCTGTATGTTATTTTTTAAATCGGATTCCGCTAAACTAAAAATGATTGCTCAAATCGCAGGTTTTTCCGTTTCGAAATCTAGCTTGAACAACTTAAATTATGAGTGAAATGACTGGATATAGTAAACGCGCCAACGCAGCGAGGAGCGTGCCAAGTACGTCGGCCAGTCGAATTCGTGGTTCCAAGATGGCCGCTGGTGAGCTGGCCCACATTATTCCAGGGGCTCTAGGTTTGTTCATTGGAAGCATTCTAGGGACTGAACGGGGAATTGGAGACTGAAAAACGTTGGATTCGAACTCGATCGCGCGCGTTTCACTTGAATCTCGCCTTAAGCCGGATTCATACTGGCCGTACCGCACCGCTAAGACGCCGCAATGACGTCACGTGGCGGAGCAACACGGAGAGCACCGAGGGTTTGCGCATTATCTGGCGAGAACAGATATTCCGCAGCGACCGCAAAGCTACAGCCAATTACAGAAGAGCTTTTACAGCTACAGCCAATTACAGAAGAGCATTGGTGTATTTACTTGCGGCAAGGCAAGCTCGCCGCGAGGACAGCCAACGGTCCAAAACGGCGAAACAGTACGGCATGGTTGCGGTGCGGCGCGGCAGATATGAATCCACCTTTAAAGCTCTTTGCTCGTTTCGTTGTCTGATGTCCACGAGCATGCCCAGATGCAGCTATTGGCCCAAACGGTTGGCAGGGACCCGCGAAAATGTATTGTGATTGTGCATGCTACAAAACTGCGAAGTTTACTCAACGACTTCTTATACTAGGGTAGACGCGGGGCCGACGTTATTAGCAACCGGGCCTGCTTCTTCGTTGCCACCGGAAGAAATGAGTGAAACATTGAGGCCTAATATTTACATTTGCGCTGTTCGATTGTATGCGATTTGGGATTATAAACGTTAATTTATTTTATAATTAAAAAAAGATTTTGTTATAGTTTTGTCATAATGATTTAATGACAAGGTGTTTTAGATGTAGGTAATAATTTTTTGAAGATTGCGCTTTTTTTTATGGAAATAAATCAACGAATTCAATCATAGAATTCGAACTTTAAGTTCTGAATGTAAAGGTAAGTGTACACTTGTATTTAGAAATTCTACAAATTTATAGGATATAAAGCATGTTTTGTGAATTAATATTCATGTGTTATTTATAAATCATTTTAATCTGAAACCGTTTAACTTGGGTAGTTTATTATTCTAGTAAATAAGCGTGCGTTGTAATACTAGTTAGACATTCTTATCTGTTTAAATCTTTCAGTTGAAAATGTCATTTATCATTTATTATAAATGCAACTAAATGTGTGATATTGGTTTCAGTGCAGAAGTACTGTAAAATATGTTATTAATTTTTGCACATGTTTATGTAGAAACTTAAATTGAAGTTAATATTTTGTATAAGCGTTCATCATACTCAAATTCAAAGTTCCATTTAGATAATGGCTATAATAAAAAGTAATTAATTCAGAGATCGTTTGTTTTTAGTTTACTACAGTGTTTAGCGCAACTTGTGAAAAGGGATCTTGAAATTTTTCAAGTCCTAGAGCTGTTAGTTTATCTTAATTTGTATTCAAAGTCCGTGGAGCAGGCTTTTTTTCTTTTAAAAAGCTATAACCCTAATATACAGAGGGACGAAAACATTTGTTTTCAATCGACAGCTAATAATAACTTAAAAAAAGGTGTTGGAATATTAGTGGTATTTCCTAGTATGGTTTTCTAAAATTTATATTTTTTCTTTGGAGAAGAAAAGTATATGGAACTAACACTGAAAATTATAAATCATTTTCATCTCGAATGGTAAAATTTTCGATAAATAAACTCATTTGAACTAACCAAAATAAAAACAGTTAACAAACGTGTTTTATCATACACTGTTACGTTATTCTTAATCCTTTTGATACATTATCTCCTCTTTAAGTTCGTACTATGGAACTCCCTTTATTTTGTAATTCATTCTAAATGTTTCTCGTTAAATTAATTTACATTATTTTTCATGTAAATACCAAGGACTTGCAGTGCACAGGTTGTACTTATAATTATAGCAAAAATTCTTCTGATACCTACGCCTTACTAAAGATTAAAAATTAAATAGTATATCAGTACTTAAATTTTGTATACATGAAATGTAAATATCAAATATTTAAATTCTATTTCAGCTCCTCGTCATATATTTTGTTAATATATTAACCGAACAATATTTAATAAATGAAAATTTAATAACTACTAGTTAAATTTATTTTAAAAGTAATAATGGGTGTAACTGCTTTGAAAATGTGAAACTTAAACATTTAGTATAAAGAAATGCATAAAAATGCCTGTATCATTTGTGTATTCGTTTACTTTAATGTATACTAAAAGGCAGCTTAATTTTTTCATGTATATTAAAATTCAAGCTAAAATAATGAATCATGAGAGTGAGCACTACTTTGTTTTTCCTTCAAATTACATGCATCTATTTACTTTAATGTCCGCGTGTATCATAGTAAAGAAACTGTTAATGAGTTCGTACTTGAATTAGTAACACAATCAATACTTAAAACTACATTTAATAACGTTTCAAAGCATCGGAAAGCTTAACCCATTTATGCCTAGTGTCCTTTTTTTGGACGGCATTTTCACTATTACTCGAAAACGCTACTTATTTTTCCTAGCCTTTATTCATGAGTATTGAGCCTCAACTCTACAAAATATTTTAACATAACCAAGTAGGATGTTGATATTTCGATTTTTATGCATAATGATTTTAAAAGAAATTATCCCTTGTTCAAGAAGTTGACATCAGAAATTTATCTATTATTTCTGTTATCAGTAAAAATCGAAGAAAGTCGCAAAAATATCCAGGCACAAATGGGTTAAAAATTGCTTGATGTATACGGGAAGACGCGAGCATCCATCCGTAGGCCTCTTTGGATGACTCATCGAAATACACGCGCAGGCCCGTTACTAATAGCGAAGGCCCAGGTAGACGGCGCATTCAGTAGGATTTCGTCTGCTAGCCAGGAGCCAGCATATACCACGTGACTTCGGCCGTTTGGGGTAATACGTTAGGCCACTCATCGCTAGTTTGGCGCGCTTTCGGTATGCGCGAGATTTTTTTTTTTTTTAACCTAGTCATCTTCTGGCATATAACGATACCGACGAATTAAGACTGGAAAATCTTTCATTTTTAGTTAGAATTTAATGTTTATTTTCTGGATATTTTATTTATAGTTTAATAATCTGTAAAATGATTTGCACTGTACTTTTAAAAGCCGTTAATTATAGACCAAATTCTTTTAATTGATTTTGTAGAAAATAATGGTAAAGTACTGCTTTTATAAAAGTAATCTGAATTTTAAAATGATTTTCACTTTAAATGTTTGTTTTAAATTCCATTAATCAAGATTTTCACTTCTTTTACTCAGAAAGATATTAAAGAACTTTCTGTAAGATTTAACCAAGTTTTGAAAATAAATTTTATCGCACAGTCTTTTCTCAATATCTTTTTAATAATAACAATACCAATGTTTGTTTGTTTTATTACAAGCAGTACTTGTTTACGAAACCGAAATACGTAGGACTTGGCGATAAACGATTATAGCCAACTGGCGCAGCTTTCAATTTCAACGGAGCAAACCAAAAAAGAATATAAAAATCAATTATTTTAAAAGGGTAATTAAAATAAATAGTGTCGCAGTATTAAATACACTTTGGTGCTAATAATACATGCTTTAAAACTCACTCACAGCGGTGATTTTCCTATAAAATATGACTGAAACTTTCCAACCAATTCAATAGAGGTATTAAAATGACAAAAATACTAAAAATAAAGTAATAAATTGTACAATTTTAATTTAACTGTGAAAGGTTACAGGTCCTCCTTTGACAAAACTTTATTTGCATCCGTATGCGCTGCACCGCATGACCATTTTTCCTTAAAAAATTATTAAAACGAAACTGAGCGATAGTCTTTAGTCCATACAAATGAATGGGAGCTATTTCCAGAGTTGCGGAATTCCAGCAGAAATCACGTGACACTAACATGGGAACCGGTTGGGGTTGCCGGTACGCTCTCTACCCTATTATACCTCGTTGAGTTTACTGTAGTGCTGTAAAAGTAACGAAAATATTAATACTCGCATGTATTCGTTACTCTAAACTCACTACTGGTTACTAAGTATTCGTTACTCGTTACTTTCGTTACTAGTTCGAACGCGCGAAATAAGTCTTATACCGCGTATCTAGAAGAGGGGGCTAAATCTGACGCTTTACTTAGCTTACAATGTGATATTTATTTACAACAGATACTTAAATAGCAATTTGATACACACACATCTCCTCCTGAAATAATATCCCGGCTACACCACTGTACATAGAATCACGTACGATTACGAATGTTTAAAATACTACACTGGTTTAAAAACAAATAAAAATATCATGCATTATTTTTTGATTTTCAAGCGTAAGAGTTGTATTTAGAGCTCATTTTCTCTGATTAATAGATGTTTTTATACAAATGTATTGTTTTTGACAATGTTAAATTATCCGAATAACTGAGATAGCGTCCATAGAAATCTTCCAAAAACATGCTGTCCCCCCCATTGTATCCCTCCCCCTTTTTTAATTCTGAACGCTGGTTTAATCTGTTTCATTCTCATCATAAAAAGTATAACGGAAAGCTTGTGCCTAGTGTTGCTTCTGAGCGTGGGTTCTTGAAAGATGGGGGGTCAAGTCGCCCCCCCTCCCCCTTGGACGTCAACATTTAAAAAATGTATTGAACTTTTTTGAATTATTTTAATGCCAGTGGCGTACACAAGAGTAGGCATAGAAATCCCGGGTCCCTCTCGAAATTTTTATTTAAAAAGAAACGATAACTTTAAAAAAAAAATGTGTTTTTAGTTTTACATGTCTAATATTATATATATATATATATATAAGTTATATATTATATACTTTTTTATTTGCAAATAGTATTTTAAATTATAAAAATGCGTGAATTCGTTTATTTTATAAAAATATTTTTAAGGCGTATTTAAATAACTTGTTATTTATTACTCACATTTCGGTTCTAGCTCCCGCATTTAAAAAAATACGTTCTCAATCCTTCGGGACCACCCTGAAAAATAATCCTGATTACACCAATATTTAGTACTAAAATGTCAGAAAGCACGAGCACCCCCTTACTAACGTGCTTGTATTCTTATAGATATTGTTCTACAATTGCAAGAACTTTCTCCCTCCACGCCCCCCCCCCAAAAAAATCTGATATTGGCACCCACGCATAACGTACTATATACCGTACATCCCCTGCATTGTATAAAACAGACGCCATGTCTAGTCCCATATCATAACAGAGCAGCAGATACTGTATCTATATGATATTGCGTCATCAGTAACGAAAACAAAACATGCGGATCTTTCAAACCTCATCAAAACGAGACCACACACACACATGGCTCGGCACATGCGAAATGCAACCCCCTTTCTTTCGCTTTTCAGCAACGAAAAGCAAAACATACTACTACTTCTACTCAAATACCTCAAATACCAAGACTCATTTTCCCCTTCAAACCGCGATCCGGTATCCAGTAACAAATAACAGAAGAATTAGTACTCGATTACCGAAATTCATTTTCCCCCTTCAAATGGAGGATATCGATATGACGTCATTTTTCCACCAACACGTGACCTTTCGGCTGTGTTGATGAGTGGCCCTGTAATCTGATTGGCTGAAGTGTATATTTTCCATCCACACGTGGCTGGAATAGCCTCGTCTCAGTATAAGTTTTAATATGTTAGCACTTTTTAATGGGAATCTTTGGAGAGATATCTTTTTGCAGTCATGTACAGGTTCCAGAGAGTTATTAAAACATTCGTAGGCAGCACAATACAGAGGTATAATTATTATTTTTTTGATTTTGCGCTTATTACCAGGAGTCCAGCACATAAGCCTATGGAGAAATGGTTGTTTGTTTTCCACCGTCACGTGACTTTTAAAGCCTCGAACCCAAGGAGGCGATATCCTCCATTTCGCCTGGCAGTCTATATTCGAAGTTCGAAGGTGGTCGATCCGAATGCAGTAACGGCTAATTTTCTAAAGTAGCAATTCGTTACTTCGAGTCTGAGTGATTATCCGCATCTCAGTAACGAATACATACGGTTTGCTACAGCTCTAGTTTACTGGCTGGGCTGCGCTAAGTATAAGTCGCCAACCAGCTGAAAAGCCCCGTTTTTGTGTTTATGCCAGTAGCACGGACTAAGAGGATACAGGACAATCATCCAAGCATTGTGAGAGAACTAAATGAAATTTGCCTAAAAGGTGGCGCTGGGAGTCGTACCTATTAATTTTTTGGCGCAGTAGTCATCAAAACGATATTGTCCAATCGAATATGTGTTCGATAAGTTTGATTTTATATTTCGAATTAACGAGAGGCTGGGCATAGCGGATTAAATTGCTCTCTGGCGATTTGGCGTGCAGTATTTGGCGTGCAGTCAGACTCCTTTGGCAAGAGTCGTTTCTCCCGCTGTTACACACTGCACGCTAGGGGTTGCCGCCCGCATGAAATTTTATCTCGCAGCTATTTACAGTTTTCTTGTTATCTTTTTATTTTTTCTTA
Source organism: Cheiracanthium punctorium (assembly GCA_038373885.1). Taxonomy (NCBI): domain Eukaryota; kingdom Metazoa; phylum Arthropoda; class Arachnida; order Araneae; family Cheiracanthiidae; genus Cheiracanthium; species Cheiracanthium punctorium. The sequence goes on from JAWZYV010013953.1 coordinate 229,044, forward strand.
ATGTTTTACTTATGTCATTGACAATACAAGAAATTTCCAGATTTCACCGTTCAATTTTTTTTTTTTTTTTCCCTGTCTTTATACATAGACAATGTTTTGACTGGTGTTGATAAGTGATTTTTAAGAGATATTAAACTTTAAAATTGGAACACATTTTAAGAAAGGCTGATCTATGCAAACGAAATAGTTTTTCTGCTCTTTCGATTATAAACGAGCGCTCACGTCTGCTTATACTAACATGTTGACGTGGATAAGTGATTTTTAAGAGATATTAAACTTTAAAATTGGAACACATTTTAAGAAAGGCTGATCTATGCAAACGAAATAGTTTTTCTGCTCTTTTCGATTTATAAACAGAGCGCTCAACGTTGCCTTACGCTGAGGCCTGTAGGGTGATTATGGATTGATGCAATTTATGGGATCTGCATCAGTTATGTTTCATCAATTTTTCATTTCAAATAATTGCATTGCTTCCGCACTTTAGCATTGAAAGACTAAAGTTAGGAAGCAACGCTGGACGCATAAGGGGACTAGTCAATTTAAACATCCTAACTATCCTAATTTAAACATTGTAAAGTAGAGAGCCTGTAGGTTATGACTTGTAAAGTTCATTTGCATGTAAACTACATCTATTTTCATTTGTGTATTACATGAAGTGTGCTTTTAAAAAAATTACAAGCAAAAAATATTCATTAGAAAAGTGTGTTTAAAATATCGGTTCTCCATCCTCTAAACCTAGCTGTGGGAATTTTCGATATTTTCGATTAGAATAGAACGACCTCAGAATTGCTAACATTAAGATACTGTATAGGATAATTTAGGATTTTGTTTGTTTAAAAAGAAACATACAAAATATAGCAATTTTAAAAGCCAAAGTAAGGGGGAAATAAGAACGAATGAATTTTAAAAGAACAGATAATTAAGACAAAAAAATTAAAAAATTATAATGCAATATATGGGATCTGCATCAATTATATTTCATCAATTCATTTCAAATGATTGAGTTTCTCATTTTTCCGATTATTTAAAAACAGTCAAAAGCTCAGGTGATGCCCCCTCCATCACAGATCTACAGGGAGGGCACAAGGGTACGTGACGTGCTCCCACCCGCACCCTCAGACGAACTAAGTTTATACTATATAGAAGATTGACTTGTTTTGTAAATTGAAGTTATTTCATAAGAAATCTTTTGCGGTTTAAAACAAAGTCAACAGTAAAAAAATTATCAAGAATTTGCTTTCTCATTTAATTTTAAGTTTTTAGCTATTTACCTTATTAATTTTTCACTGAAACAAAATGGTCCAAAGAAAGTCTTAAAAAATCATTCTTGAATACGAATTAGTTTTTTCTTTCATTGAATTAGTAGTTTGTGCTTGATTAAAAGAATTTAGCATTTTATAAATATAGATTATATGTAAATGAACTTTACACAAAGTTTAACATTTACTTTCTTACCGTTACAAAGACGAGCGGTTATTATTCTTTGTTGTTACACACATTATTGCTAGCCCATATTAATCTTTCAGTATCCTACAAGAATCAGTAATGCAATTTTCGTCCTCGCTTCAATCTGCATCCATGGGAACATATAGGTTTAAACCCGAAGAGTTTATCTGCATCTATAATCCATATCTATTAATTGCTAAAACCCCGGACTAAACATTTAAAGAAGGGTTTTCTCTAATCGTATGTAAATTTCATACAAAAGCCAAATGATGATTGCTTTTTAACTGTCCACTGTTTCTTTTTTATTTCCGTAACATATTACCTTCAAATCTAAAATTTTAAATGCATTAAAATATATATTTAGAACAATTAATCAACAAAAAAAAAAATATATATATATATATATATATATTGCTGTTTTTCGCGGATCAACTTGCGGTGCGGGCGGCAACCCCTAGCGTGGAGTGTATAACAGCGGGAGAAACGACTCTTGCCAAAGGAGTCTGACTGCACGCCAAATCGCCAGAGAGCAATTTAATCCGCTATGCCCAGCCTCTCGTTTCGAATTACTTCACTGCTACGCTACTGCTCCATTAGTTGGAGGAAATTTGAGCAGAGCAACATGGCATTTTTGTACTGGAGCTTGTCCCCTTCACATATACTAAATGCTTTACTTTTTAAATCACTGAGACGTAAAAAATTTAGTAGCACTTTTTGCACTCTGAGAGCGTCTTTCAAACTTCCAACATTTTTTTCCCAACTGAAGTGGAAGGGCGAATCGTAAATAAATTTTGTAATACTGGCAACACTTTGTGTTTACAGATTGATATTGTCCTGGTGTTATTTAAATCGTGAAAGGTCTCAAAACAAGTTTGGTATCACTATTTCTAGACGGTGCACCGTGTTTTTATGTTTGTCGCCGAGTAATTCTCTTATGATTGAACTTTTATATTTCATCGTTTGTTAAAGTTGCCCTGGAATTTTCGTATACACAACTTGAGTAATATGAATGACATTCAGAGAAGAAATCTTCCTAAGCTGAATGGCATTGTAACGCCTTTGTTGACAGATTTATATCAAATCACGATGGCGTATGCTTATTGGAAAAGCAGCAAATGCTCCGATTACGCTGTATTTGATTTATTTTTTAGGAAAAATCCTTTCAATGGAGAATTTACCGTTTTTGCTGGTCTAGAGGAATGCTTGAAGTTTCTGGAGAACTTCCGATATTCGGCGAGTGACATCGAGTACTTAAAAGGAATTCTTCCTGCCAACGTGGAAGCACCGTTTTACGATTTTCTTGCCCAGCTGACAGTGAAAGACGTGAAGTTATATGCCATTCCTGAAGGAACGGTTGTCTTCCCTCGAGTGCCGCTCATCCGCGTCGAAGGGCCGCTACCAGTCGTGCAACTTCTGGAGACGTCGTTCTTGACGCTGGTAAACTACGCGAGCCTCGTCGCGACCAATGCGGCGCGGTTTCGCATCGCTGCCGGATCCGAGATGCAACTTCTGGAGTATGGTCTCCGCAGAGCACAGGGCCCCGATGGGGGATTGTCTGCATCAAAATATGCCTACATCGGTGGATTCGACGGCACGAGCAACGTGTTGGCCGGTAAGATGTACGATATTCCTGTCAAAGGAACGCACGCCCATGCCTTTGTCATGTCGTATTCGTCACTGGAAGACTGTAAGCTGAAGACGTTGCTGAGCAAGAACGACGGTGCAGAAGTGGACTTCCTGGAGCTGTGTCGGAAGTACAGGACTGAGTTATCTTCCTTCTTGCACATTCTTGTGGATGAGGCAAGCGATGGAGAACTGGCCTCCTTCATAGCATATGCCATTTCTTTTCCTGACAACTTCTTAGCTCTCATTGACACATACGATGTCAAGAAAAGTGGGCTTCTTAATTTCTGCGCTGTTGCATTGTCTTTAAATCAACTGGGTTATAAAGCACTGGGCATTCGAATAGATAGTGGCGACCTGGCTTATCTCTCAAAGGTTGCGTACAGTACATTTTGCTCGGTGGGTGACAGATTCCACATACCATGGTTCAAGAACATGTGCATCGTAGCGAGTAATGATATCAACGAAGAGACCATCATATCCCTTAATGAGCAGGGTCACAAGATAAATTGCTTTGGCATTGGCACGCACCTCGTCACGTGCCAGAAGCAGCCAGCACTTGGCTGCGTCTTCAAACTCGTCGAAGTGAATTCAAAGCCATGTATCAAGCTGAGCCTCGATGTTGAAAAAGTCACCATTCCGGGACGGAAATCGGTCTACCGATTGTATGGCAAGGATGGACACGCACTCATCGACCTCATGCAGATGGAAAGTGAGCCTCCCCCCGAAATTGGCAAGAGGGTGCTGGTACGGCATCCTTTCCAAGAGTCCAAACGTGCATATGTGCAGCCAGTGCAGGTGCGAGACCTCTATGAGCTGTGCTTCAGTGATGGGAGGATATGCACTGAGCTTCCAGTCCTCTCCAGCATCCGGGAGAGGGTGATGGATTCTCTGGCCTCACTTCGCTCCGACATCAAGAGGAACTTGAATCCAACCCCTTACAAAGTGTCCGTGTCAGATGATCTCTACCGCTTTATGCATACATTGTGGCTCAAGAGTGCACCCATTGGAGAACTCTTTTGAGCACACTCTTAGCACATTTGTTAAGGTTTGTTAGTATTTTAAAAAAGCTTTCATCTATCTGCTTGACTTCAGAAGTGAGTACTACTTATGTTTTGTCATCCTCTCAACCGCATACACTGGGGTTTAAAGAGATAATCAAAATGAGTCATCTTGACAGCATCTAAAGATAATTTTATGAGTTCTGCTAAAAAATTAGAACATTCATGTCACATTTCTCTTTATTATAAAAAGTATTTATCTAAAAATAGTTTTATAATAGCCTATTTTTATGCTAAAAAAAATCTAAACAGTAGCAGAAATTGAAAAATGAATCCATATTTATGTAAACATTCATGCTAATAATCTATATTGTTAGTACTAAATCACATCGTTTGATGATAATGTGAGGTTTTTGAAATCAGTTGATAGGATAATATACAAGTTGTATGGTGATCAAAGCATCACTCTTACTAGGGGGAAAAAAAATACCGTGTATTTGACTTCCATTTATATAATTTTTTAATGTTCTTTTTTTTAATTAGAAAGTTAAATTAAGAGTTCATGATTTATTTTTAATTTCTAATAAAGTGCTAGTCATTTTGATAGCATAAGAAATGCTACTAACATAACATCTTGATTTTTGATAAGCGCAGTGGAAGGTAGAGCAAAGCTGTGATTGAATTTTATACAGGGATGCCACTTTTCCACCGATCGGTGGATTTCCGCTTTTTATATTTTATTTATTTACTTATTAATCATTTTGCATCAGCAGCAGATTTTTTCTAAAAATTCCATGGTGTTTGTTTTCTCCCTTTCTTCCCAGCAGTAAATAAGTATTAATTTCCAGCATCTCTCAATTTCAATCTTTTCCCATCTGTCTTGAAAATTAGTATTTTTCCTTTAACATTCCTTTATTTAAATCTCCAATGCTGTAAGAATAAAAATTAACTCCTATTTCAAATTTAAATTATTTATTTCAAAGAAACCAGTTAAGGAAAAACTGCAAAATAGAGCAGGTTCAGACATAAATTAAAATGATATGAAATAGTTAAAGTTGAAACAAAAAATATTTTGTCAATGAGAAATAAAATATCTATGAAAGCAAACAAAAAATGAACTAAATGTTTTTTCTCCATACATTACATTTTTCTAAAATAAGCTCCACTTATTTGCTTTATTTACATGGGATTCCTTCTTTTTCCACTATTTTTGTTTATTCACGGACAGTTTCCTCTTTTTTGCTATTTTAAGAGTGGCATCTCTGTTCATAACATTTGTTAACTCCTCTGGGATGACACAGTGCGATCTTGAACAACATTGTCGCAGTGATAATGACCATGGCATAGATGCTACTAAAGTGAGATAGTAGTGATGGGTCATGTCACTGACGGATTAAAAGGGGAGAGAATGACTCCTCCCCCCTTCTCCCTAGCAGAAATTACAAGAAAAATGTAAGAGATCCTATTTTACTTCCATAAAATGGACATAAATTTCAACTAGCTGTTTGTGCTGTAACTAGGGGGTGGCTATCTGCCAGGGACTCAAGCCTCGGAAGGGCGCATTTTGCAGACTTATCCTATATAATAGCCCTAATTTTCCTGTATAAAGATGCTTAGGGATGCAAAATTCCAAGTCTTGCTAGGGGTGCTCACGACCTTAGGTATGACTCTGTTAGCCACCGTCACCCACAAAATTGCATTAATCCGTCTCTGGTTCATGTTACTGAAGAATAATTGCATTTGAAGAATAGAAGCATTTTTTTTCTGTTATTTTCAAAAATAAAGCTTGATTTGTGTAAGGGAATAAGCAAGTAATGTAGCTACACTCTGCAATTCTTAACTTCAGCCTGCTGTAGTCATCCCTAGTTTAGAATTATAAATATCATAATTAAGACTATCAATTTGTGAATCTGATAACTAAGTTACTTATTCCTGTGCAAGGCCAAAAATATATTTTATATCTTTCCAAACTATAAAAATATCAAATGAACAGCTTTGTAACCAAAGTAACATGGAATAACCCAGAAAAGCCTTAAAATGTCCTGAAGTTTGGTTTTTATACAATGAAACTGAAAGAAATACTTTTTTCTTGTTGCTGAACACAGCAAATATTAAAAATCTACTTAAAAAAGCTGTTTTTAAAGTGGGAAAAAAGTTTGCTTTGCTACTGATGTGTGGGTTGGTAATTAGTTTGCTGCAGATTAAGAAAAGCTTTTATGCATTTTAACAACTCATTTTATTTTATTTTTTAAAGTTCATTGCTTTAACTGTGTACTTCTGTTTTAAACTTTTTGAAGTGTGTTTTAATTAGTTTTTTTAAAAATGACTTTAATTGGGGGGAAAAAAAGGAAGCATAAGTAATTTTGACAGTTCATTGGTATATTTTCATATGAAAGTGCTACTCAACCTGCCAAGTTGTGCATTTATCCAGTAAAACAATTGACTACAACTTTTTTGTTACTCTGCTCTGCTTTATGACATTCTCAAGCCTTTGGAAATCAATGACATACTATTTAATATAATACACCGGATATATTATGTGTATATGCATTAGGGTTAACAGATTTTGATGGGGGGGGGGGGGAGAATTGAAAGATTTGTGAAATATTATTAAACCAAAGTCCACAGAAAGTTATAACTTATAGATCCAACATCACAGCATTTTTAAAGTAGAAGATTCCTCAAACTATTGCTGTGTGATTAAAATTTGAAATATACTCTTGTAGTGGCATAGTCAAAATTTTATTTTAAGGTGTGAGTGTGGGGCTGTATATCAAATTGTAAACTAAGTTTCAATTGTAAGCTAAGTTAAGGGTCAAATTTTTTTTTTTTTCTCGGGAGGGGGGCTGTATCCTACTTTAGTCCCACTTTTTAGGCATAATCTTATGGTAAAAAAGAAAAATATATGGACTTACGTTAAAAAATTTTTGGCAAGGGTGGAGGGGGGGGGGTGACCCCCTCTTTGCATACGTCACTGTCCAACAATAAAATCACTTGTTTCTGATACATATCTCTTCTCTAACCTACAGGATGTGTATGTGTACTTGCACCTGTTGTCAATTTACACTAGAAAGACTGGCTTAGAATGTGATTTCTATTTACTTTACTTCTGCAAAAATGCTAGAAAATTTTCCGACAGGGAACTGGGTCCAGCCAGTTATAGTAGGTTCAGTGGTCTCTTCTAGAATATCTTTTAACATGAAGTAAATATGGTAAAAAATCAGTGCCTTAAAAAATGGGTCGTGGGAGTAGGGGTCGCTTAATACAGGTGGTTGTTTTTAGAAGTTTCACTGTATATATATATATTTCCAGGTTGTCCCCAAAAGGTGGTAACATGCTTTAATTCTTTATGTATTAGAGCTAAGTGGCTATGTAAATTGAAAATAGGGATGTACTGATATCGATTTTGCTAGAATCTTCCTTCACTACCAGATACGGATATTCGGCAGTAGATATGCTTTTAATTATGGTGTATGTTTTTTTATATATGATTTCATTGCGTAGAAAAAAATTGTTTCACACATCGCTAATTTAAATATACTGAAAGATAATTTACAAAAACTATCTCTTCAAAAATATGTATATTAATACTGTTGCATAAAAAACGTAATTTAGACTTCAAATTATTCTGTTTATTCTTACAATACTGACAGAAGTGAAAAAATGTTAACCATAACACATTTATTAATATGACATTAATTTTTGAGTATTTTTCCAAAAAACATACTTAAAAAAAATAAAAAATCTTTAAATTACTGATATACCTGATAGTGATAGTATACCCATGATTGAAGAGTAATTCCCCCAAATATTTTAGTGCCTTTTTTCTGTTTTGATTATTTAATACTGTTTCACTTTAAGTCCCGTTTAGTTTTACTTTAAGTTAAGATAGTTTTAGAGATTTTTAAGTAAAAAGAGTCACACTTTTAAATAAATATTTCTAATGAATTTATGATATTTTTTCTTGTAGTTTTATACAGGTATGAAACAGAATTCAGGGATTGATGCAGACAAAATTTGGGTCAGTTTTGTGGCCACATCACAAAATTAGTCGACTATAATTCTGTGAACGTTCCCTTCACAGAATTATAGTCGATTAAAACAGCCTATTCACAAAAATACAATCGATTAAAGCAGCCTTCCATTGGCCTTTTACCATATATTTTAATTTATTTTGTAAATTATTTTAAGGAAAAAAAAAGCTTTTACAAAAATTGGTGTCAAAAGGTCACAAAATAGATGTTGAAATTCATAAAAATAAACAACTTTCACAAAAATGGGATCCCAGAAAAAATTCCTGGATCAACCTCTGGAATTTCATATTACACAATGAAATTTCTTAATTAAAAATAGCGTGTTGGCCAGTGACCTGTAATTATCTGAGAAATTAATAAAAAATGATTTTAAAAAAACTGGAACTGAACTGATAACATTTTGAACTGATTAGCAAAAAAGGAGATTTTGTTCTTTTGACACATATTTATTAAAAGAATTTGTTGTCTTTAACAATATTTTTAGTAATTTATTTTTCTCTGTATGGTATTTTAAAATGTAGTATTGTTTTCTGACAATCGCACATTTTTTCCACCTAATTTTATTCATGATTATTACATTTTCTTTAATAATTTTATCAACATTAATGCTTGGATGTCAGCTACTCCATATTTACCGAAGCCATGTGGAAAAAAGTTATTTTGCTCCACATTTCCTGCTTCAGTTCTCAAAACAAGAACTTTTAATTTTTAAAATCTGCAGTAAGCATTAGTTTAAAAAAGGAAAATGTGTAAAACAGGGTTGCCCACTGGCTACTAAAAGGAGACTATTTGCTACTATAATCGAGAATAGGCGACTACTTGCATGTAAAAACAGCTAAAAAGCAACTATTTTGAGGAAAATGGCAACTATTTTTCTTGGAGTATCAATGCAATTTCTGTTTTTTACCTAGAACGTTTCATTTTAGGGCATTTAAAATTGGGAACATTTCAGTCAACCACACTACTAACAATATGATAAACACTGAGTGTAGTGCAACAGTCCGTCCATAGATTTTGAGAAATATCTGGCAAGAACAGATAAGCTAGATTCATACCACCTGTGTCATTCCATTGTAGTTTACTACAGTAAAAGATGTGTTTCAATAAACAAAGAAACGTCTAAACTTCAAAATTCTAAAAGCGTAATGCAACCAACTTTCGGAACGACTCAGTGTATATCATTCACTTTGTTGCAGAAACTCTGCTGAATTGTCGGATTCATATTAGAGAATAGGCTTTAAAGTCGGGTTTGTAGAAAGTTTCAGTTGCAAGTCGAGATTTTAGGATGAAACACAAACATATAATTGTTTCTAGAAACTTGTCAATCTTCAAAGCACAATTTAGAGGAATTTACAAGTAGTAATTCTATAGATAACTAGTAATCAATCGGAGCAATTTCCTCAAATACTGCATTTTCTTTACACTAAATCAAATTGGTCCATTTGCTAAAATATCAGAATACTCGAGCTGAACCCTTGACTGTTCCACAGCATACAACAATACTGAATTTATAAACAAATTTTAAAATACAGCTTGGCAAGAGAATGGTGCCTCTGGCATCAAAATTATCTGAAGTGATATGTTCTTAATAGCTAGCATTTGGTAGAAAAGCCAATTCAAGACTGAAACAGTGGGATGACCTACTCACATATTTATACTTTTTGGGGAGTTTTCTCAAAAGTTCTGGCAAAATCTATCTAGTAAATTCTCTATCATTTTCCTAGCATCATTTGTGTTATGCTAAGCGGCTAAGTAAACATTGCAGGTCTCTTTTTTCTTTCTTTTTTTTTCTTAAGCCAGGTTCGCTGGTAGGGCATGCGGCTGACCCTCACGGTTTACGACTTTTTAATACAGGCCTATCCTCTACTACCTAAGTCGACCACGCCATGGCCCGGGCTTGCAGAAATCGGCTGGTATGATCGACCCAACTTTATTAATCTCTAAATATGTACACAATAGGATGTTACATTCTTCAGTGTTCTGTATATGACATTTCCTTTGGCTGAGCACTTCGGAGTACTGTGTGGCTTGCTTCTTTAGACATGGCGAAGCGGCCATTCTCAGTTGGCTTTCTAGACCTTGTGGGTAAGTGCAGAGCTTGAGAGTTTTTAATTTATTTTAAGGGGTTAGTAATTTTATAGGGATTTCGAATTTTATTTAACTATTAGCAAATTAGATGGTGTTATTTGATTACTAAGGGGGAAGGAGAGTGCTACTTCTCTCTGTTGTTTGCTGCGCTGAGCAAGCGGGGTGAGCCCCACACTTGTGTTGGTGTACCTACTGTGTTGTTGTGTTCTGTAGTGCTAATTGGTGATTTTCTACATACGAGACACTTTGAATTATTTTATTTACCAGCCGCGGGTCCTGAAGTATGTACGCTGCCCATGTGGAGCTAGTTTGGCTGGGTGACTGTTTTACGTGGTGTTGTTGTGGTAGGGGGCAGTCTTTAGTGTAATGCGTGGAGTTTGACACTGATCCGCAGATGCATAATTTTGAGGGAACTCTGCCGATTTGTTCCAAATGTTCAAAATAGGGGCCATGGTTAGTGAAATATATGTATAGGTTCCGGTGCGGCAGAGTTAGGGACGTGGAGACTTTGGGGAAGAACTGGTAGGTATGCCTACCGGTTTCTTCAGTCTCCCAGCGGCATTGCCATGAATCCAAGGCCTACTGTTTTAAGACCTTCTTGAGGTAAGAGGTGAGGGTTGGAACCTGTAGGATTTCGTTAGAGTTAATTTGAATGGCTGCTAATTTTGCCAGCGCGTCCGTGTATTCATTGCCGAAATTCCCGGCGTGTGCCTTAATCCAGGATAGGTGTATATCCTTTGTGGTGTTGTTTACTGTTTTTAAGATGTGTTGGGCTATGGGGTACTTTGTGGTAGTGTCTCGCAATATGTCTGTGGCAGACTGGCTGTCAGTGTGTATGTGTGCGCTATTAAATGAGGATTGTGCTATCCAAGCTATGGAGCGTTGCACTGCTAAAAGTTCATTTTGGAAGACTGAATTTATTGTTGACAAGGTGGCATTCCAGGTCTTGACTCTTTGTCCATGACTGAAGGCGCAGAAAGCGGTGCCTGTTCCTGTTGGGAATTTCAAACCATCCGTGTACACCACTACGCTTGGGGCCGGGGTGGGAGTTTGGGGGGCTTCCAACGGTTTTATGGAAGGATGGAGATTCCACCTAGATGCTTTTTTCTGCACTGAGTCCGGTAGAAACCTACCTTCAGTGATGGTGATCCCCGTCTGGAGCCGGGAGATCAAAGCAAACTTTGACTCCGTCTCCAGCGTGAGGTCCAGCGGCTGAATACCTGTTAATACTTGCAGGGCCGCTGTGGAGGTGTTTCTGTAAGCCCTCGAGATTAATAGCAGAAATGGGCGTTGTAGGGACTGAAGAAAATTACTTTTATGTGTGGCAGCCCATGCTGGTTGGGAAACCAGCATGGGCTTCCATATGCCAATATCCGCTCTGTTATGGCAGTATACCAAATTTTGAGTATGACCTTTGAGACTCCCCCGTGCATGGACGTGAATTTCATTAAATTTTGTGCTAGTCTTGCTATTTGCGTTTTCCTCTGTTTTAAATGGGGGAGCCACGTTAATTTGTTGTCTATTGTTAGGCCTAGATATTTTACTATTGGGGTATGCTTAATGGTTACGTTATTTAATTTTATTGTTGGGGGTCTATTAGAATTTAAGTGTTTTGGGTTGTTCTTTGACCTCCCCGTGCCTGGTTTCGGAAAGGTTATTGCTTGACATTTTTCTACTGATATTTTAAGTAAGTTATTATTTGTCCACGTTTGGATCTTTTGGAGTGCCTGATTGGCGGTCAGCTCTAACGCTTTCCTACTTGACCCACAAACAGCAAGTAGGAGGTCATCAGCATAGGCTAAAAGTTGTGCGTGTGTTGGAAGTTATGCAAGAGGGGGTTCAGTAACACCTTCCACAGAAACGGACCCAGACAAGAGCCTTGCGGGCAGCCCTGCTGAAACGATGTTTTTCACCCGGGAGGTGCTAATCCATGATCGCCGTCCTATCGCTTAGGAAGGAGGCGATCGTGTTCCGTAGTTCCCCTGGGATGTTTAGTTGTCTGAGGTTCCGGATGGTGAGATCCCACGAGAGTGAGTCAAAGGCCCCCTTGAAATCAATGAGTACGGCGGTGGTATATTTATCCATGCTTTGATTTTGTTTTATAATTTCTAAGAAGGTTTTTATGGCTGTCTCCATTGATTTATTGTCTGTAAAGCCGTATTGGTTTGGGTGTATTGCGTTATTTTGGAATAAAAAGTGCTCTGTTCTGTTTAGGATGAGTTTTTCATAAATTTTGCCCAGGGCTGGAAGCAGTGTTATTGGCCTATATGAGGTTTCGAGTTGGGTGTCCTTTCCCTCTTTCGGGAAGAACACCAACTCCCCCTTTTTCCATAATTTTGGAAAATAGTTTATTTTAAATAGAATGTTATAGAGGTTTAAAAGGAAATTACTATTGTGTTGGTATATGGCTCTTATTATATGCTGGTCAATCTCATTTGGTCCTGGGGCTTTGGAGGGTTAAATGAGTAGATTACTGACTTTAATTGGTTCATTGAAAAAGGGGATTGAGGGGTTTGCGGTTTGTATTGAGGCACATACTCATTAGTGTCAGAGGGGCCGAAAATCGACTCCGTGAGCAACCTCAATGCATCCTTCCTTGACAGGGTCCTGTCAGGAGGCGTGTTGGTTAGTACTTCTAACTCTAAGTGTAGAAATTTATTGAATGCCACCTTGCATGCTGGGCCGAATGAGGAGGTTGTGCGGGTACAGAATTTATAAAACACACTGGCTTTATGTTCCGTTATCATCTTTTTATATTTAGCTCTTTCCCTTTTGTATGTTAATTGGAAGTCTGGGCATTGGGGGAATCTTTTTTGGCGGCGGTAATGCGCATTTAATCTGTTTCTTTGCGTCGTCAGTGCCGGCGACCAGCAGTTTAACTGAGGGGTTGGGAAAGCCTTTCTTTGTTTTAAGTTTTTCCAGCAGGAGAGCTCTTAGATCTGTCACACGTTCTATGTATTCGTCCGCTTGTGCTGGGGAGCTTATTTGTGGTTGGGCGTACCCAGATGCATGAAGTGCTTCGAGTAAGTCCTTCACGATCCGCTTCATGGGTCTGCCCTTAGACTTCAATCGGCGACGGGGAATGCCGGGGCTGGGGGCTTCTAAAGTTATAGTTATTAGTCTATGGTCTGCGAAATCTAGTTCCTCCCTGAGTGACCATGATCTTATACTTGGAAATGCACTCAGGGAGCATAGTGTAACATCAGGCCAGCCTGCAATGTGTGGGAGCTCGAAAGTTGGGAGACTCGTGGGGTTGTTTATAGAGATGAGTCTGTGCCTTTGCATTTGTGCAAAAAGCAGACAGCCTCTGCCATCTTCCTCGTTGTAGCCCCATAGAGGGCTGTGGGCATTGAAGTCTCCACCGATAACTGCAAACTTGCTCAGCCGCTTGCAGGATGCCCAGACGTCCAGGTCGATACCCAGGTCGCCTTTGGGGGGTGAGTATTGGGTCCCTAGGGTAAAGACTTGATCGTTTATGGTCACGTTGATAAAAACTGCATTGTCACTTTTCTGCGCTAGGCAGTAAGAAAGTGAGGGATTGAGGAGGACAATTTGGCAGTTATTGGAGGATGAGGAAAGGAAGGGGGTACTGGCTGTTAAGCCAAAGGTCCTTCCTCCGGACAGGTAAGTATCCTGGAGGATGGCCACGTCATATCTGTTACGCAGGAGATAGTGGATTGCTGTACAGGTAGCCGACTTGTTTACCTGCAGATTTAGCTGCGCCAACTTAAAAATGACCACTTACCTTCTGCCTATGTGTCTTGAGAATCTCCTGGTACGTTGGGCAAGGTCCGCTGCGTGCTGGATGGTCGGTCCTTCTGTGTCGCTCTCTCCTACAGTTTGCGCAGGCGTGTCGCTCAGTCTCCTTGCAGGCTGACGTGACATGCCTTTCTGCACATCGGGCACATGTAGGTGCCTTGTCTTTGTCACTACAACGCGAGGAGTGGTGACCCAGCTTCTGGCAGTGAAAACATCTCATTAGGGAGATGTATAGCTTGGTTAAGAGATTGGTGTGTCCCACCAGCAGGCGACCCGAATCCATGCCATCTAGGAGGGTGTTGACGCTAGGAGCTGGCTCGACCATCACGTGATGGTGATGATGGGGCACTCTACTGGAGGTTCTCCGGATTAGGTCTATAGCATCGGGGGATACGTCCTTAAAGTTCTTGGCCACTTCTTGTTTTATTTCTTCATCCGGCATGAGATTATCAATGTTGAACACAATTATGAGTTGCTTTCGGGGGCCTTTTCTGATGATCTCAAGGTTCTTTGTGATGCCCGACCTGGAGGTGAGCTCTCCCTCCAGCTTGTCCAGGTTCGCCTGGGAGTTGTTATGAATAATCATGTCTCCTGCCCTCATTTGCTTCATTACCGTTGGGGCAAGAGCTTCTTCCCCTAGCTCTTTTTGAAGCAGCTTCGTCACTTCGTAGGGATGTAGTCTGGTCTTAGGTTTGAGAATCAAGACTTCCCTATCAGAAGCCGGTTCTGCGAGCTTCTGAGCGTAGGATGTGGGTTTGTTGCTTGCTTGCGGTAGGGAGGGGAACGAGGATTTCTCCTTCTCCAGGATCTTTGACGTCGATACTCTCATGATCTTCTCTGTTGTTTGGGCAGGACGGCGTTCAACAATGGGAGCTTGATCTCAAGAAGCAGACCCATGGCTTGTGTTCTTGAGGGGCCCTCCAGCCCTTGGAGGAGGCTTTCCAATCTATCAAACTTCTGAAAGTCGGGAGACTCCTCTTCCTCCGGCAGGTGCTCAGTTTCAGTCTCTGATGGTAAATTCGGTTGCGTTGGTGGGCGTTCGCCCTGCTGTTGCCTCTTTTTAGCTTTAAGCTTTTTCTTGTGCATGCGGGCTGACTCTTGGGGGAGGGTTGGTGGGTCAACCGGCGGGGACGGAGACCTTACGGTCGTATCGCTAGCGGCTATGTCCTCTGGGTGCTTCAGGCAATCCTGAAGGAGAATCCGCAGGCCCTTCGCTGGGCTAAGGGGTGCCTTCCGGCTCCCTGCCCTGGAGGTGCTGGATCTCAAAGATCTCGTTGAATGTTCTGACTGTGTCAGATTCTTTCTCTGTTTTCATAGGACTTTTGACCCTTTCCTGTCTTTCTTCTCTGGCCTTAACTTAGCCATAGCTGGTTCAACTGATTCTGAAACAAAGGTTAAATAAACACTAAATACTTGAATTCTATTAGGATGATTCGAAACTCATACACTGAAGGGTAGGGATGAGTGGGCCAAACTCGCAAAAAAAAAAAAAACTGAGATGAGGTTTTGGGGGTGAAAGAGGAAGACCTCTCAACCGTGCCGATCCAGCTTCCCCCACACAGGCGACGTACTTAGCTGGGTTGCTCGGCTTGGATGCTGATCGAGTGGGGTCGGAACCCACAGATCTGGAACCATAGAGACCTTGGGGAAAAAAAAAAAAAAAAATGGGGTGTTTGAGCTTCATTACGTGCAGCTTGGGGAGGCTGAGGTTGGGAGAAATTCTGGTACGGCAAGCCTGTGGTTGGTTGGCGAGCGAACCTAAGCTATTGGAGTGGAGAAGCAAATTTCGGCATAGAGATATTGAAGTTGTTAGTTTGAACCATGGTTTGAGAAAATTATTGAGCAAAGTGGGGTTTGAGGCAGTTGTGCTTTGATTGATATTGTGTTGGAAAAAAGAGAATAGTTAGTCAGTGCAATTAATCTTAATTTTACTTTTGATTGAAAAAAAAAAAAAGTGTGATTAGAGAAATTGTAATTATTGTAGTTAAGGAGGCTGTGAATGAGAGAAAAAAAACAGGTAATTATAGAGATTATAATTAATGTAATTAGAGAGGACTTTATTTCGAAAAAAAAAAGAAGGAAGTGTAAATAGAGAAATTGTAATTAAGGTAATTAATGTAATTCAGCCGGAGATGCTACCTTTGGGGAAGTTAGTTTCCCTAGGGAAAAAGTAAGCAGCCGTGAAGTTGTTTGCTTACAAACAATGGAGGCTTCCCCGCGATTTGCTTAGAGCCCTTTTGAGCTTTAGGTATCTAACAGTAGTTTGAGATAAAATTAAGAAACATTCCTTTAAATTGATTAAAGCGGTGCATTTTAAATTGAAATAAATAATTTGAGTCAAATTAATACTCAGGTTACTACCAGGGATATGAAGAACATTCTAAGTTGGAGGTAACCTGTGGTTATACCCAGTCAGAACGGGGAGACAGTTTTCGAATGCCGCCAACCAGGCCCTTCCAGGATGGGCCCGCCCGGAGGATGTCCTCCATGTTAGGCCTAGCTCCTAGTCCGAGCCCTTAGCAGAAGGCTCGGGATCACATGGGAAAGCAAAACTAGTGAAATTAATTATTACTTGTAGAGGCTGTAATTTGAAAAGTTATTGGGCATAGACAGTTAATGAGGCGGTTGTTTTTGAGTTACTGTTTGCTTAGTTGGGTTGGTTTATGAAGTAAACGTAGGCATTTATTTGCTTACTTCTATCACAAGATTGGGACATTAAGCTCTTTATTTGATTTAATAGGCAGCGAATTATTAACGAGCTGTTAAATAGCTTAATTATTTGCTATTGATGCAAGCTTTTGGGAATTAAATTATTCTTGGGAAAAGTAAACAACCGGGAGTTAAATTGTTTGTTTGCAGACATTGAGTGTAGACCATGGAGGCATCCTCCGCTTTTGGCTTCGAGCCCCTTGGAGCTTAGATATTTTAATTATTTACGTTTGATGTTGTTAAGAATATTAAGAACCTTTCATAATTAATAACGTGAGGCTAAATAGTTCACAAATTATTTCCGGGGGTATTGGATACACTCCATGTTGGAGGTAACCAGTGGGTTTCCTCGGTTAGATCGAGGAGATAGTTTTCGAATGCCGCCAACC
This sequence comes from Cheiracanthium punctorium, assembly GCA_038373885.1. Taxonomy (NCBI): domain Eukaryota; kingdom Metazoa; phylum Arthropoda; class Arachnida; order Araneae; family Cheiracanthiidae; genus Cheiracanthium; species Cheiracanthium punctorium. Next base: position 246,093 of record JAWZYV010013953.1, read on the forward strand.
GATACCTTCCAGGATGGGCCCACCTGGAGGATGTCCTCCACGTTATGCCTAGCTCCGAGTCCGAGCCCTTAGCAGACGGCTCGGAATCACGTGGCAAAGCAAAACTAGTGACCAGCCGTGGGTCCTTAAGTATATATGCTGCCCATGTGGAGCTAGTTTGGCTGGGTGACTGTTTTACGTGGTATTGTTGTGTGAGGGGGCAGTCTTTAGTGTAGTGCGTGAAGTTTGACATGGATCCGCAGACGCATAATTTTGAGGGAACTCTGCCAATTTGTTCCAAATGTTCGAAATAGGGGCCATGGTTAGTAAAGTATATGTATAGGTTCCGGTGCGGCAGAGTTAGGGACGTGGAGACTTTGGGGAAGAACTGATAGGTATACCTACCCGTTTCTTCCGTCTCCCAGCAGTGTTGCCATGAATCCAAGGCCTGCTGTTTTAAGACCTTCTTGAGGTAAGAGATGGGGGTAGGAACCTATAAATTTTCGTTATAGTTAATCTGGAGGGCTGCTAATTTTGCCAGTGCGTCCGTGTATTCATTGCCGAAATTCCCGGCGTGTGCTTTGATCCAGGATAGGTGTATATCCTTTGTGGTGTTGTTTACTGTTTTTAAGATGTGTTGGCTACGGGGTTCTTTGTGGTAGTGTCTCGCAATATGTCTGTGGCAGACTGGCTGTCGGTGTGTATGTGTGCGCTATTAAATGAGGATTGTGCTATCCAAGCTATGGAGCATTGCACCACTAAAAGTTCATTTTGGAAGACTGAATTTATTGTTGACAAGGTGGCATTCCAGGTCTTGACTCTTTGTCCGTGACTGAAGGCGCAGAAAGCGGTGCCCGTTCCTGTTGGAAATTTCGAGCCATCCGTGTACACGAATATGCTTGGGGCCGGGGAGGAAGCTTGGGGGGCTTCCAGCGGTTTTGAGGAGGGATGGAGATTCCATCGGGATGCTTTTTTTTCTACCGAGTCCGGTTGGTACCTACCTTCGGCCGTGGTGATCTCCGTCTGGAGCCGAGATATCAAAGCAAACTTTGACTCCGTCTCCAGTGTGAGGTCCAGCGGCTGAATTCCAGTTAAGACCTGCAGGGTCGCTGTGGAGGTGTTCCTGTAAGCCCTCGAGATTAATAGCAGAGATGGACCTTGTAGGGATTGTAGGAAATATTTTTTTGTAAGTGGCGGATAGGTTGGGAAACTAGCAGGGGCTTCCGTATGCCAATATCCACTCTGTTATGGTGGTATACCAAATTTTGAGTATGTCCTTTGTGATTCCCCCTTGTGTGGATGTGAATTTCATTAAGTTTTGTGCTATTCTTGTTATTTGTGTTTTCTTCTGTTTTAAATGAGGGAGCCATGTTAGTCTATTGTCTATTGTTAGGCCTAGATATTTTACTATTGGTGTGTGCTTAATGGCTGTTATTTAATTTTATTGTTGGATGTCTATTAGTGCTTAAATGTTTTGGGTTGTTCTTTGACCTCCCCTTGCCTGGTTTCGGAAAGGTTATCGCTTGACAATTTTCTACTGATATTTTTAGTGAATTGCTATTTGTCCAGACTTGTATCTTTTGGAGTGCCTGGTTGGCAGTCAGCTCTAATGCTTTCCTACTTGACCCACAAACAGCAAGTAGGAGGTCATCAGCATAAGCTAAAAGTTGTGCATTCTGCGAGTGTTGGAACTTATATAAGAGGGGGTTCAGTAACACCTTCCACAGAAACGGTCCCAGGTAGGAGCCCTGCAGGCACCCCCTACTAAAATGATGCTTTTTGCCCGGGAGGTGCCAATCCATGATCGCCGTCCTATCGCTTAGGAAGGAGGCGATCATGTTCCGTAGTTCCCCTGGGATGTTTAGTTGTCTGAGGTTCCGGATGGTGAGGTCCCACGAGAGTGAGTCGAAGGCCTCCTGGAAATCAATGAGTACGGCGGTGGTATATTTATCCATGTTTTGATTTTGCTTAATTATTTGTAGGAAGGTATTTATGGCTGTCTCCATCGATTTATTATCTGAAAAGCCGGTTTGGGTGCAGTGCATTATTATGGAATAAGAAGTGTTCAGTTCTGTTAAGGATTAGTTTTTCGTAAATTTTGCCAAGAGCTGGGAGCAGAGTTATTGGTCTATACGAGATTTCAAGTTGGGTGTCCTTTCCCTCTTTCGGGAAGAACACCAACTCCCCCTCTTTCCATAATTTCGGGAAATAGTTTAAATTAAATAGGGTGTTGTAGAGGTTTAGGAAAAAGTTACTATTATTTTGGTGAATGGCTCTAATGATACGCTGATCTATTTCGTCTGGTCCGGGTGCTTTCGTGGGTTAAATGAGTAAATTACTGATTTTAATTCATGCGTTGTAAAAGGAGATTTTGGAGTGTGCGGTTCGTATTGAGGCACGTACTCATTGGTGTCATTGGTAATTATTGCAAAGAAATATTTTTTCTGATTTAAAAAAAAAAAGAATTTAGATGGACTAGATGGAAGGAATGATTTATTAGCATGATTTCAGAAAAGAAAAAGAAGTATTCTCGAGGCACCAATTAGATAGAGGCTCTGTGATGACCTGGAGGTGCTTTGCTTACAATGGTGTGGGTTCAGTTGTGCTTATTTCAGACAAGATGGATTCGCAAGCATATCAAAGTGTCCTAGCAAGTCATCTTTCACCAAATGCTGAATCTCTTGCAGCAGAAAATTGAAAATATTAGCAAGATAATGCATCTGTCCGTTCAATTAAGAGTACAAAAAATGGGTTCCAAGACAACTATGTTGAAACTTTGAAATAGCCACAAACTCTCCAGATCTTAACCCAATAGAGAACTTATGTGGTGACTTAGTAAGAAGAGTTCGTGCAAATGGGAGACATTTTAAATCATCAGTAGAACTGAAATCTACTATTGAAGATGAATGGTATAAAACGACCATGAACTTTGACAAAAACTAGTTTCATCCATGGAAAAAAAGAATATTTGAAGTAATTCCAAAGAATAGCTCCTACACAAGCTTCTATAAGTTTGCTTTTTTCTGTCATATGCTATTTTCTATGCTGGCCCTATTTAGGCTTAAATATTGATCTGTGTGTTCTATAATATTTTCTGGTGATGAAATATTTACAAATAAATTTTGCTGCATTTTTTGCTTGTATTTAAGGTTAATATTTATCAATCAAATGATATTTTAATACTCAGTTTCATGTTTTTCCATTTTCTCAATTTTTGCTGGCTTAATGTTAGTTTTTACTCAGACTGTAAAGTGTGTTATAGTTTCATCAATGTTGACATAAAAGTACGGACCTATATTATACACAGTTAAAAACATAAAATCACCTTAAAAGTTCAGTTAAAATCATTTAAAAAAAAAACTAGTACTTAGTTGAAAGTGCTAGTTTTTCATAAATGATTTTACCTTGGACTTTTAAGGTGATTTTATGTTTTTAACTGTGCGTTTTATTAATGTTTGATTATTTGTAAAATATAATTAGACCTGTGTTTAGGTTAAATTGTAATTATAAACTTTTAGTTTGTGTGAATGATTACAACATTTAGTGATTTTTAATTCCATTACAAACTATTCCACAAAAACTCTAAATGCTCTTCAAAATTGCTATTATATAAGTTTTCAAATTGTTCCTCCAAGGTTGATAGCTTTGTTAATGTTGTACATTTGTCTAGGAAAACTTTTGGGTGATTTCTGAATCAAAATACATTTGAATCCTAATTAATCAAATTGCTAGATTATTAAATTCTGATTATTTTCTAGTGTTTGTGGTAGGTTAAAGTAGTATAAATATCAGGGAATAGAAAAAAAAAATAGTTTTGTAGATTCTGAGTATTCTGACCTGGAATTATGGCATTATTGAATTATCCACTATGCTAAGTAGGCTTTAGACACCCGGCCCCCCCTCCCGGCATTTTAGAGAGCAAGGAGCAAGTCAAAGAAGAAAATTGTTACAGCTAGAATTAAACTTATACACTGAATATGTTTTTTTTTTTTTTCAATTTTATTAGTGATTGCGTGTATAGGACATTTTTATAGCCAAGTCACTTGCTAGCTCTAACAGGTACATGAAAAATTGGAGGTAGATGTGCAACTGAAATTTTAAGTGACCCTTTTAGAATTGTGTGTATTTCTGTGGTGTGTTCAGTTAAATGCATTTTAACAAAATAGAATACATTTGTATTTCAAAGCATAACAATAGCATGTATAATAAATGTCAGAAATGTGTTGAAAAGTCCTAGCCACAGACCTTGAAAAGATAATCGTATTGACTTTCAAGCCTAAACAGTTTTTACAGAGGCGCCTCAAATTTTCATGGTCCCCAGGGCTCCCCCATAGAGTTTAATCTATCTGAATGATGGAGAATATCAGGAAAATATCTAGGAGTTTGAAAATGATAGGTTGCCACCCTGAATAAGTATAAAGTTTTTAACATAAAAGTTTTTAAAAAGTCTGTTTAATTGTTTGCAGCTTAATATAAAGAAATATAATTAATATGAAGTCTATTTCAATAACAACTCAACATTTTATTTTACAATCTGAAAAAAAAAAGATACTAAGTTTTGGTTTCCCATTAATTTCTAACCAAAACTGCTGTTCTCATTAGTTGTGTTTTAAAATTCCAAAGGAATCACAATATTTTAAACAATAAAAATTGTTTAACAATAGTTAAACTATGTGTAATAATAATATTAAGAAAATATTAATGAGTAATTTTTATGTAAAAAATAGACTTTGTGGACTGTTGATAGAGTTTATGTAGTAGTGAGCCGGATATCCAGCAGAGAAAGTTGGCTATCCAATGATTGTGATTTGGATATCTAATGATATTTCGGGTATTAAAATATCAACCAAATATTGGATATTATATGATTTTACATGGTGCATCTCTAATTGAAAAACTGTTCAAAATGAGGTAGGAAAAAAGCAAATGTAAAGAAAAATTTTTTCTCATTAATTATCAAAAAGTAACACTTTTTAAATTTGTGTACAACAATTAGTAATTTGTGCCCCGTATACTAATGTTGTGATATAAAAAAGTTTAGCCTTTCATCATAAAATGTCTCTGAGATATCTTTAAACAAAGATGATCAGTGGCTATACATGAATTTGAATATAACCATTTATTGAAAAAGAAAAGAAAAAAAAAAATATTTTCATTGGTAATTTCTGTATGACCTCTGAAACACAATCCTCTGATCCTTTTCCTCTTCAAGAACTATTGAAAAGTGGTTTAAGCCATCCTATATTTATCTTCATATCACACTCTTTAGGATATAATTCACAAATTTTGTACATCACCTTGTTAGTGTATGGGGCACATTTTATTTATTGTGAATTTCTCTGTAGGGGGGGGGGTCGTATGAAAATTTAAAATGGGTAACTTTTTGAAAATTAATGAGAGGGATTTTTTCTCAATGTTATCTTTTTTCCTATCTTATTTTGAACATTTTTTCAAGTTACATTGCCCACATATATTATTAATAAATAAAGAGTGTGTTACCACTGTTTTGGGATACCCTGTATATACAGGAAAAAGTAAAACGTTGCCACCCTAATCTGTGCAATACAGGGTGTATCAAAATTCATCTGCTGTAATAATTTTTGGCCAGTCAGAAGTTTAGTGTATCATATTATTACTGTTAGTTATTTAAGAAAAGTAGATAAATTTTAGTGTTTAGAGCAGTAGAAATTAATGAAATTAGGATTTGTAAATTTCTAGCTGTAAGCATATTGTACATTTCATTCCTACCTCTTAGTCAAAACATTATTCTGAGCTGTTTCACAGGCTTTGATCTTCAAGACTTGTCCTTATTAATGGTGTCAAATATTTGAATACCAAGAAGTAAATGCAATCAAGTTTTTTTTTTTTTTTTTTTTTTTTTTTAAATACACAAGAAGCGGTCATATTGGAAGTGCAGTAAAACTTGGAGTATCCAAGCTAAGTGGGACTGCTAAGACCTTGGATATCAGAAATCGTGGATAAAAGAAACTGTGTATAAAAACTTGCCATGCTCGTGAATTTAAGATCTTTTAAAATAAAACAAAATATACTTATATAAAGCTATTTTTCACAGTTCAACAAAATAAAAATAAAAAGAAATTAACTTTGTAGTAAATTTTACCTATCAAATTGAAATTTTTTTAACTGCATTAAATTCTAAATGATGCATTTTCAAAAATAACACAAATCTTATGAAAGCATTGTATTTTTAAAATTTAATATACATTAATTTGTTAAATTTACATTATCTTTTTAAAAAGTTTGTTATTTTTCAGTGCAAAAGTCCAGAATTTCTATCAGTGGTTACTTAATCATGCCAACTTTTGAGCTATGGAAGATCCATTGCTGTAATATTGATTCTTTGCTCCAAATATTTTAGGGCACTTGCTAGTGCGGAAACACCTCTAGTAAGACTTATAGTCCTTGAATCGCCAAAGTCCTGTTTCTCATTGTCAGCATCATCTATGTTTAATGAGAGATGAAACTTTTACAAAACTATTGATCTCCATGTTTCATAACACTATGTATTATGTAACACTATATTTAATAACACTACTCAAGTGTCTCTTCTTATTGATAAGCAAAAACAAAAATTTATTTGTCTGTTTCACTTAAAAACGGGTTTTTGAGGCCTCATTCTGGAAAAAAAAAATTAATAAAAATAAAAAGCAGACCTTGCTATCGACTTGATTAACAAAAACCTCAGTTAATCAAGTTTCTACTGTATTCAGTAAATTTAAGAAAGCAAATACTTTTATGAAACTATTGATCTCCATATTTAATAACACTATGTATTGTATAACACTATATATTTAATAACATTATTCAAGTGCTTCTTTGTATAAGCAAATTACAAAATCAATTTATTCATTAATTTTATGCAAAATCATGTTTTTCAGGACCCATTCAGGGGAAAAAAAAAAGAAAAGCGAACTTCAGTCAATTAAAGTTCTACTGTATTTAATTTTGTTTGAAAAAAATAGTTGAAGTTTTGACAAAATTCACTTTTAAAAATGACAATATGTAGTGAAAAATTAAAAAAAAGTTTGAATATAGTAAGCTAGAATGTTTTTTTAAATGAAATTTTATACCTTGATATAATGAAATTTTATAAAAAAATTGAATAGAATGAAATAAATTCCCTTATGACTCTTTAAAAACCTTCTGTTCCTAGTATTTTTCAAATAAAAAAACTTATTTTCAGTAGCATAAACCATGCTGCGCAGTAGCAGGCACTGTAGATTATTTTACAGCTTGCAGAATAATTTTGCCAAATTTATATGAAGGTTGCAGGTAAATTTTGGTTTGTGATCCTGTTGCTGCAGATTGATATAGAAAATTTTACTACCAGGATTTACTTTAGATCAGTTTTTTGTACTTTGATTTTTTTTTTTTTTTTGTTCAATCAATTTTTATTTTAGCTTAAAACTGTTGTTATCAATTTTTTTAAATGTTGCCTTTTTTATATATATTTCTAGCATTTTTATCAGAATTTTCAATGAAAAAGTAATAGAAAGCCTCATATCTTCCATGTTATTGTAAAATCAGATATTTTTAATATATTTTATGTTTGGGTATTTGGTGTTATAAAAATCACATACTGCCATGAAATTTTCAGATCATTCTATTGATTAATTAAATTAAGATATTTACTGTTGTACTTCAATCAGTGTTATTTGTCATGACATAATTGATATTTATTTTCTAAAAGTAGAAGTTTGCATATAAGATTTTAATAGCAGAATAATGCAAGTTAATCTGAAAGTATAAATTGTATAAATAATTTGTTCATAAAATTAAGAAAGTAACTTGCACTTATGGAGTAATTCCTTTGTGATTAATGTTAACATTTACAGCTGAAAATATTTTTAAAGACTGATTACTTAAAAATAAATTTATAACATTTTCAGATTTACATTTATTTTTCTGAACACCGTAAATAAGAACATAATAGTTCAGTTTTGGATTTAGTAAAATACTGCTTTTACATTTAGTAAAAAACATTTTTGCTGTGCCTGTGATATTTTTTATGTCATTAATATTTTAACTGCCATGATGTTATGTTAGTCTAAGCTAAATATATTAAACTTTTTTTTTCTTTATTCATTTTTTATTTATTCATGGATGCTGTAATGCTGAAAATATTTTGTTAACTCCATTTTTGAGTATAATATGTATAGTTTAAAATATTTTCATTTCCATCTTTTTTATTGCCATGGAATGACCCATGTCGTTTATTATAAGTTTATAAATCATGCAGTTGATGCTTCTGGCTTGCTTTTATGGGGGGTTAGGGCTGTAACTATGTTGAAACACAATATTTTGGATACACAAGAAAATACCTATAGATAAAATGCCATTCAATGGAAGTTTTTGATAAATTTCGTATGCATAACAATTTTAACTACTGAAAATTTATATTACTTTTAATAAAGAAAAAAAGTAATTTGACAATAAATCAGTAGTGTAGTGAGGGTGATTGGTGCCTGGTACTGTCTTTGAGATTGCTACCCGATTCTTTTTAAGTTTTGACATTCTACCCCTACTCCTATCTCAGGTTTCTTAATCAGTTTGTCATCCTATTCTTTTAATCTTTAGCTTTCTGCTGGTCCTCTATCACTTGATTGCAATAAAGCATTTTAATATATTTAAATCAGTGAATAATTCAGCAAAATGCAAAAGTGAAAAGTTTAATGTGGTGTTTGAATATTTCCCCCCAAATTTGTATATTTATGTCATTAATTTAGTATAGTTCAAAACAATAACATGATGCTATTTTTCCTAGTATAGATCAACTATGTGATTGTCTGGAGTATTTTTGAAGGACACAGGATTATCTTTTTACATTGTGTATACATTCCACACAACACCATATAAAAGAAAACCGTGCAAAAAAAGTATGTGTGCCCCCCCCCCTCTCCCAAACTTGGAAAAATTTCCATGAGTGCCCATGCACACGCCAAATACTTATATTTAATGCCAAATGTGAACTTAAAATAAACGTTTCTCAGATCCATTGAAAGTAATGTATAAGAATTCTCCTTTTGCAATCCTGTGAACAAACTATTAGTTATATACACCAAAATGTATGGATTTCATGTGATTGTGAATTGTGACCTGTAATAAACATACCCAACTTGCGTTAAATTGAATGCATCATTCGATAGTAGCACGCTTGCAAGAATTTGCATCCATAAATGCAAATTCTTGTTGTTCAATTGTCGTTTTGCAGCCCTGCAAAAAACTAAACACCCTATACATAGCAAAATCAATACTAGTCCTATGAGGATGGTCTATAATATATATATATATACCAAGTTTAAGTGCAGCCGAATTCACCATTTAGGAGGTATCAGGGTCACTTATACTCATACAGACATACATGACCATAAAAATAGCATAAATAAATTCAGAATGCCTCAAAACATGTAAATACATCCAAAATCTCCTAGTCATTTTTTTTCATGATTATAATACTTTCTTTACATGGCAGGGTGTTTGAAAAGTGTAAAGAAAACAAAATGACTTGTATAATGTCAAGCCAATTGAAGTGCTAAAATTATGAGCAAATTCTCAAAAAGAAAAATTAAAAGTTCTGTGTAAACCTACTTTTTGAGAATTTCCAAGTTACAAAGAAGAGACATTTATTTTTTACTCGTTTTTGTGCATAGTAAAATATGTGATAGAGATTCTCCTTTATTCAATATTGCTTCTTCAAATAGACTGGGCTAAGAAAGGAGTTCTCTGCTGTTAACCTTTTGCTATGATGATTAAAGCATTATGAGATCTCATATGTTTAAAACTCTCTGCAATTATATTTTAGAAGTGTGCTTTTTCTACTGGTGGTGGTATATACACTGCTAATGGAAGGTACTGAGGTGGTATGTAACATTGACCATAAAGAAAAAAAAAAATGAATACATTTGCATTTAAAAAAAATTTACTTCTTGTAAATTTTGAATCTACCTTATGACTTATAAGTAATTTTTCATGATCCTTTTCAGAAGTTACAACCCATAGATTGAACTTACTACTTACAATAGTAGTAAGTTCAACTACTACTTGTTGAACTTAGTTGAAACAACTAAGTACTAACCAGGCTTATAGTATTTTATGTAAATGTATTTGATTATTACATGTTTAAATGTTGGAATAAGAAACTTAATTTTAAGCCTTTGAAAAATTTATGAAAAGCCTTTCACTTTTTATTAAGAGGGAGAGAGGAAACTTTTGCCAACTTTCCAAAGGTGGCTTCTGATATCAATATATATCAATATAATCTTTTTTATGTTTCATGGGGTATAGAAGGAAAAGCCTTTGAGCTTAAGCCTAGAGTGAATCAAAACATATATACATCATTTAAAATATGAAGATGCAATGTCAAATAAATGCCAATCTTGGTAATAAAAATCATTTTGTTATATGCTTATTTTTAAGTTTTTCAAACTAATGTTATGGCTTTCTTAAATGTTTGTTTGTGCAATGTTGTTCTAAAATTTGTGCTGATGTAAATTCATAATTGTGTCATAAGTATTAATTTCATGAACTGATTATGAAAAGTAAATTAGTATATAACATTTATTGTTAATATTATATTTGCAAACAGTTTTTAAGAATCTCATTTTAGGTTATAATGTTAATATGGGGATACTTATTTAAAAAACGGCTGTAGTTTTACAAAGGTTGAGAATCACTGCTAAAGAAGCTATAGTGCAGTGAACATTGAGCAAATTTATAAATGTATTTTTATAATGCTTTTTGTATATGTATAGTTTATTAGAGAATTTGCTTATAAAATATTTAGTTTATAGCTTCCATATTTTTTATTCATTTTAGATGACTTTTCCTTTTGTAGTTTACTTAAATTGTTTGTGTCCCATTGTGATTATTGTATACTTCGATTTGTGTAATCAATGCTTTGTAAATATTAGTTTTAGATAATGTCTGTAACAAGGAGTAAAAGAATTGATCATAAGCAACATATTTGGTTCTAACTAATGGAAGGAAAAGGCTGTGAATTATCTCAATGAATATTTCCTATTTTGTGTAACAAGTTTCCCTCATAATTGTGTCATAAGTCAATGCTTTACCTTCAAAGTTAATATTGCTATAATGAAGCTTTCGTAAATTTTATATCAGTTTCTACCATTTTCCGCTTCATCCTTTGCAGTATTGCGCTTGCATATATAAATGTTGATACCATAGACTATCATGCTATATTTTTATTGCAGAACACGGAAATTTTATATGAGAGGTTGTATGATAGTATGATCCAATTCAAAAAGATGATTTGCATTGAAAGTTTCTAAATTAAATAAAGAATGAACATTCGCCTTAAAACCAAAAATGTTAACAAAAAGATAGAAAAAGCTGCACCATATAATTGGTGAGAAAGAAGTTCTGCCCATTACAGAAGGACCTCGAAATTACTATCTGGCTGTGATTTTCTTGGTTTACAAAAATCGCAACACATAACATAAATGTAAGCAGATTTTTTTTTTTCCCCCCCGTGACTATTAGAGCACAAAGTATTGCTTATGTTCAATTATGTATGCATAATATTAGAGGGGCCGAAAAGTAATGTTTCTTTTTATACATGAAATTCAAATAAATAAATTTTCAAGAATTTTATAATTACAAACAAGCTGTGTTTAAACAAAGATTCATATTTGTTACATTTTTGAAACTAGAATTTTATAGATATTTTTTTTTTTTCAAGAAAGATGACCATCCTCCCCCTTTTTTCACTCCTACCGTCCTTGAAGGATGATATTCAAAATGACCTGAAATTGATTTGACAGTTGTATTTTACAGCAAGAATTTTATGGATCTCGCTTTTTTCTCAGAGATCACGCGTGATATGTGAAAAGAACGTTTTAGCCCAATACCCCATAGGTTACGAATTTCGAAAAATCCTGTCTAATCCAGCATGTATATTTAAAAAAAAAAAAACTCACGCGCCGAATTTCGCATTATTAGCTTCAATTGATTTACCTGTGCGAAATATTACCTCCCACTACCGTAGGAAACCCCCCCCCCCCAAAAAAAAAAGAAAACATTACTTTTTAATACCCCTAATATTTATCACTGCTTGAAAAAAAACATACTTCGAACTTTTTTATATTTTTTCTTTAGTGACATCGATCAGTTTGTTTAAAGGAATAAAAATAATTGCTCTTAAACAAACGGGTGTCACTCTGTATAGGAATTCCGGTGACTTGTCGTCCAATATTCTGCCTAAAGGTCATTCCATGGTCATTGATGTTATAGGTTGACACTACTGTAGCAATATAATTGTAGGCATAAACCAGTACAGCTTTTAAGATTGTATAACTAGAAAGAAAAAATCGTGCTGAAAGCATTCATTATGAAATAATTACTTACACTGTATTATATTTTCACAAATACTGTTGCATAGAAATATGTTGAATATGTAGGCGATATCCGCATATTGAAGACGAAACTTTTCGTATTATCCTATGGGAAAAACTATTTAACACATAGCATTCTCAGTAGTCTTCAGTTTTTTTTTTCCTCTTCATTGCCCAGCCTACTCTCACAATAGGTATATTACGTGCTTTTCCTGTTTTTTTTTTTTCCCGACACGAAAGAAATTTTTAATCGTTGCTTTTACAGGCTAAGCTATGGAGAAATTTCGTGAGCATCTATTTTTTATGTATAAAACAGCTAGAAATATCTCACCCTTTTCCATACAGATTATGCATGCTGTGAGCTTCAATATTATATACTCTTTTTACTGTGCTCTGTCAAATGGGGTATATAATACAGTCAGTGGAGTGACCTGTTTCAGTGGTGGGGCCGAAAAAAAAAATTGCCCATTAAAATCAGGAAAATAGGTATACTACATATAGAGCAACCTGTCCCCGTGCACACCGTGCAAGTGTTTAAAATTTTTCAAACGGCCAATGATTATCAAAATTACTGTAAAACTTTTGCTATTTTTTACCTGATTATGTAAATATATAAAACCTAATTATAAAATAATATTGAAAAGTTTGCTCTCTTAGTAATCAAAAAGCCACGTTTAATTTTTATTTAGTATTCATGTCATTTATAGGTCTTTTTCATAATTTTTAAATGATTCATTTATTTTAAAATCAATATTAACATAAGATACATAACACATTGCAACTGCAAAAATAGTATCACTCAAATAAAAAATGATTTCCTGTACGGGAAAATTTCACCAATAGCTACCGATTGGAAAAATTTCCCCGTACAGTCGTGTAGATCACCATGCAAAGGGCCTCCAGATCTGGGTCCCGAAGACCGAGCCAAATAAGCCGTTTGGAAACCAAGTTAATACCGTGTCAATATGGCTTTTGTGCTCAATATGTGTACTCGGTAAAAAGAAAAGACGCCAAGTTCAGGGCAAACAAGCCCACGGGCTGTGCATGGTTTAGATTGGGAAACATCATAATTACCGTATTAGCCCGAATATAGCGCGACCCCGAAGTTTTTCATCAAGATTATTAGGAAAATCCTACGTTTAGGCCTCGAATTTAGCGCTAGTCAGGTTTTTAACGGGGAATGAGCAGTCGAAAACATCGCGTTATATTCGGGCCAATACGGTATCACTTTTTAAAGTGCTTTTTTAAATGCATGGTATTAAAGTAGTATAAAATGCGTGCATTTTTTTCAATAAAGGTAACATATTAAAATAACTGTGCTAGATAATAAGAAGAAACTTTGATTTAGATGGTGGTTACACGGTGGGGCCAGGCTTCTGTGGCCCGTAAGGACGAGCCGCCACTGAGTTAAGTACTTAGCGATAGCATATTGACAGCAATTAGAGCGCAGACAAATTTATATCATAAACACTTTCCAGCTTTGTTGTGAGGGAAAAGAAAAAGTGGAATGACCTAGAAGGTTCAGACTTACGACACAATTTTGCACACTATTTCAGATATTTTTATTATGAAATTGTCTTTTGGTATTATTGTGGAAATCTCAGCTTTATTAGATGATGTTATACTTGTGATATGTATTCAAATCGAAATGTATAATGTATTGAAAAAGATATATTTTATTTTTTGTTAATCTGTTATGAGAAGATTTATTTATGTTATTGAAAATTTGTTTTGATAAGTAGAATTTATATTGTCCAAAACTAAAATTTACAGCAGAGTTCCGGTTGTTCGTAAAGTGCAAAACTTCCTTTCTTGCGATTGTTCATTCGAGCTGGAACTTGGCGAATAACCGAGAACGAAGTTTTTCTGAATATTTCTATCCTTAAAAAGATAGAGCCAGAGCGATTTTATATCGAAAATCAAAAAGGAAATCGCAGCAAGTTTAACAATATAAAATAAAATTCAATTGTGAAACCAAACATTTGTTCTTATTTATTTTAAAATTCTTGTTATATTGTGTAATAAAAGTGAAGGCTTGATAATGTCTTCAATACAAACTTTATCACGTTTCTACTTTTCAATATTATAATGCATAGTACACACACACACGCTCTCTCTCTCTCATTATTTAAAAAAAATCTTGAGTGACATCTGTAGTTTTTATTAACGCACAGACTAATCAGAATAGAATAACACACATAAGTATAAAAAAATTATATAGAGGGTGTTACGAATGGTTCACCCTTTTAGTAAAGAAAAGTTCCTCCTTTCACACACGCAAGCAGAAAGTGAGGTTCACTCTTCTCCAGGGCCGACCTAAAGTTAAAATTTTGTGTGTACAAGAATGAATTTTTGTGTCCCTTAGGATGAAAAAGTAATTACAGAAAAGCCTTCAACAAATGGTGCTAAAACCCCCAAAAATATAACTAACATTTGAGGAAAGTTAATATGTGAAGTTCACATTTTTTAAAGGATTTAAAAACCCTTTAGTATGCCTACGCCAAAGCCATTATTTAATGTAACAGGTTAGCCATAGCCATACGTCCTTTAAAACATAAATGTCCTTGGATTTACGAAAAATAAATTCAAGTCCTGGAATGTTCTTAAATTTTACTATCCCTCTACAGAACCTGACTAAGCCAACATGAGACCGGGTCAGACATTTGTGATGGGTCCTCACTTCAACCGTACCCATTCACTTAACGCCCCGCAAAAAAAATATCTGAATGTTAGGACAAATTTCATGTAAAAATTGTTTTTCATAAAAAGTACATATTGCAATTCATAATAACTACTCATGTTAGAATTAAAAAAAAAAAAACTTATTAGTTATACATTTATACAAACTAAGCAATTTGGCTTACACAAGAATACTTTTTAAAGAGGGTATACATACAATATACCATGCATTTAACAGAGTTTTCATACAAAATTATTGCATTTTGATTTCCCATCCCCATCCGCGCACACAGGTAACATATCTCCACAAGATTTATACATATTTATCAAATATCTAATTTTTATCAAGTTACAATTGTGACTGGGCTCAAACATGGCCGCCGGTAGCATAGGGCAAGAAAGGGCACCTGCCCCCTGAATTGCATGCCGTTTAAACATACAAAAATTGGTTTAATCATACAATGGTAACCATATGTTGAAGTAATTTTTGCCTCCACCACCTCTTAGAAAATATTCTGCCTACGCTCATGGGCTCAGAGTAATAAGTACATTATGAACGCCACAAGAGCTTTAATCATAGGCGTAGAGTTAAATGAGCAAGTGGGGCTCGAGCCCCCCAATAAATTGTGAATAGGGGCTGAGCCCACCCAATAATTTACCACTAAATACAGAAAACTAATTTATACTAACATAAAAAAGTATTCACGCTATTTACAAACGTTTAAAAAAAAACCTTTACTTGTACTTTAAAAAATTTTCTTCTTTTGATATCAATCATGATTTAGTATTCATTGTGACGCCACGTAACACACAATGTTACTATAAGCAGCCGTCGCCAGAGTCTGGTTAATTAAAATCAGATTATGCAATGTAAAGTATGAAATGAAGAAAATTTCAGATGTGTCTAAAATGCACTATCTCATCGAAAATGTTTTTTTTCCTCCTTTGGAGTTTTTACTTTGCTACTATTTTTAACTTATAACATGGTAGGAAGATACTAACGTGGATACTTACCTTACATAGGTGCAGAATTCTATGGACCCATAGAGCTCGAGCGCCTCCAATAATTTACACTTACATATAGTAAGTCATAGCTGCCAACAACTACGGAATATAATTAACCATTTTTTGTTAACAGTATATTTTTTTCAAAATAGTAACCAGCTCGCGCGCGCAGCACAAAAATTTTGCTATATTTTAAGCCGAAAAATCATGTAGAAAAGGGGGTTAATTATATTCCGTAGTAATTGGCTGCTATGAGTAAGTTATATGTACGTGAATCAGTGGCGTAGCCAGAAATTTTTCATGGTGGGGGATAACGACTTCTGCAACTCACATATATGTATACGGGTGTATGATAAGGAAGTGAAGAATATACATTTTGTGTGGCAAAAAATTCCTCGTGGGTGGTTATGACCCCCCTAGGCTACGCCACTGACGTGAATATGTTTGGTTGTGGGGCCCAGTCCCCCCCAATAATTTTGAAAACTTTACGCTTATGGCTTTGATGATGACTAGTAGGCAAGCTGGTTTGACTACTCTTGAACAACTCCATAGAAAACACTTCGCCTCCTCTAGAACAATCAGATTTTCTTTAGCAAGAATGGAAAATTAACACTAAAGCAAGAGAAAATGTAACCTTCCTAAACAAAAATGAGTGGAAAATCACCACTCAGTTACGCCAGTGGTGACGGACAACATATATCAGCAATGGCGGATCCAGACAAAATTTGTGAAAGGAACACAAAATGTGTGTTTGTGTCTCCATTTTCTAGTAAATTCATTTCAATTTACAAAATAGGTAACTCTTCCGTAGTGTAATTAAATTGTCTAGATTCGCCAATGTAATTCATCAAATAAAAACTTTGTATAATAACCTAAATAAAATGGTACTTAACCACAATATGATTATTTTGGGCAGTAGAAAGGTCTGCCCTTTCTCATTTGCAGAAAATCTGATGTGGACAACACGACTTCCTTTGCACGTTTATTAAATCAAAAATATTTTCGGCGCACTTCATCTAAACTTATTTTGTTTGAAAGAGATAAAATACTGCAGTAATACTAAGGTTAGCGATTTCTAGCCAAATATTTCCGATATCGCCAACCTGGGTTCATTTTGAAAGATTTTTTTAAAAACTTAATTTGGTGATGTTGCGCCAAAAGCCGACAAGCTTGAGATAGCGAGATTTCGGGGATAGCCAAAGTAGTAATTAACCACAGACTTTCAATGAATTGAATGTATTGTTACGAATTTTCGGGGCAACCAGCTGTTCTGGGGTTTAAAATAGTTCAAAATTCGTATTCTACGCGTCAAATAGTTTTTGTCGTCCTGTGAATGTCCACGATAGCTTTGAAGTTTTCTCGGACTGTGTACTTACTATCGAAAATTCGTGAAGGGTTTTTCTCAAATTGCATGGGCATTTTACAAATTAACTGAGACTGCACAAAAATTCCTGTGGACTGCAGAGTGTGCAGATTCAAGGAACTGAAGACGGCTTTAACATCTGCGCCGATCTTGTCGTATCCTCATCTCGATAAGCCATTTATCCTGGACACAGACGCAAGTAAGGAGAGTATCGGTGCTGCTTTGTCTCAGGAGATAGATGGCCAAGAACATGTCATTGCTTACTGTAGTAAATGCCTTTCGAACGTAGCACGTAACTGTTGTGTTACGAGGAAGTAGCTCAAGGGCGGATTAAAGGGGGAGGGGGCGACCCCCCCCACCCAAGAAAAAAGAAATTAATGTAAAAGATCCTATTTTACTTCCATAAAATGGATGTATATGTCAATCTTCTAACTAACCGCCCCACCGACAAGCTAACCGCCCCCCCCGAGAAACTTGCACTAATCCGCCACTGAAGGAGCTTCTTTCTATCGTTTAAGCTGTGGAGCATTTCCAGGGCCGTCGCGGATGTGTCAGGCGCCTTTGTGCAAACACCGATTTAGCGCCCCTACAGAAAAAAAAAAAAAAAAAAAAAATCAGTCTTCGAAACTGAAGTATTATTCTACTATTCGACGTACTTATTCAGTTGGAAAATATCATAATTAAACAGAGTCTCGGGAGGTGGCACCCCTATAAATATTCAGTTTTTGAAACAAAAATATGATTTTACAGTGCCATATTAGTTTTCAGTAGAGAATATACGGCATTGCTCTGGACTGTAGGGTTGCCCGATGGATATCCGGCACTGCCGAAAACTCACCCAATACATGCGGTATACGTGCTCGTAAAGTAGTGAAACCAAAAACACTGTGGTAGGTAGCAGTGGCGTTTTCTCAGGGTGTGCAAGTCGTGTGTTAACGCCCAATCAAAAACAGAAAAAAAAAAGTCCTGCAATTTACTTGACTTTATTGTGAGAATCCTAATGTTTTCCCTCACACCCCCTCCCCTCCCAGCTCCCAAATGACCAGACTACCAGCCTTCCTATGTGGCAGTAAAACATGCTTGTCGAGATAAGCAAGGCGTTGGAGACGACTCAGCTATATTCCCACCACTACTAATTGGAGCATGCGCTTTACGTCTTCTACCTCTTGCTTAAGCTAACCAAGGCGTTGAAACGAAATCCAACGCGTTCAGCTAGATAGCCAGAAGGGGTCACAAACACCCTCACTTCAGTAACACTACCCGTCCCCTTTGGGCTTCAGGTTTCACCCCCACGCATTTCCTTTCCTTTTCTCAGTTTTCTCTCTGCAAAAAACATTCTTTTTTGAGAATTCGTACTGACTAGTTCTGTATCTCCTCTCCTGCGTTGATTTTCAGCTTTTAAAGATGGCTTCTAATAGTGTTATCCAAACACTATTAAAAAGTTCTTTTTCGTCACTTAGTTATGTTGAGAAAAAGAAAATAATTGAGAAAGGTCGACCATGCCCTAATCTCACAATTTCGACGAATGTGAAAGGCAAAAGTGGTGTTGGATTTCAGAGACACTTTCGAATGAATTTATATGAATTATCAGACTGGCTTTGTGGATGCAGTGAAGAAAATAAGTTTTTCTGTTGGACATGCTTACTATTCTCAAACAAGAAAAACGTTTGGAATAATCAAGGCTATGATGATCTAAACCATCTTAATACCGCTGTGAAGAAGCATGGCGAATCTGAAATGCATCTTTCCAGTTTCATGAAATTTAATACTTTTGTATCAACTCCAGCGAGAATAGATGTTCTTTTAGATTCCCAACGAAGAAAGGAAATTGAGTTTCATAATGAGAAAGTTAAAAAAAATCGAGAAATATTGAAGAGACTTATTAATGCCGTTGCTATTTAGCAAAGCAGGAGCTACCCTTCCGATCACATGATGAGCATGCAGAATCTTTAAATAAAGGAAACTATATGGAATTTCTTATAGCAAGTGCTGAATTTGATTCCACGTTAAAAGAACACTTACAGACTTCCACAGTTTTCCGCGGCACTTCCGCAACCATTCAAAACGATTTAATTAATTCAGTTGCCGACGTTCTAAGGGATCAAATTTATGAAGAAATCCAGAACACGGATTTTGTTGCTATTATGCTTGATGAAACATCTGACATAAGCAACAAATCTCAGCTGTCAACTGTTTTGCGGTATTTTTCCAAAAACGAGAAAAAAATTGTTGAAAGGTTTCTTGGATTTCGCGACATGAGCGCTGATTAAACTGCAACAGCTCTTTTCAACCATGTCTGTGAAATCATCAATATATATAAGTGTGAAAATAAATTAATTGCACAAACATATGATGGATCTTCGGTGATGAGCGGCCATCTCAATGGACTCCAAACCAAAGTGCTGGAAAAATACCCAAAAGCTTTGTTTACGCACTGTTATGCTCATGTAATGAACTTAGTTTTGCAGCAATCATTAGAATGCAATAGAGAACTGAAAACATTTTTCTCCGGATTAAAATCACTAACCGCATTTTTTTCACACTCTCCAAAGAGGCTACACGAACTTTCCGCTTTCATGTCAAGAAAACTGCCGTCATTAGCCAGTACTAGATGGAATTTTACCTCAAGGCTTGTCCACACGGTATGTGAAAATAGAGAAGCTTTAATTGCGTTTTTTGATCACGTTAGTGAAAGTGGAGATTTTGATAATTTAGCTGCAATGACAGCTAGAGGATTCTGCAGTTTCCTTAAAAATCTACAAAATATATTTTTAATAAAGGTTTTATCTAACCTACTTGCTTTTTCAGATGTCTTATTCGACATACTGCAGTGCAAAATATATGCAGTGCAATTCGACATACTGTAGTGCGATATTTTGTACTGCAGTAATAAAATTACGGAATTTCAAAATCAACTCCAAAAGGAAAGAGATAATTTTGAAACAGTGTGGTCTTCTGTTAATGAAGACGAAGAGTTAGTTCAAATAAAAAAAAGAAGATTAAATGATGAAACACAAAAGGATTATTGTCGGAGACTCTACTTCGAAATTATCGACAACATTAAAAACCAAATGTTAATTAGATTTGCAAGTTTTGAAAAATTGCAGTATTTTGAACTTCTAAATCCATCGAAACTGGTGCACTTCAGCAAAAGAGAAAATTTCCCTCATGATATATTGAAAAAGCTGCAACAAGTCTATGGGGATATTTTTAATTTTTCTAAACTGCAGAATGAGCTGCACGTTTGGTACGCTTCCAATGAAGGACGGAATAAAACACCTATTGAAGTGATTAATCATTTGATAGAAATGAATTTAGTGAGTGGATTCACAGAAATCTATAAATTAGCCACATTGATTTCCACAATGCCTGCTACAACATCGTCTGTAGAAAGATCATTCTTATCGTTGAAGAGGATCCACACATTCTGCCGCGCTACTCAGACTGAACACCGAATGACTAATTTAAGTCTTATTTCTATTGAAAAAGAACTGCTTTCTCAATTACGAAGTGAAAATAAATCTAAATTTTATGAAGCAGTTATTCAGAAGTTTCTCCAGAAAGAAAGGCGGCTTGAACTAGAATTCAAATGAATACAAGTAAATATGCATTTGATTTATATGTATTGTCTTATAATAATTTTAATGAAATTATCATTTCTTACATAATAATAACCTCCCTTCTTTCATTTTTATTATTTTATTCTTAAAATGACAAATGAGAACTTTTTTGCATTTAGATGTGCGAATTAGCCTGCTGAACAGCTGAGACATAAAACTGCTCACACCGATCTATAGTATTAACAACAAAACACCTAGATATATTGGTAAATAAATTACATGCATCTTAAATTAACTTTCAACTTTAAAATTTTGAATCGAACATATCGAACTGATTTCCCGCAGCTGTTTGAGCACATTTCTGCCCTTTTTACTAATACAGTTTCCAACGTCGGCTAATACAGTTTCCAACGCCCTAAGTTTAAAGTCACGAGACGCCACTGGTAGGTAGCTAACACTTACCGTGGGTGCGGAGATCAGATTTGCTTCCATATAGACTAGTTGTGCCGAACTGCAGGGTTGCCAGATCAAAATTCTTGAAAATAGCCAAATAGCATCTTAAAATTAGCCAAAAATAGCCACTTTGATTGCAGCGCCATCTTTTGGACTTTCGAGGAAACTTTTAAAAAGTCTAGAATGTAGCATAGATGTGATTCACAAGCGTATTTTTGTGATTAAATTAATAACAATAATAATAGTTTAAAGATTAGTAGATCGCAAAAATAAAGCGTTATTACTTAGAAATTTTGCGGAATGATAAATCGAATTGAATGCATCGGTTAGGAAACACTTTCCAACGTTTGAGAGGGCGCAAGCGATAACTATTTGAGGAAAAAAATATTACACACAGGCATAAATGCTTTGTTGGGGGAAATGTCGGTAGATTCATCAGTATATAAAGAAAACTTAGCCTCTCTTAACTCTTGAAGCATCTCTTCGAATCAACATATTCAATGCTTAGTATAACCGCACAACAATGACCGACCGAGTTGTATGGTGGGTAAAGCACCGTACTCCGGTTTCGGGTTCAACTCCCGGCGGTCGGGGTTCAATCTGCGACTGGGCGTGGCTGTCATTGTGTCCGTCCTTTCATAGGGTGCGACGTTGGTCCACCTACTAGGTGCCTCCATAATAAAGTGACCAACAATTCCGGCCTGTTGTGGCCAAAGTCTTCAAGGCAGAGGCCGGCCATTAGAAAAAAAAAAAAAAAAAAACCGCACTACAAATAAATGTGCCCTAGTCAGCTCAGCTACTCCGTAAAACCCTCTTTCGCTAAGAATCAAAGTCGAACAAAAAGCCCGTCAAAACTCGAACTAAAACCAAAACAAAGCCATCCCATTTGTATATATATTGTTTGTTTGTTTTCATATTCGCTAACAATTTCAGAATTAAGCCATAATTAGCTAAAAGACGAGTGGTTAAAATTTTGTTTTTCTTTTTAGCCAGCAGCCTCAGAATTTAGCCATAATTAGCCAAAAAACGAGTGGCTAAACAAAATTTTTTCTTTTTAGCCAGCAGCTTCCGAAATTAGCCAAAATGGCTAAAATTAGCCACATCTGGCAACCCTGCCGAACTGTGCGGAATGTTGAGTCAACAGTAACCCCTTTTTTGGGCCTCTTGCACGTGCGCTTCAGGGAGGCATTTTGTGTTCTCTGACTCTTAATGTTTTTCTCCTTCCAGTTCTTCGCTATGTATCCAAGATTAAAGACGTCCTTTTTGTATGTTCTGATTAAAATTAATTATGTGTGAAAATTAGTGTTTTATAGTGAGTCCTCTTTAGAATCTTATTGGAGTGCAATACGAGCCGAACATCCCTGAACCCGGACAGAAGGTACGAGCAATTTTATACTTTAATTTCGAAATTTTGCTCTTATTACGAAACAGAAAGTCAGAAATTCGTAACATGGCATCCCAGCCCGGGATGTTTGGTTTTAGTGAAAAGTTTTAAAATGATGTTCGGATTTAAAGTATTATGAAAAGTTTTGAATGCTTTTAGTCGCCAGTTATTTCGAAAAATTAGATAGTTATTTTGAACCTTTGAACACTTATTTGAACTCTCAATTTTCGAACAAGAACTGTTTTTGGGGCTCACTAAAAACAAAGCAGAAAATATGGCTGATGAAAAACTGGAAATTCTTAAAAAACGAAGAACGGCTTTACGGTCGGCAGTCACTAATCAAATTAATAAAATTGAAAATGCGCTGAATCAAGACGAAGTGATTGTCCAAGAGTTAGAAGAATTTCTCGAGACGTTAACTGGGAGATTTAAATCTTTAAAAAATCACGGATAGTGAAATAGAATTGCTTTTAAAACCAAAAGAATTTGAAGCTGCTGAAAATGTAATATTGTGGAAAACGCGTGCTAGCAAGAAAATAAGGGAAATAAATACGGAACTCTTAAATTTTAAAACAATACCAGAAGTAAACATTAGAAGTGAGTCATATGAAATAAAAAATGGTAATATAAGAAATTCAGTACGCGTAAAATTACCCAAATTAAGTGTACCAAGTTTTGGCGGAAATATTAACGAATGGCTCTCATTTTGGAGCAGTTTTGAGTCGGCTATACATAATAATAGTACATTAAGTAAAGTGGATAAATTCAATTACTTACGATCTCAATTGCATTGTACGGCTTTAAGAACAGTTGAGGGTTTCCCGATTTCGGAAAACAATTACGACGCTGCAATTGAGCTTCTTAAAAACGGAGATACAGATATGTTGATTCGGGAATACAGATATGCTTATTCCATAAGCGTAAAGTTTTCAAAATTATTGGGGGGGCTGGGCCCCACAACCAAATATATTCACGTCAGTGGCGTAGCCAAGGGGGGGGTTAGGGGGTCATAACCACCCCCCACGAGGAATTTTTTGCCACACAAAATGTATATTCTTCACTCCCTTATCATACACTCACATATACATATATGTGAGTGGCAGAAGTCGTAACCCCCCCCCCCCCCCATGAAAAATTTCTGGCTAAGCCACTGATTCACGTACATATAACTTACTCATAGCTGCCAACTACTACGGAATATAATTAACCACTTTTTCTACATGATTTCTCGGCTTAAAATATAGCAAAATTTTTGTGCTGCGCGCGCGAGCTGGTTACTATTTTGAAAAAAATAAATGAAAAATATACTGTTAACAAAAAGTGGTTAATTATATTCCGTAGTAGTTGGCAGCTATGACTTACTATATGTAAGTGTAAATTATTGGAGGCGCCCGAGCTCTATGGGTCCATAGAATTCTGCACCTATGTAAGGTAAGTATCCATGTTAGTATCTTCCTACCATGTTATAAGTTAAAAATAGTATCACAGTAAAAAATAAAAGGAGGAAAAAAAAAACCATTTTCGATGAGATAGTGCATTTTACACACATCTGAACTTTTCTTCATTTCATACTTCACATTGCATAATCTGATTTTAATTAACCAGACCCTGGCGAGGCTGCTTATAGTAACATTGCGTGTTACGTGACGTCACAATGAATACTAAATCATGATTGAAATCAAAAGAAGAGAATTTTTTAAAGTACAAGTAAAGGTTTTTTTAAACGTTTGCAAATGGCGTGAACACTTTTTTTATGTTAGTATAAATTAGTTTTCTGTATTTAGAGGTAAATTATTGGGTGGGCTCAGCCCCTATTCACAATTTATTGGGGGGGCTCGAGCCCCACGGGTCCATATAACTCTACGCCTATGGTTGATTCATAATCACATGAGTAATCTTTTAGAAATTAAGCCGCTCAGAAACTCGTCAGATATTTATGCTTTTCGGAAATATTTCGACAAAATATCTATCGAGATTAGAAGTTTGGAAAGTCTTGGTACAGATATTGAACAAATATCTGCTGTTCTCTGTACTACTATTTTGAAAACAATTCCGCAAGATCTTCTGATAGAATTAAATAAATCTGAAAACGAAAAGGGATATAATAATATTAGAGAACTAATTAATTTTTTGTCTAATTGTTTAAAAGCAAGAGAAAAAGCTTCTTTAGTGATAAACACAGTCAGTGAAAGCGGTAGAAAAAAATCATGCTGTATTTGATAAGAAAAATAGCGGTTTTGACTCGGATTAGAAGAAATATCTGTTTACGGGCAATGATCTTGTATCAACTAACACTAAAGAAGATCGGAAGATACTCAAATGCCTGTTCTGTGATTCACAAAAACATTCGGCAGTAAATTGTGAGCTTGCGTTAAGTTTATCTATGGAAGAAAGAAAAAATAAATTAATGCAGAAAGGTGCTTGCTTTAAATGTCTAGAAATAGGAAAACATAAATCAAGGTTTTGTAGAAAATACGTAACTTGCAAAAATTGCAAAGGAAAACAACATAATGTTCTATTTTGTTTTAAGATGAAACCTAATGAGGGGACAAATAAAGAAAAGACCGAAATGTCGGAAGCTACCCTTTTTTCGAACGAGCGCTTGCCAAACACAATTTATTTACAAACTTTGTGTGTTTATATACGAAATAACGGTTCTGAATATGTAGTGCGCGCTATTTTAGATACCGCCTTTTCAAAATCTTACATTTCAAAATTCGCAGCTAATAAGATTGGCTTAGAAAGTTTTGGAAAAGTTCAAATTACTCATGGGCTTTTTGGGGGTACTGAAACAACAGTGGATCATGATTGTTTTAGGATCAGTTTAAGGGGTTTAAAGGAAAATGAAAACGTAAAAATTGAGGTCATGGAGCAAGAGAAAATTTGTGCTAGTGTTCCTAAGATTAAAGATATTAAATATATCAGGGAGTTGAGAGAGAAAAATATTTTTTTGAGCGATATCTGTCCAGAGAGTAGAAAATGTTTATATGAACGAGATTCAAACGAAATTCATCTTTTGTTGGGAGCGAATATTGTGGGTAGTTTGCTTACGGGCAGAAAGGAAAATCTTAACTGCGGTTTAGTTGCACTGCAAACAACACTAGGTTGGACTACTATGGGTAAAATTAATGACGATGAAAGGGATAGTTCTCTTTTGGTCCTTTCGTTACACGTGAATGAAGCAAAAAATCACGGATTTATGGCAGTTAGATTCTTTAGGCATTAAGGACCCCGCTGAAAAGAAAACTAAAAAAGAAATACACGAATTAACTTTATAACATTTTACAGAAACTGTAAGTAGAGAAGACGATGGCAGATACAAAGTTTGCATTCCTTGGTTAAATGGGCATCCTCCTATCCCAGATAATAGAGATTTAGCAGAAAAACGTTTAAAAAATAATGTTAATAATCTTAAATCTCAAGGTTTAGTAAAAGACTATGAACAAGTTTTTAATGAATGGGAAGAAAAGGGATTATAGAAAAGGTGACATGGGAAGAAAAGCATCGCTTAGCGCTAATGTCCATTATCTCCCGCACAGAGCGATAATAAAACCAAACTCTACGACCAAAATTAGACCAGCATTTGATGGCTCAGCTCATACTAAAAATTCTGTTTCCTTAAATGACTGCATCGAGAAAGGGCCTAATTTAATTGAATTAATTCCTTCCGTTTTAAATCGGTTTAGGATGAGTAAAATAGGTGTAGTAGCAGACATTCGCAAGGCTTTTTTGCAGATATCTCTAAATGAAAAAGACAGAGATTATTTACGTTTTCTCTGGTGGAAAGACGGTGATCCCGAGAACCTTGAAACGTATAAACATTGTCGAGTGGTTTTCGGTATTAGTTGCAGTCCTTTCCTTTTGGCTGCCACCCTTGCGCATCATTTAGATCAAACTCCTGAAAACTTAAAGAATCCTTTTATGTCGATAATTGCGTAACTAGTCTAGAGTCATTGGAAGAGTTAGAACAGTGGCGTCGCTAAGCATGGTGTCACCCGGTGCGGGCTCATCCGGTGTCACCCCCCCCCCCGTAACACCTCCGTACAATTATGAGTCATCTTTGAGATTGGCTTTTTTTCACTTCGCCCTAAATTAAGTCGAAATTTTACCTAATCTCCGTAGATTATCTGACCGGATAAAGCAGCATTAA
The DNA here is from genome assembly GCA_038373885.1 of Cheiracanthium punctorium. Classification (NCBI taxonomy): domain Eukaryota; kingdom Metazoa; phylum Arthropoda; class Arachnida; order Araneae; family Cheiracanthiidae; genus Cheiracanthium; species Cheiracanthium punctorium. The sequence continues at coordinate 273,037 of JAWZYV010013953.1, forward strand.
CTACCGAAGTAAGCGGCAGAAAACTAGCGCAATTTGGCCATTTCGTTCTTTCACCCTGCCAATTTTCATCGACTTAAGAGACTCACTGACCGAAATAAGTGGCGACCATAGGTTCTTTCATACGTTATTAGGGTATTATGCAACTTTCCATACCACCTATGCAAGGTAATGTACGAGACGCGGAAATGACTTCTTTATTTATTTTTATTTTTTACATGGAGTGTTTTTTTTAAGAGGCCTATGAAAACCATGAGCCGTAGAAAAGCATGTTTATAATACCACCATTACCAGAATAACAAAAATACACTGTCAGACTAATAAAAATACACTGTCAGCTAATACAAATACACTGTCAGCTAATAAAAATATGGCGTTTAATTCAACTAAACGTTAAATTATCTACACACTTGAAATTTAATGTCTCATGAGATCTGTTTCATTGAAACCAGTTGTTTCATTCAACTCTCACTACAAAACTGCTTTACTTAAGAGTTCTTGTACCTTTTAAAAGTAATGAAAATCGATAAAATTTTGACTGAATATACAGAATATACATACATCTGAATATACATTACAGATTCTTTTTGACTGAATATAGGGAGTGATTCTAAACTCCCTATACAAACTTTACGGGATATAGGGCACATAATATAATGTCCTATCACCCCTACAGTTTATAGAGTTTTGAACCGCCTTGCATATTGCTGTGTAAAGTTCCACATAGCTCGTACATCGCACATAAAATTTATTTACTTTTGAATTTGGCCAATTTTAACCAATTGTTTTAAAAAAGATGATATAAATATTGTAAGTGAATGAGCTGCATTTTGTTAGTTCTATTAATGTTTTATATTCAAGATATAGTTGTAAGAAAGAAATCATTAAGAAAGCGTTTGTAACTGTGCAATAAATCATTAAATTTTGGATTGTGGAAAATTTCTGATTTCTTTGTTATTATATAAAAAAAAACAGTACCTCTAGAGGATTTAAATTTCGCGATTACGACGGGGTTCCCGGAAATTAATGCATCGCGAAAATACACTGTAAGTTACACATAATATAATTTATCTTCATGTAATTAAAATATTCATCAAATTATTTTTATTTTTAATTAAGTTAATAATAAACTATTGTCTTGTATATGGAGCAGACTCGTATTAATACTTTAAAAACATTTGTTTTTCTGTGCCATTGAAAAATTACTATAATATAAAATATACATTTTTTATTTTAAAAAAATTAATCAAAGCAGGAAATTTTATCTGTTTAATAAATAAAAATATAATATTTGTAAATATGTATTTACCGTATCTTTCTCCATTTAGTCTTTACTGTGTAATCTCGTTAGGTAAGCGATCAGTTATTTCACTTCTATAGTATAGTCCACTATGTTTCTGGTTTTTTAAATATTTTGCTCATCCGGATATTCCACTCCACAGACCTGTGTGGAGTTCTTAGGATCTTCAGGGCAGGGGGAGGTATATTGTTTTTTTCCCCTTTTCGCTTTTCTCCTTGTCCACTGCGGGTGGAGCTGCTCGCTTTAAATCGTCGGATTGGCGTTTTCTTACAACTTTCGAGTCTTGCAGATGCAGACTTGTTTGTCCCGTTTGTGCTTTGTCTTCGACACATAAGAAAATTCCGGCGACTACTCATATTTCCAATCAATCTTCGCATATGTTTCAAGTTTAGTTCCTTGTATCCGAAATACCGAAATTGGCGACACTAAACCTTTTACTTTGTCTGGGTTTAAAATGGAACAATAGTTTATGTCTGCTACCTCTGGAGTCCCAACGAGAGTTCTTCACCAGAAAGCAGATGCAAGAAGTGTTTGCTTTTCCAAAACAAATCCACATGCTGTTCATTTGTGAAACACATAATGGAACTGAAAAATGGCTTTTGGGGTGTCGGCAACTCCCTGGTAAACTAATAGCTTTCATGCCAGGAACAGGCATCACTAAGAATTTATAATGGTTCTTGACCCCTTCACTATACCCATCTTTAAACTTAAAAAGATATGCCACTACTAATTAATGGATTGGTGTTTCGTCAATGGAAAACACCTGCTTAGCGCTTAGTTGAAAATGCGATTTCCCTTAGAATTTTTTTGGACACTGAAAGGAAGCATAAGTTTTCGGAGAGAAAAATGTTTTACAGAACACAGGGTTTTTGCCGCTAATGTGTAGTGTATCATCCCATATTTAAATTTTACAGAGCTGCTTGCTTCCAGATATTTTCAAAGGGAAAAACAATTTCTTCTATGGAACAAATTTCATAATTAAAAGCTTATAATCATGGAGTGTGATGACAGGGTTACGAAGGTTTTTTTTATTTAAAAGCCTTCTTATGATTACCATAGCCCTTTCGAGTTTCGAGTAGACGTAGTGCTAAAAATTGCCATTACTTTATTGAATTTCAAAATATATCACAATGATCTGTCTAATGCAGGACATCAATGAAACGTGCACATAAAACTTCAAGCTAATTAGTCAGCTTCAAACTTTCTAGCACATATTCATTGAAATTTCAGTTAAGAAGTGTAGTGGCTAACAATGCCGGAAATTTTTTATTCTGTACAAAGTAGCTAATTAATCAGAATTATTTTCTCGGAGTTACAAATGCTGTAAAAATATTAACACTAAAGTAGCTTTAATGACGTTTGATTATAATTTTATTCTTCTAAATTGTAACGCAGGTCGCGTAGGAGCCCATAGCCCATACGCGGAAGCATACTCAATGGGTAATCCGGCCCTGTTTAGGTATGATCCCTTCCCTTCTCTATAATTTTTATGATCTTGTAGCAGTCAGGGACGGCCCAAGGGGGGGTGCGAATGTAGGCGATCGCCTAAGGCCTCGCGCTTATAGAGGCCCCGCTCCTGGGCCATTTTATTGCTATCTCATAAGACATGATAGAGAAGAGGCCCCGCTCTTGCGCTTCTCCTAGGGCCCCGCACGCCCCTCGGGCCGCCTCTGTAGCAGTTACGGTAGATTTGGATTCCATAAATTAATTATTTACAAACATAGGTGCTCCCCCTTAGCCTCTTCGGTCCCGAGGTACACATATGTGGACTTTTTTCTTTCCATTCTTAAAACGATTCTTTAAGATTTTTTTGTAGTTCTGAATGGACGTACATATGCGTCGATGCTTTACTTTTGAATAAATGATGCTAACGCATGTGAATGTGCAAATCCTACACATTTACGCACACATTTTATTTTTGTTTGCCGTTATTTTTATCTTTGTTTGCCGTTACACAAAAGAATGTTTGAATGTTAGTGAAATTTCCGAAGTCCAATTTGTTAATATTTTTTGCTTATTTGCGAAATTCAAATAGTTGAAAAGAACTTGTAGGACATCCTTTACCTTTAAAAAGTTTCTTGCCAATCTTTCCTTTCCGGGTGATAACAAATTTTTACTTCTGAAATTGTGATTGGGAATGAAGCTTTTATTAAAAAAATTATTTGAAAATGGGCTTTCTACTTGTCATTTTTAAATGTAATAGGTTTTTTCTAAATGACTATGAGATTGCTCTTTAATTTGACATGTGAGATTTTTGTCGGGTCTGAAGAGGTTAGACTGCTTTTCAAGACGAGGAAGGTTTTTTGAAAGGGGGGGGGTTTGAATACGAAAGTAATAAATTACGCACACACAATTCACACATTTTCCTATAAACCATTTTTTCATTTTGAGTTTTCTTTTATTATGGGTTTGGGACAACTACCCCTTCCACCTTTACCTTAATCAGGCTCGTTGTGACTCCCCCTTCCCTTGCTCTCCATGGATATGGATTAGCACACATATTTACAAAACGGCTGCATATTTTTCTGCCAAATAGGAACGTCTGAGCACATAGAATATTGTGTGCATACTTTAGTATTATTATAAAATAAACTAGTAAGACCAGTGGTCTTCTAAAGAGAAGTTCTCTTTCAGCAGCACAATGTGGTATGTATGCACATGATCAAGGCCTTTCTGAATTTTGGTCCCTTGTCCAAGCTCGACTTGGGCCCTCTTTTTTTGGGGGGGGGGCGGGAGATGGTTAATCTAGGCCCCTATTTTGGGCCCTTGTCCGAGCTCGACTTGGGCCCTCTTTTTTTAAGGGGGGATGGTTAATCTAGGCCCCTTAGTCGAAGACCATTTGGGGGGGGGTCATGACCCCCATGACCCCCCCCCCCCTGGAACCGCCACTGATGTGAAAAACAATACCTTTTAATAATTACAATTTTTGAAGTTAGTAATACAAATAAAATAAGATGTTATGTAAATATATAAAATTGCTTACTTGTAAACCAATTATTTATGTAAATAGGTGAACATTTATACACATGCAAGCACTCTCCTCAATTTTCATTGTTTTTAAAAAGTATAAGACGTTTAATGAAACGCAAAAATTAAAAATAAATTGTTCCAAAATTTAAATTAATACTCTTCTAGAAACCTAATCTATTTATTACGTAATTTGAGCCTCAAAAATTATAAATAACATAACAAAAGTTTCAATACAATTTGTTTATGGATTAAAAAAAGAAAAAAGAAAAGAGAGATGGGGGGGGGAGTTTTATCTACAAAGTAAGGGCCTTCTTCTAATATATTTACTTAAAATACATTCTATACAGCTAGAAATCCGCCCCTGTAGCCTGCACCCTGCTTCTTACACGGTGTTTCTAAAACTTCCATAGAATTTTCAAAGGTTCAACAACATTCGTTTACACGTCTTGAGATTCTTCGTAACAATGAAAAAATAAATGACATAGGTACGAAATAAATGTAGACTGAAAGGCCCATATATGATACAAGGCACATTGCATTCGGAAAAAGATTTCAGGCTCATCACGCAGTCATCGATCTAACTGTCTGGAGTTTTGGGTGGTTTTCTTCGGATGTAACGTGAATACGCATTAGAACCCCTTAAATAATCCCCCGAACAAGGTACCCATCCCTATACAGATAGCCCTCGAGTAGCTTCGCCTTTGTACACAATAAAATACAATACAATTCGGAAAAACCGTCATCCATCTAAAGCTCCGTGAGAACATAGCTGTTTAAGACAATTTAACCGCATGGAAAGGAGAGAGAGGGAAAGAAAAAAGAATGGTCTCAAAAAGCATTTTCTGAGGCGTTTTGCCCCGATTTTAGTTGATCGCCTACATTCGCACCCTCCTTGGGACCGCCCTGCGTTGAAAACATAAAATATTTCAATTATGAACTTACCAAAAGAATGATAGCATAAAATGAAAAAGAAATAAATAAGCAGGACTTGCGTTTGAAAAATAGTACTTTTAAACGATAAACGAACTAAACTATATGAATTATCGGTCAGCGTTCTCAGAATTATGCCAGAATTCTGAGAACATCTTTAGATACCTTCCTGGCGTAGTCCTTCGAAACCTTTCATTTTGACGCGCGAATCCATGTTTTCATTCTGCAACCGTCAGTGCATTTACGTTAGTGTGTTTCGTACTTAAAAAAAACAAACATCATCATCATTATGAGTATGCTTTTCACCCTTTGAAGTGCAAACATTTTAACATCCATATGGAAGACCCACCGGATAGACTAGACTGTCCAACGCTCAAAAAGTACAGCCGACAGGCACCCCCAGTTTAGTCAAGCACCTCATTAGCACCCCTTGTCCAAGATCCCACCCCCCCAAATAGCAAGAGAAAGTGTTCATAGTTAACCCCTGGTTAAAAGCGAAACATACAGATGAAATGGCTACACATAAGTTGAGAATAACCTGCCGTATTCTTGTTTTATGGGGGGAAATATGGAAAATTTTTAAACTGGAAAAAAAAGTTGAGATGAAGGAACACATTTTATTTCTACAGGTACACAGAATATGTTTCTTTCATATATTTGTTCTTAATTTTTCTCTCGGATATTTTTTACATCACCAAATCAGGTCTTTTTTCAAATCAATTAAAAAAATAAATAAATAAACCAGCATTTTTTTTTTCATTTTTTTTTTTTGGTGTCACCCTCCTCTGTTGGTGTCACCCGGTGCGGCCCGCACCCCCCACGCGACGCCACTGAGTTAGAATATTTTCGTACTGAATCACAAAAACCTTTGGCATCAGCAAAATTTGACTTACGAGGTTGGTGTTATAATTGTAAAAAATTGGAATTAGATAATGGTGAGAAAGGTAATTCCAATGATGAGAATGGGAATAAAATTCCGGTACTTGGCCTGTTATGGAATACCAAAAAGGACACACTATCGTGTGATTTTCGGAATTTTAAGGTTGAGAATGAGGCCATCACGAAAAGAGCGATTTTGTCCTTAACACATAAAATATTCGATCCCATAGGTTTTACCTGCCCCGTAACTTTAATTCCAAAATTGCTTTTGCAGAAATGTTGGAAAATCAAAGCGTCTTGGGACTCCAAACTACCTGATGAGATAGTTAAGGAATTTAAAAAATGGAGTAACCAAATTAATGATTTAGAAAATCTTGACATTCCTCGAAGACTGTCTAGCATTCCATTAAATATGGGAAAGTTATCGCTACACACATTCTGCGATGCGAGTAAAACTACTTACGCTACCTGTGTTTTCTTAAGAAATGAACTGCCGAATCAGGTCACTTGTCAACTAATTCAGGCCCGTTCTAGAGTAGCCCCTCTTAAAGACATTTCTATTCCACGCCTTGAACTTATGGCGTGTTGTATTGGAGCTAGACTAACCAATAGCATTATGAGGGATTTGAAATTAGAAAATATTGATACATACTATTGGTCCGATTCAATGGATGCATTGTATTGGGTAAAACGAGAAGGACCTTGGGCAGTCTTTGTTGAAAATCGGGTTAAGTAAATCCGGAAACTCACATCCAATACTTCGTGGAATTTCGTTCCGGGACACATGAATCCAGCGGATTTACCGTCACGCGGTTGCTGTGCTAAAGCTCTTGTTAGATCTCAATGGTGGCTAGGACCTACATGGCTTTTAGATTCCAAAGAAAACTGGCCTGAATCTAAACTTTCGCCTAACATGGATATAGTAAATGCGGAAAAGAAGAAATCGATAGTAACCGCTACTAATTTAGAGAATGATATCCGCAAATTCTATAGTCGCTATTCCTCATACACTAAAATATTACGCGTTACTGGTTGGATTTTGCGCTTTTGTCAAAATTCGAAAAGGAGTAGTGACGACAAAATATTCGGTCAGTTAACCAATGACGAACTGAAGAAAGCAGAAACCGTCATTATGAAACTCGTTCAAAAGGAATCATTTGAGAATAATGATAAAAGATTGAAATGCCTACGTACCTTTACAGATTCAGAAGATATTATAAGAATAAAAACGAAAATTTTCAATAGAGATGATAAATTCAATTTCAGATTACCAATCCTTTTGCCTTCTAATCACCATGTTGTGCAGCAACTCATATTTTCCAAACACATAGAATTCGGTCATTGTGGTGTACCATTTTTGATGTCGGTCTTAAGAGAAAACTTTTGGGTATTAAAGAGCCGTAAGACTATTAAGAATGCTATTAATAAATGCACCATTTGTAAAAAATTTTCTTCGAAACCGCCTGAAGTAGAAAAAAGCGATTTACCTTTCAACAGAGTTAGAAATGCGGCCATTTTTGAAATTGTAGGTGTGGACCTTGCCGGACCTTTGTATTTAAAAGATCAATCCAAGGTCTGGATTCTATTAATCACTTGTGCAGTTTTTCGAGCAGTTCATTTAGAACTTTTAACTTCCATTTCGACAGACAGTTTCATACTTGGACTGACACGATTTATTGCCAGACGTGGTCGTCCCTCTGTCATATATTCTGATCGTGGTACAAATTTTGTTGGCTGTCAAAATTTGTTGCAAGCTAAGCTATTGATTTTGAAAAAATCAAAGCTGTTCCTAAACTTTGTCGAATAGAATGGCAATTCATACCACCTTCCGCTCCATGGTGGGGTGGTTTTTGGGAAAGACTTGTTGGAATTCTGAAACGAATATTAAGACGAGTGCTAGGAAAAGCATCGCTGAATTTTGAAGAATTGTTGACAGTGCTCTGCGATTGTGAAAGCATAGTCAATGCACGACCTTTAACTTATGTCACGAACAGTAGCGAAGATCTAAGTCCATTGACTCCAGCTATGTTTTTGCATGAAATCGCAGAAATAGGAATACCTGAACTTGATTGCTTGGATCAGAAGAAAATAAATAAGCGTTACCAATATCGAGTTAGAGTTAAAAACAATTTAAGATCAAGATTCCGCAATGAATATCTAGGTGCGTTACACAATTCTTTATCTTCTGGAAAGAACAAAATACCTTTGCGTGTTGGTGATGTGGTCCTAATTTGGACTGATAAGTCTAATCGTGCTAACTGGCCTCTTGGGAAGATACTTGAGGTCTATCCCAGCAAGGACGGAGTCGTACGAGTTGCCAAACTGAAAACAGCTTCAGGAATTTTAGTTAGGCCAGTGCGAAAGCTTTGCTCTCTGGAGTTGAACGATGGGTAGGGTGATTGTGACGCTACAGCCCTACAGAATCGTGTGACAACTAGTCGGGGACGACTCGTGCGGCCACCTGAACGACTTCAAGTGGAGTGATGTCTCGGGTTGAGTTCTGTCCCCTTATGAACTCAAAAGGGGGGAATGTGCCGAACTGTGCGGAATGTTGAGTCAACAGTAACCCCTTTTTTTGGCCTCTTGCACGTGCGCTTGAGGGAGGCATTTTGTGTTCTCTGACTCTTAATGTTTTTCTCCTTCCAGTTCTTCGCTATGTATCCAAGATTAAAGACGTCCTTTTTGTATGTTCTGATTAAAATTAATTATGTGTGAAAATTAGTGTTTTATAGTGAGTCCTCTTTAGAATCTTATTGGAGTGCAATACGAGCCGAACATCCCTGAACCCGGATAGAAGGTAAGAGCAATTTTATACTTTAATTTCGAAATTTTGCTCTTATTACGAAACAGAAAGTCAGAAATTCGCAACACTAGTCTTTTGCAGAGTTCTAGCGATAAGGAATTCATTAAGTTCATGCGCGGACTAGGGAGGTATCCTTCAATACCTTGTTCTTTACATCGCTAGGTTGGATGTTGGTTCTTTACATCGCTGTTCTTTACATCGCTAGGATGTTCTTTACATCGCTAGGATGTTGGTTCTTTACATCCTTGTTCTTTACATCGCTGTTCTTTACATCGCTTCAATACATCCCCCCTCAAAAAAAAAAAGGACGAAAGAAGGGGGGAGAGGAGGATAAAGGGCATTTTTTCAACAATAATTATAGAGCACTGCCATAATGTTTAACAAGTGTATGCGTTTCACAACTAGCAGAAAGCTCACTTTGGTATAACTTTTCCGATTTACACAGAGACACCATGACATTGATTCAAAAGTAATGAGAAATCCTTAAATCTAAATAAAAAGCATGGAAATATTTTAATTGTATATGTGCACTGTTTGTTTATAAATAAAGCAATAAAACACAAGGAAAACTACAAACGATAAGTTTTAACATAGTTAATAATTCCAAAAATGTCCATATTATTTGGAAGCATCGATTATTGGAGCTTTTTGTTTATCCAGATTTAAGATATGTTTGAAATTCAAGTGACCGATTTCAGCGTAGAAGATAATGGCAGATGGTTATTATATAATTTAATTTCAAGAACAGTAGATGTTTTAATAAAAAGTCAAACATTTCAAAGAGCTGATTAATTTAACTTTCACATTGACAACTCAAATGGAAAGTACAGTATCCCCTATTGCAACAATATGGGATAATGGAACAAAAAAAGTAAAAGGAACATGTCTTATGTATTTTATTAAATTAAAATCTGAGTTTTGTTTTGATTGTAAAATACTTGGAAAAAGGAAAAAAAAAAAAAACACTTTACTACATAATTTAAAAATTTGCGCACTGTTCGAAATGTTTTCAAAGGCATGACAATGCATTAATAAAATGTTTAAAAGCGTGGTACAATATAAGAATACGTATGATTACGTATACGTAACGTCAACTTTGGAATCGAAATAAGTTTACATAAGTTAAAAATTATGGCTCTATCAATAAAAACGAAATAAATTCGTTTAATGTCGATGAAAAAAACGTTGTAGGTCAACTCTTGAATTAGATCTTTCTAAAATTGTAAAACAGATCGCACAAAGAAAACCACGAAAGTCACATTATAACGTCTAAAATTCTTTTAAAAAATTAATATCCTTAAAAGAGTACTAAAATTTTGCCTGCATATCTAAAATGTGTTAATATGCCAGAAAAATATATTCACAGTAAAAATATTTCTTCGTGAGTAGAAAACTTAAAACTACAATAACAAATTTAATTAATTGATTATTATGGCTGGTATTGCTTGGAATAAGCTGGTTTAGTTAGAGATTTTTTTTAAAAGGAAGCACTAGTATTATTTACAGTGAAACTTTTCTAGCTTTTGCACTAGCAAACCTTTCAGTTATATTACTTATGTCTACTTTATGTAATTTTTGATATTCTATTGAAATGATTGATAAATTTGGCACCCGTTCTTGGCTCATTGATGATAGTAAATAATTTTTTTATAATTTTTAATTTGGAAAAACTTCTTTCTTCAGAAGCGACTGTAACTGGAAGTGATAAATATATTCATAACGAGATTGCGGTATTTGAAAAACATTATAACAATATTAGTTCCTCGAAAAGAAATTCCCCATCTATATCATCAATTAGTTTTAAATGCAAGTCTTTGAAATGTTTTAAGATTTCTTTTTCACCCCAATCAGACAACAAGTTTATTTGTGATATAAGTAAAAACATATTATATTTCTCTAAAATTTCGAATGAAATTGTTGAATTAAAAAAATTGTTTATGACGAATATATATAATAATAATCCTTCGAATTATCTTGCTCTATTGCAACAATTCCTTTGTTTAAAGCGACAGAAACTGTCAGTTTAAACCTTTCTTTGCCATAGTTCACACAAAAGAAGGCGCAATTAGTGTTAAATACATAGGTTTGTTTCAAAAATATGAAAAGTGTAGTTAAAATGAATTATTCAAAGTCAATAAAATTAACTATTATTTAATCTTACAATTGTATCCACCTATACTACTCCTTACTTCTTTATAAAAAGTGTAGTTGTAAAAAGGACGAAAATAATTTACTACTCTATATACGATTGGAGAAAAGTAAATTAAAGTTAATAGTAGTTACATTAATATTGAGTGCAGTCTCGAATATAAAAAAATTTTGTGTGGAAAAGGCTTATTTTAATGATAAAGCTTATTTAACGTAAACAAGTTGTACATTAAAGCAAACTTTCACTCTAAAGCAATGTAATCAGTTTCAGTTTGGCTTAATTAAAAAAAAAAAAGCTTATTTTACCTATACAAAATGCATAATACAACAAAATGTTACCCTTTAGGATTTATTTATTTTTTATTTTTAGGTAGAGGGGGGGGGGGTTGCAGCACTGTTTGAATATGTAATGTAAAATACTACCTGAATCAAAAGTTATTTAAATGTGGCTCGACTTGTTCAATTTCTGATCAGTAGTGGATTCAGAAATGCTTCAAGGAGGGGAGAGATAAGTATCACAAAGAATTTTCCCCTGTTGGGTCATCCCGCCCAATTAATTTTCTATCTGGAATCCAGGTTTATTCCGTCTGCTCTCATCATTGAAAAGATGCAATGGAGAAGTATCTCCTTCTGTGACCAGTTTTACTTCCTAGCATGAGTTTTTGAATGCTGTCAACGATTTCGCAACTGCTGGATCTGGGTTCCGGCGCAGAATTTAATGACCCATGCCGGGAAGCAACACTTGTTACAGAAGGAGAGCTTTCTCCATTGCATCTCTTCAATGATGAGAGCAGACAGAAAAAAAGTGGGTTAAACTCCCCAGCAACTCCGCAAATTTTTAAACGTGCTCAGGGGAAGAGATATCGCCCTACCTTGGATCCCATACTTCGGATTTCAGTTAATGTGTAATGCAAATAAAGTAGATTGTATTTATGTATTTTAGAAAATAATTAACACTTAAACGCCAATTCATGTTACTTTTCTGTTAGGTTGGTAAAGCATTTTAAATTTTGAGACCCATGCAAGAATGCCTATACTAGTATTTCTATGAGGGAAATGCTCTTATCAGGCTGTAAAATACTGCAGACTGTCCTTGTACTAAAACAATACAAATTCAGTATAGAACAATATATATATATACGTCAGAAACACCTAAGGAAGGGGCACGATCTACCTTTCTATATGAGCACTCATTTACGTACTAGGCAACTTCGATTAGAAACAAACATAAAATGTATTTCTCTTCGCGCCCCTTTTGGGTCCATGTCCATTCCCAGATTTGCACTTGTCATCATGGAATCCCGGATCGCCTCTCCCGAAGTCGTCGGTATAGTGAATTAGTGTACTCAACTTTTTTGTATTATTTTACTACTGAAGTGCGGGAAAGCCCAAGATGAGCCCCTCCCATCAACAAATGCAACAGTGCTTCTCTCTGCAACATCTCACCCTCATTTAGACTCAGCCCACTTTCACGGCAGCGAGCGGGAGAAATAGCAGTAACAGGAGTGTAAGAACCTCTCTTGTCCTGCTCATGTCATGACCTTTCTTGCTGACCTCTTTGCCCGGCACGATACCTTGTCAGGGGATTTTTAAGGTAGGAGGACGGAAGTACAGTAGAAACTACATACAGGAGACGGCGAGTACAGCTGAATGTAAATGCTTACTGCTTTTGGAGCTGACGTAAAAGTATTTCCTGGGAAAAAAGCTGCAGCGAGAGAAGTGGGAAGGGCTGAATGTAAATGGGGCATTAGGACCTCAGGCAGACGCCCATGAATGCGAAGGAATCTGAAAACGATCATCCATATCATCACCATAGTAAGTATGGTATCACATATCAGTAAATTTCACCTTGTGGATAGCACTGAAAGACAAGTTTGGGGAAACTCGGAGAATGTTTTTCCCTAAGGCAGCAGTTCTCAACCTTTTAACGTTGCGCCCCCCCCCCACCCCAACAAAGGCTAACTTACAGGGGCGCCACCCCCCTCACATTTATCTGCATATATTCAGTTTTTTAATCTTCAACAATGAACATTTAGTCGAATTTTCTACAAAATTATGTTATCAGTAAAGTTTAAATGAACATTTTAAGCGAAAATGGATAGATTTTTTAGTAAAAATGAGAATAAATAAGATTATCTTTTAAAAACATGCATCACTACTTGGTCTTTGGTTTTTCTCGCCCCCCCCCCTGCAGACGCTCTGCGCTCCACAGGTTGAGAAACGCTGGCCTAAGGGATTGGGGGGGGGGAGATGCTAACAAAGCAGTGCTGCATACAAGAACTTGTAAGATGAAACCTTGCAAAAACATTGTACAGGGACATTTCAAAGGGGAAAGCCCTAATTGTCTGCAATATAAACTTAAACAAAAAAATATTTATTTTTCCAATTTTTTTTTTCGAAAATGTTAATTTTTCGCTAAACTCTTCTTCAGTCATTTCGGCGCCCATTTTACCTTGGCGCCTTTGTGCGGTGCACACAACCTGGACACCCGCTAGCGACGGGCCTGAGCATTTCCATCATTACCTGTACGGCCGAAAGTTCCTGCTCCGAACGGACCATGCCTCTTTAACCTGGCTTCTAAATTTCAAGAATCAGGAGGGTCAGATAGTCTGGTGGATACATAGATTGCAAGAATATGTCATAGAAATACGTCATCGGAAAGGAGCATCTGATGAAACGCAGATGCTGTGTCGAGAAGGCCCTGCATTAGGGTGGTGCGAAAAAACTTTTTTTTTTTTTTAATTTGAAACGTCACCATGTGCAATAGTTGCGATTTTGATAGTAAAATTAAACCCTGAAATTTGGATGAAATTGTTTAATATCTTAGGCCTCCTCAAGATCCACGAATTTTGAAAATTATAGGAAAAGAATGCTTTGAAATCAACTGCTCTTTTCATTAAAAACATAATAAAAATATGAAATTTCACCAGGTTTTTTTATTTGCACTTTTGAGTATATAAACATTTGTAAAAAGCTAGCCGATGTAAAATTACTAATTCTTAGGCCTCCCCAAATTTCTTGAAGTTAAGCGTTTTTCACTGAAAATGGTATGCAAAGGTATGCAAATAGAAACGATACTAGTCTTACCTTCTCATGTACGGAGTAGGTTATTTCACTCGGAAATCAGACTTTTTTCAAAACTTGGCATTAGCTTCCTATCGAATGTTTTTTATCGGATGAATCCGTCTCTTGCATGGAGGCCTCAGACATGAAGAGCAGATTCTGTCACAATCCTAATCATCCTCTCAACTGCTTGGGAATGGCAGGGACTTCAGTAATTCCTGTAACACACTATATAAAATATTGCAAATTCTTTGGGCCATCCTGAAAGGAACTGTTACACTTGATTTTGAACCATGTTGGCGCGTATACTTTCGTTAGGAATGTGGATAATACAATAAGCTGTGGTGTTGGATAAGATGTTCCAAAATACAAATGCAAAATACGATTTGCGAACGATAGCCAGCGAGAATGGGAAAGTTTTCAGGATGCTAGATCTTGTGGGCAATAACCAGAGGAAACAAATTTTTCACAAATAACGTTGATCAGTGTTCCAGATATCCAAAGTCAACATCGGACTCAAACGAAAATTCAATTTCCTGGAACTTAATGATAGGAAGGCTAGTGCACGTCTTCAGGGACTTACCAATCAATCCACTGAATGCGCTTGGTCTTGATGTTTTCCCATCGACTGCTTCTGTAAGGTGACATAAAGGCGGTTTGTTAAAATGAAATTGACATATTTGGCCAATGCACGGGAGAATTGAGCTTTTCTTCAAGGCGTCTATTTATACCTGTATTACACTTCCCCATCACTTCCAATAAAGGCTAATTCTGATAAATCAAAAGCTTTCTCATTTAATAAGCTGAAGATACCGTCGAAAATGTCCTTTGAACTCTTGCTCTTCGGTGCAGAATGTCCCAATTTGACAGAACCGTGTTCTTCAACTACTGTAATATACTTCTCCCACACTTTTCTCTTATGCCACTTGCTGTCATACAGTGGTGGCGCTAGACTTTCCCCGACGGGAGGTCACCACTCCCCGACGAGGGGGCACAAATATACATGTACATATGCGAAGTGGCGTATCCAAGAGGGGGCTTTGACCTCCCATTTGGATGACATTTTTGTCACCAAGTATGGAAATTTGCAACTATTTGCACCACTTGAAAATATTTTACTTTAGAAAGTGATTTGTTCACAATAAATCATTTTCTAAACTAAAATATCCAGGATCCAGATAAATTTAGAGGAGATGGAGGACAATATAATGTTTTGTATTGTGAAATATTTCCAGGAATCGGATCGACATACATAATCGGACACCCAGGCCCGGATATTTTCAAAAACCACGGCACAATCTTTCCTGGTAGATTATTATTTAAACTGACCCTAATTAACGTATCTCAAAATCCTTTTACATTACACAAGTATTTCCCCAAGGCCTCAGCAAGCAAAAAATTTGAGGGTAGAGGGGTAAAATTAGTGCTAAAATTAAATTAACTGATCTCTAGAATCAACGCAAATAAACTGATAATGCATTTACTGAAATTTTGGAGAGGGGGGGGGGGAGAGGTCAAACCCACATGATCCTCCCCCCTGGTAACGGCCTTGCACGTTTCTGTAAAATCTCGAAAGCTACTTTTAAGAGTTCTTCAGGTTAACGCTTAAAATATTTCACATGAATGAAATTCTTTGAAAAAAGTTCAGCGAAGAAAGTTCTACGCATTTTTTTTTCCGCAGAAAAAATATCAGAAATAAAAGTTTTTTGTGCAAGAATATTGCTGTAAATTCACTGAAATTTTATTTTATAAATTAAGCATGACTAAATTTGCACGCTTTTACCCAAATTGCAGTTATTTTTATAAAATTAAGAGATATATGTATATTTAATTACCGTTTAACTTCGATATCTCGAACATCGAAATTCTTGATATCTCAATAAATGTGTTTTCCCTTACAAATTGAATCCCGCCCCACCAGTGGCATCTGGGAGACGGAAGGTGCCTGGTTCGAAACTAGGTCCGTCCGCCGACCTAACCGTTCGGAATTTTCCGAAACTTTGCATAAATACGGGTTAGGACCTCTTAGAAAGTCCCCCTCGGAGAGCAAATCCACCCCCGGCCTAGATCCCTAGCGTAGATAATTGGCCGTAATCTACATTTCCATTTACAAACTGATTCCCTTTCATTTCAACTCGTTATCTCAAAAAGTCTAGTGTTTCTGGCCAACATGTTTTGCTGTAAAAATATTAATCGAATTGTTAATTTATGCAATATTAATATTTCAAATCACAATAAAGTGAGAAAAATGCAATTGAAATCTTTATAGGTAGAACCACTTTACAACAAAAACTTCCTTTTGAGAAAAACTATTTTGAAGGCGCGCAGTAAAGTGGCATACCGAAACTTTATCGCTTGTTTCTAAGGCTTTAAAATGATTCTACTGCCATAATAATTCATGCGGTGATAGTACTTATTGAAAGCTAAAAGATGGCACCGTATCTAAATTTCGAAAAGAATTGTTGTACCCCTGTAATTGTGTACCCCTGGAAGCTTCAGTTTTAATAATAATAATAAATTATAAAAATCTCCGAAAGAGAACGTAAATATATGCGCTATTATATTTTTTTATAAAGTCAAGCACTCATGAAGAAAATTAACCACTTTCTTTTAAAATCTAAAATAAAATAAAATAAAAAATATCGTCAGAAAAATATAATCGGTCAGCTTATAATTTGCCAAGACACACAAAAAAATAATTATTTTTAGTGAAACTAACTTTGATAAAAATTCACTTTTTTGTAATACTCCAAGATAGTTTTGAACGAGATTTCCACAAACGTGATGAATAATTTTATAAAGCAAGCTCATTTACTAATAATTCATAGTGAAAGTGTCACTTTTAAAATTTCAACATTAACAAAAAAGAGTTTAATTAATAAGCCGAATAACAAACATAATATTAATCTGTTTAAAAGTTAAAGAGTTGAATTCTGATCCATATAATTCTGTAACTGAAAAATCAGTTTAGAACACATACTATTAGTTTATTTTAATAGTTTATATTAATGCTGGTGCCATCCATGGATTCAATAGCGATTTGTATAAAGATTCAAAATAAGGGAGGTTGCGGTGGCTTACGATACGCCGATGTATATAACATACAAATCTAACGCAAATATAAAACTTTTATTGTATTTATTTTATATACTTATTTTATAGGATAAAAGTGAAAATTTCGGAAAGACGATATAGACGCTGTATACCATAATTTTTATTTACTTTGCAGTAAAATAACTGAATTAAGATTCACAAAAGTTAGTTATTTTTTCCACAACGATATAAAAATTAAATTGTCAATCAAGATTAATCAGTTTCCTTTAACTTATATTCCATTTTTATATCTATCCACACCCATCTTCATACTGGACTGGAGAGGGCTTTGGTCTATCAGAGGGGCTGGTTATTATTATTTTTAAATTTTTAAAATTTTTTTTTTTTTTTACCCCAAGCAAAATGTAATAAATTCTAATTCCCTTGCAGCTGTTAATCTTCTTGGTGTGCATAGCTATGAACTCTTAGCTAAAGAGGGCCGGTTAATCCAGTTAGATTTCTCTATATAGTGCGAATTCTCCACTCGTTGTATAAGTATGTTACCAAATAAACAAACTATGTATTTGACTAATTCTTAAATTACAAAAAAATAAAAACAAATCTTACTGCTAAATTTTTTATAAAATTAAAGATTAAATCGTGCATATTGCGTTCGATTGAATCTATTAATAAATAAAAAGTATATGTAGAATTTATACAAATTTGCCATCTAAGAAACAGAAAAGTACTAATTTTTATTTTATTTTATCCGGAAGAAGTTAAAAGTTAAATTATCTAATTAACCACTGTTATAAAAATATCTTCTTCTTTCTCAACAGTTATAAGAGTTCAAGTAAGGATTACTGTGATAAAATAATTTTAAAGACATAGAATACTTATTTTATAAATTGCATAACACACTAACTTATAAATAAATAAAATACGACCAGTTTAAAATATTTCTAATTAAAATGAAAATTTTTAGTTAAAGCGTTTAAATATTCATAGGTTTATATTTTGAATGCAAGAGATGATGAACTGTAAAATAATTTTATAAATATTTTGTCATGTCATATTATTACACAATTAAATATACATTTTAAAAAGTTTCAGTAGCAAACAAAATCCGAAATTTCTTATCGCCCGAGTCGTAAACCTCTTTAAAAAATATCAATTAAGACTTATAAATTTTGTAGCTCTATGAATAAAAGTAATACAATGGGAAATTTTATTTTACATTTATGACACAAAAACTTTTGACTCGTGAATTAAAATGTTAATTTACATACAATTACATTAAATCTGTGTTTAATTTAAATTTGCATTAATGCAATTTGAAAGTTTATAAAGACATACCAATTACTAAATTCACCTCACTCCAATTACTAAATCGTATTTGATAAATATACCAAAAAATCGAAACTGCAACGAAATAATATATTTTAAAAATGTATATCCTGTCCTGTAATTTAGCGGGAATGACATATAATGGGATGAACAACATGTTACTTATCAATAGTTTAAAAGCGAGAGCACTTTAAAAGTACTCATAGTGTTTAAAAGACCAATTAGGAGAAAATTATATTAATTTATAGAGTACTCAGACAGTTAATATAATTTAAAATACAATAATGTTGTACAACATTTCATAGAATCAGAATGTGAGGTCAAAAAGTCCGACTTCTACTCCAGCTTCAACTCAAAAAGTTATGACTCTGGGTCCGCAGCTATGATTAAAAGTGCACTCCAAACCATTACGAGCATGCATATCTAAGGACATTTAATTATATATATGTATCATTAAAATGCTGTTAATAAATAAACTTTAAAGTGGTATTTTAAAATTTCTGAGACAGAACAAGTGACTCAGTTTTTGAAATATGTGCCTTATTTTACAATTATTTTTATTTTTAAATAACGCAGAATGTGGCCATTCAAAATTTGTTCTCAAAATAGTTTCAATTCTTTTTTATAAGGGGGGTGGGGGTGGGGGGTGAGGGGCAAGGGTGGTTTTAGGGCGAGGGCACAGGGGCGCGAATTCCCCGAGAGAAAAATATTTACACTAGTAAAAATACGCTTCAAATAAAATTGCATGTTCATGCAATTCTGAATTGGTATTCAAGCTTTGCACACTTCCTGAAAAATATTTCTGGATCCGTCCTTGGGCATAGTATATTTGTACAAATACATAGCAAAAATCAAGTGCTTAGAATATATAATTCAATGCTTTAGAGAAATAAACTGACCATATTTTTAATAATAACATCTATTAATTAAAGCTTTTAAACACATTTAAAATATATATATGAATGTAAATTACATATAACTTAGTTGAAGAGGCGCCAGTCGATTTTGTTTATGAAGATCTGAATGCTTAGTTATCCTATGCTTTTTTCTCTTTTTTTTTAACATAATCATTATCAAAAATATCACTACATAAAGCACACTGTACTTTATATCTTGTGCTTTTGGCACCACCGATGTTCTTTATAGGAAACATAAAGCCAAAAGTGAAATTAAACTTTTATAAACTTCACAATGATATGTTATGCTGCCGTAACAAGAAAAAAAAAATGCCCACTATTCTAAACTCTGTCTAACTCACTGGCACAATGCACAATAACAAGTGTTGGAAAAGTAATGTACTATGGGTTTGCGAAGAAAAACTAAAAATACACGGGATATTTCGACGAACCATTTCTTTCTCATCATTCTGTCATTGAGGACCAATAAAAATACAAAAACCGTATTTCTGGAAAAAAGAACATCTCCCATTTGCTTATGTAATCAAAGCCATACTTCCCTTCCCTCAAAATTTTTTATCTATCCGACTGGTCTAATTAACGGTCACTGTCTCCCCCATCCCGACCACCCACACCCATACTGTACTTTTCTATGGTGTCAACGACAAAATGCACAATCGTTTAAGCAATTAAAAGAGCCTCGAATTGAAAGTGGTCGCACATGGGGTCTCATAAATTTGTCGTTTGAAGAACAGACTGGCACTTTTGTTACCTTAAGATTGATGTCTTGCAGCAAATCCAGTAAAATGCCTCCTGAGAGTGGGATCACAGATTTCAAATATACACTATTCGAATTTGAAGTCTCCCCCGCCGTTAATCAACACATCACAGTATTGGGAGATGCAGGAAGTGGCTGTTTTTTGACATGAAAAGGATCGCAGAGATAAGAGATGAATGAAAACGGAAAGTAGTTTAACCATTATTCAGAAGTTCTGAGGAATATACCCCCCCCCCCAATGAGCTATCTCCCAGTAATGTAAACATTTCCGCTTCAATCTCCAATACTCATTTGCCTTTCATGTGTATTTAAAAAGTACAAAATTAATTTTTTTAAATCGCAAAATCAAAATTAAAACTCAGATAAAATATAGATTTCTTCTTATGAAAATTCCCCGACGAATTAATCAAATAGCCCCGATGGGGGGGTCACAAGTTCCCCGACGGGGAGGGCACGTGCCCCCCCGGACCCCCCATTGGAGCCACCTCTGCTGTCATCCATTTTCGTAGTTGTAAGAGTTTCATCCCTTCTTCCGTCAAAAAGAAAGCTATGATCCTGTGACCAGACAGTGGAGGATTAATGCAAGTTTGTCGGGGGGAGGCGGTTAGTTTGTCGGTCGGGGTAGTTAGTTAGTAGATCATGTAGAACGGCAGTTTCTACAAGTGACGCAGCCAGCCCAACCAACCAACCGTAAAACTTCGCGGCACTTATATATACAGCTAACTTTTCTATTTTCAAAAGTGTCTCATCTGGATCTCGGAATCCGCTCTAATGAATTTTTTACAATTAAAATTTACGTAAATATTTAGTTAGTGTCATAGTAACCAAACTAAGTGAAATGTATATGGAAATTTTGCTTGCCTTTTTGGATAGCGTGACGCATAAGATAAATTAAATTATTGAAATAAATTCATTTGAATACACTAGATAGACTCAGTGAAAGTGTGATATATTTGACAGTGTATTTCATAATTAAAAGCATTGCTTAAATGCGTAAATCTTCTTTAGAAAATAAAACGAAAGTAACTGTAATGGAATTTAAAAACAAATCTTTAAAATTCCCAGCAGGGCGTCACTCAAAATTTGATATCATTATTTTTAAGACCCATATTTAAAATTCATAGATCTATAAAGTAAAATGCTGCGTCACAAATTTTTAACCAGTTAAGGGTTTTTGCATGTGGATTGACATATACATCCATTTTATGGAAGTAAAATAGGATCTTTTAAATTAATTTCTATTTTTCTCGGAAAGGAGGGGGTGGGATGGTCGATCCCTTCCGCCCTCCCTTTAATCCGCCCTTGTGACCAGATGTATTTACCTCATCTTAAATTGCTTGATGTGTCCTTTCTCGCAGAATTTCATACTGATCAATAACAGGTATACTGTTATCTTTCGTCCGTTCTTGTATATGTTCACTTACATCACGAAGCAAAGCTGACGCAAGATCAGCTGTAGCTTGATCACTGACGCTTCGCCTATCACACTTTCTGGAATACACAGATAATTTTAGGAGGGGCGGGTGGGGGAGGAAGGAGTAATAATTTAAAGAGGAATGCAAGCTGAAAATCAGGACGATGTTTACAAATAGTATGTGAGAGGGTTAGATTTGGTAATATCAAACTCATGTTGGTAATAAAGTGGATATAGACGAGTTTGTTTATCCAATTTATCGAGCTATTTTTGGAGTAAAAATGACAAATTTTAAGGGATTTGGGGAAGCCTAAGAATTAATTTTACATCTGCTAGCTTTTTACAAATGTTTATATACTCAAAAATGCAAATAAATAACCTGGTGACATTTCATAATTTTTTACTTCCTTGTACGTAGTATAAGGAAGTAATGTGATCCCGAAAAATTTTGGGGGCCAAATTTCGACATAAAAACCGATTTTGACTACCTCTAAATTTAATTTAAAAAATTTTTTTGATGCATCTCATCGTAGGCTAGCATGCACGATCATATTAACGCGTCTGCAACTCATTTTGACCAGTGGCGAGTCTACTGTGGCCAGTTTTTCCATGCCGTCTGTACGTACGTACGTACGTATGTATGTAACTCGCATATCTCAAAAACTATTGGTCGTAGAATGTTGAGATTTGATATTTAGGATTGTTCTATGATCTAGTTGTGCACCTCCCCTTTTGGTGGCAATCGTATGGATAGTTTATGTACAGGACCGCCCAAAAGATTCGAAATACATTACGCTCTATGGGCCGAAATTCATTAAACTCGCCTAACTCAAAAGCTATTAGGCGTAGAATGTCGAAACTTCATATTTTGGATAGTTGTAACATCTAGTTGTGCACCTCCCCTTTTGATTCCATTCGACAGGATAGTTTATCTACAGGACTGCCCAAAACATTCGAAATACATTACGCTCAATGGGCCGAAATTCATTAAACTCGCATATCTCAAAAACCGTTAGGCGTTGAATGTTGAAACTTTATATTTAGGATTGTTGTAACATCTAGTTGTGCACCTCCCCTTTCGGTTCCATTCGACTGAATAGTTTATCTACAGGACCGCCCAAAAGATTCGAAATACATTACGCTCTATGGGCCGAAATTCATCAAAGCGTTTTTTAGAGGTATTGGGCTATTTCAAACGACTCAGAAGTGATATATGCTGTAAAGAGTTAGAAAATGAATTTCTCCATTAAAAAAAGTGTCTTTATCATTTATAGTTCTGCTACAGGAACACTCAAAAGATTTCCAATACATTACGGTCAATAGCAATTTTAGGGGCATTCATCCATTTCAAGCACAATACCGTCCTACCACATAAGTTAGGTAATGGTCCGACCACGGTCACGTGCCTCCCTCAAGTACTATGCCAAAAGTCGCCAAGCTTGGCGACTTTTGGTGTACGTGTGTGCATATTTAACTCTCAAATCTCAAAAACTATTATGAAATTTCATATATAAGAATGTTGTAACATCTAGTTGTGCATCTCGATTTTTGGATCCAATCTACTGGAGAGTTTATTTACAGGACCACCGAAAAGAATTTCAGTACCTTAATGTCTATGGACATCTTCATTATAATACAACTGTAGACAGTCATTGTTTGGTACATGCCCAAAATCTCGCCGTCTGTCCTCGACCTTGGCGAGTTTTGGCGAAATATCGCCAAATTTGGCGATAGTCAGTCATTTGGTCCATGGCCAAAGTATCGCCATTTGTCATCGTTCTTGGCGAGTTTTGCCGAAATATCGCCAAATTTGGCGATAATCTGTCATTGTTTGGTTTATGCTTAAAATCTCGCCAAATGTCGTCGACATTGACGAGTTTCGCTGAAATATCGCCAAATTTGGCGCCAAAAATTATTTCCTATTTTGTATAACTCTAAAACTTTAACCCGTAGATTTTTTAACTTTGTATTTAGAACTATTGTAATATCTAACTGTTTTCAATATCTTTTTTGACAGCAATCGACTGAGAATTTATTTACATGGTGAGCCAAATGACTTTGAATACATTGAGGTGTATAGATGCATTCAATTCATTGAAAGTCTGTGGTCAATGACTACTTTGGCTATCCCCAAAATCTCGCTGACTATCTCAAGTTTGTCGGCTTTTGGTGAAATATCGCCAAATAAAGTGTCAGAAGGAAATCTTTCAAATTGAACTCAGCTTGGCGATATCGAAATATTTGGCTAGAAATCGCTAAACCTTACTATTATTGATATTTTATCTCTTTCAAACAAATAAATTTAGAGGAAGTGCGTCGAAAATATTTTTGATCTAATGGACGTGCAAGGAAGTCATGTGTTGGACACATCAGATTTTTTTTTCTTTAATGAAAAGAGCAGTTGATTTTAAAGCATTTTTTCCTATAATTTCCAAAATTCGTGGATTTTGAGGAGGCTTAAGATATTAAACAATTTCATCCAAATTTCAGGGTTTAATTTTACTATCAAAATCGCAACTATTGCACATGGTGACGTTTCAAATTAAAAAAAAAAATGCTTTTCGCACCACCCTACCCTGCATAGAAAGTTGTCGCTGCTCCTCCAGGGCAGAGAAAAATTATCTTCTGAAACATCCCGTTGTCTGCCAAGTTACATCATTGGCACCATCAGTGACGAACAAATCCGGGCGGATCAGTGTTGATAGCGACATCAAACCTATTGTGGAATTTATGGAGAAATCGAGGTGTAAGCCCAGTTGGCAAGAAATATCTTCATGTAGTTCGGCAACGAAACTATACTGGGCTTTGTGGGATTCGCTTCGCCTTTGAAACGGCGTAGCTGGAGGGGGGGGGCAAGGGGGGACATCTGTCCGCGGTCGTGGCACCGAAGGGGCGCCAAATTGATGCTATGAGATTTTAGAAAAAAATGAAGTGTACTATTCGTATTTTTATTTGTTGACAGAAAAAGACAAAAATACAGCAACTATAAATGAATTTCTTAGTGAAGATGTAATCAAACTTTCCAGAATGATTTTTAGCGGAAATGTTTGTAGCTGTTTCTGAAGATTTTGTTTGGAAAGTCAGTCGAGCTTCCCCATTCTCTTGAGGGCTGAGGAGGTCGGAGAGACTTCTGGTCCTTTTTTCTTCTTCCTCGTGGTCCTCTGTGTGGGGAGGGGGGAGGGACAAAGACATACAATTTGCGAGTCATACGATTTGCAAGTCATTGCTAGTGGAATGGCATCGTGGAAGAGTGAAACAGTTTAAAACCAATAAAGGCCACTTTCCACTTCGAGCGGTTTCCGCCAGCCGAAACCAGTACGGGGATGGGGCAGTAGGGGAACACTTTAATTTCCAATTCTCACTTGTAAACAATAAATTTTACTCACCGCAGAAAGTGGGGTTACAGAGAAGGAGATACTTCGGTATTAAACCGACAAAAGGTAATTGGGGACCATGAATAATATTGCGATTTCATACCTCCCTCATCTGTTGTTCGTGGAGGAACAGTCCACTGTCACCCGGCGTAAAAGGTATTCCGAAAATCCCCGTTCAAGAACATTGTACGACGGAAAACACTCGAAGTGGAAAGTGGCCTTAACTGCGCACGTGCACTGTCTCAGTGCACATTGGACGAAGAACACCGAATACCGAAGGAGAGGGGGGGGCGCAGGCAATAAGAGCCTCATAATTTCTGTCGTGCAATTGCGTTTTTTATGTTTGGCCAATTTTGTCCCCTGACTAAATTCTTAAGCGGCACTTACATTTAGCCCTTCCGACTTCTCTCGTTGCAGCTTTTTTTTTTCCCCCAGGAAATACTTCTGCATCAACTCCAAAAGCAGTGAGCGTATACATTCGGCTGTACTCGCCTTTTCCTGCATGTAGTTTTCTACTATACTCCCCTACTCTTCCTTTAAAATTCCCACGAAAAGGGATAGCGCCGGGCAGAGAAGTCAGCAAGAAAGGTCATTGCATGAGCAAGGCGATAGAGGTGTTTGCACTCCTGTTACTGCCATTTCTCCCGCTCCCTTGCGATGTAAGTGGGCTGAGTGTAACCTCTCGTTTACACTAACGTTTATTGTGTACCTTAGGTCTAAATTGAACATAATTTGTTTTTACTCTTTTCTTTAATTTTTGTGTAAAGGGCTATACCCAAAATATCCTGTGGTCTGGGGTAAAATGGGTTAGTTAAATTACGCTAAGTTATTAATTATACTCAAGTTACACTTGAAAATCAATTTTTAATCAAAAGCAGTCAATATATTGTTAGTCTGTTATTTTTTATCGATAATTTCCTTTATTTTTAATTAGTCCCTTTTTGCGTTACTAGCTTGTTATTCAGTGAAGAGTCTTGCAGCCACCTGTTCTGAAGTAAAAACTTTTACAAACTTTGTTTGCACTCTTTTATGTTTCTTCTGCAAAATTTTCATTGCGGCTAGCCTGTGACGTACTCCTCCGTATAGTAAACAGAGCGAGAGCATTGCTCATTCAGTTCTGCGTATCTTACTCCTCTCCCACGCGGAGGAGGAATGTGCAATGATGCTCTGCCCGCTTCATTTCTCTTATATTTATTTGTATTTACTTTCGCTTTCGGGTGCGGAGGGACTCTTTTCTTAAGGCTCGTGTACTAACTTCGGAAGTCGATCGCCGCAATGTTATTCTATGGAGAAAACGGCATTCACTACTACCGCAATTCGAAAGAAACTATTGCATATTTTTCATTCATTCTTTTTTCCTCTTAATCTGAAAACAATGATCTACATTTATCTTTAAGCAGAATTTACCTAAAGCAATTAGGAGAACATTAATTACACCTTGTAAGCAAGTTTACTTTCTGGACAAATTTCATGTTATTTTCAGATATAATTAATGTACTTCTAATTGCTTTAGATAATATCTGTTTAAAAATAAATGTAGATCATTGTTTTAAGATTAAGGGGGAAAAAGAATGGATGAAAAACATGCAATAGTTCGTTCCGAAATGTGGTCGTAGTGAAGGCCGCATTTGAATTCGCAATTAGTCGTCTATCAAGTAAAGTAATTTGAGCACGATCATAAAAGTGTATTGTCTCTCTGCTACTGACCTTCAAACACCAAAATTAGGTTCACTAAAATGTAAATGAGAAAATTGCCCCAACCTGTGACAGGACGGCAACTAAATGGGGGTAAGCGGGGACAAGCACCGGTAGACAATCTAAAAGGAATGCCAAAATCGGTTATAGTTTCTTGGGATGGGGCGCGGCTCCATGCGAGGGGGCACACGACACTAAAAATGGTTTGCCCCGGGTGACATAAACGCTAATTGCGGCATTGCCTGTGAAAATTACCTCTTTTTGCCCACTATTTACAGCAGCAGGTCTTCTTTTCTAATGCTGAACAATTGATTTCAGACAAGTTTAAAATCGCTGCCCCTTGATTTTTGCGTTCCTGAGAAATTATCTAGCGTGGCCATTTGGTAGAATATGCTATCGTTCCTGTTGGATTGAAAAGCTTTTGTGATTCTATTCTTTTGTTGATTTTGCAGGGGAATTTTTTTTTTTTTTTTTTTTTTTTTTTAAGAATCTGATAGTATATTTGGGTTATAAATGCATGATCTGTGTTCAAAATCATAACGTTGCCCCGCTGACTTTTTAGACTAGGGGGCAATTTTTACAACTGCAGGGGGAATTGCCCCCCCCCAGATTACGCCTGTGTATTTCTATGTTAATACGTATAAATCTTTTAGTCAGTTCCGTACAATTGCAATCAAATACTACTCATTCAAATCTTCAATTATATAAATATTCTCTTCAAGTTAACCTCATTTGCACATGAATAATATGTTACATTTAAAATATGTATAAATTTTTTATAAAAAAAATACTTTTAATGGAACAAAAATGATAATTATTAATTTGTAAATCAATATTTAAAATGCTGCAATTGTGCGGAACTGACTAAAAGATTTAGACGTATTAACAGAGAAATAATAATTCGAATATTATAGCAGTTAAAAATTCTCTAAACTTAAATGGGCAAAAAGTTCAAAGCTTAGTATTTTAAAATTGATTAAGATCTTACTAGCTCTTCGATACACAAAACGTTGTTTTATCCGCAACGCAAAATTATTTACATTTACAAAGCAACTAATGCCATTGAAAATGAAAACACTCTTATTTTTATTTTACTAATTACCAATACATTTGTAAGGTGGGTGAATAGCAATTGGTAGTAAAATTATACTAGCATGTAATAACTTAGAAAAAAAGTTTGAATAAGTGGTATGCGTTTCATACTACAATGCTCTAATGAGTTTGCTCTAAGAAAAAATCCAATTTTTTTTTCAAGGGAGAAATACTTATCAGTTTACTCTGTGCTTATACTGCAGTTTTTTAAACTTGCAACTGGCTGAGCAGATTTCACTATTTACATTGAGCAAACAGTGCGGATTTTAGAGCTGCTTGCGGATTTCGGATAGGCAGATTTTGGGTCTGCTACTGTCCTAATTTTCATAGAGTAGGTAAGCTGTATAATAATATGTAAAATAAAAAGCCTAGTTAGTAGTATTAATAAATACAGAGTTAGGCCTATATACACATGTCAAGATGATGATTTATTATTCTTACACATATAAATATACATTACGTGTAATGGGTTTAGAGTAAATACATAACTCTTCCTAAACCTGAATTTGCTCTCAAAGGTCTTTCAACTTTGATCAGTCTTTATACATTCACATATTGAACTCAAAAATATTGGCTGTACCCATTTTACCCCGTGTAACTAAACATGCAATAATTTTTTTTTTTTTTTTTTGTTTTTGTGAGCAAGAAAATTTACTTGCTTTTAAGTTTTATGCTAGGATAACGTTTTTTTTCTTTTTTTTTATTATTAATTCTAGCAATATATTTCTAAAATTCTTCCTGTAATTTTTTATAGAAAGAAGTTTTTCAGTCCCTATAAACCCATCGCTCTCTTTTCTGAAAAACAAAGTGGCCGCTAATCCTAGTAAAAGTGTTGCCAGATTATTTTTACCAAGCTAAAATGCTGCCAGATATGTGAACATTTTAAGCATACTTTTTTATGTCTGAAAAATGTTGCTAATAAAATGAAAACAACAAAATGTAACTGTACCCCTTTTATCCCGGGTGATCCTAATATGTTTACAAGTAATAATTAAGATTTTAGACATAATTTACAATTAGAGAATACAGAATCAAAAAATGTGGAGTGACTCCATTCGACTTTCCGAATGGAGTCACTCCAGATTCATGAATACAATTAAAAGATCATTACCGAGCATTTAAATAAATTTTAATCGATGAATAATTCAAACACATATATCAAATTGAAGCTCAATCGAATGCGCCGTTTAAACGCTAGCGCACTTTCAAGAATTGTTTCCCACCAATGTGTAGCGCACTGGTTAAAGTCACTGACATTGGTAGAGGGCTCAAGTGGAGGGACAGGGTTCTCTCCTCTCGCGGGGCCGTCGGTCTAGAGCTTTGGGCGGTTTTCTCCAAATGAAACGTTACGCGCTAGATACCCAGAAAAGTCCTCCCTCAAGGCATTTGCCCCTCCCCCCTTGTTTTTGTTTGTGCTTTCTTTGACGTAGATTTATAAGCGGTTCCTCGTGTCCAAGCACACAAATCCGAATACATGTTCCCACAAAAACAACAATTTCTTCCCATATACCCAGTGGCGGCTCGTGACCTGCTTCAGCGGTGGGGCCCGAAAAAAATAGTGCCAGTTCAAATCGAGAAAATACATATACATAGAGCTGTGGCGGATCGTTACCCATTTCAGAGGAGGGGGCTTTTTTTTTTTAAGCTCGAAAAGGTAAAACATATGAATCGCTTTTGTAAACAGTGTGAATACATAAAACCTTTTCGAATAACAAGTTATGAAAGGCGTATTGATTTCTCCTTTAAGTTTTCATTTAAAGACAGCAGATTTATTTTGCACCAAAAAAACTTTTTCCTCCATTTTTCTTTCTCAAAAAGGTACAAAAAATAAAAAAAAACAAAACAAAACAAAAAAAAAACAATATAAAAAAAGTATGATTTTCTTGAATACAATATTAAATTCAACAATTGCATGTGTACATGTTGAGAAACGAATTGGTCCATAATGTTTCATCTCCAAATAGCAAACAATAAAAGAAAAAAACAGAATTTTTTGCTTCACTTATTGAAAGTCATGGTGCTTTACTGTACCATTTTAGTTGAAATGATCGTGTCCTTTTGCCATCTTTTTGTCTAAGGACAAAATTATTTTGTTGATAGAGTCCCAAGCGTTTTATTTCAAGCTTTTCTGCTATTTTTAATCTGCTGAAAGGAACTTGTAATAAACTGTCAACAGAATTCATAGTCTTTAAATATATTTATAATTTGACAAAATAGTTTAATCTACGACCATTTCTCATTCAATTGATACTTTCACTATATTTGAAACCGAAAAAATAGTAAAATTAAAGTCTGTTTTAAATGAGATAAATAAAAATTTCTAATTCTTAAAGATGATCAGCTATAAGAACAAAAATCACAATCAGCAGGTTTTTTCGACCATAAGAACAAAACTCGCCAAATAGAACGGTTTCCATGGAAACACTTTTATTTCTCCTATCGGGCCAATGCTAAGGGGCCCTAAATTGGTCCTAAATTAACTGTGTTTTCGCATTCTTTTTTGTGATAACCAGCCAAATATGTTCATCTTTTGAGAAATGATTAATGGTACTAACACTACTCTGCTGTGCTTGGCGCAAATATAAGGGCTTCATTTCTCGGGCCCCAGAGTGCTTCAATGGGGAATACATTGGAGATGCCGCGGCGCGGCCGTAGGATTTGAATGATGGCTCGCTTTACATAATTGGATTAAGGGACAAAGCTGGCGTAAAAAATGCTCCTTTAAATATTTCTTTTATCCATCTTAAATCAAAATAGAATAAAATACACGCAGACACCTTTATTAAAGTAAACTGATTTTGAAAGAATACAAATTTTGCATTATAATTTAAAAAAACATTTGAAATATCAGGTGGGGCCCGGCCCCTCTGGCCCCTAATGACGAGTCGCCACTGCATATACAATAATGTAAAATAAATCTTTGTGGTAGCCCTGTAGAAAAACATGTCCTATATACATCAAAATCAATACCGGTCTTACATTGGTGGTTTATAACATATAATATACCCACTTTGAGTTCAAACGAATGTACCGTTTAAACGCTAGCGCACTTTTAA
Organism: Cheiracanthium punctorium; assembly: GCA_038373885.1. Classification (NCBI taxonomy): domain Eukaryota; kingdom Metazoa; phylum Arthropoda; class Arachnida; order Araneae; family Cheiracanthiidae; genus Cheiracanthium; species Cheiracanthium punctorium. The sequence goes on from JAWZYV010013953.1 coordinate 303,812, forward strand.
GAATTTCCCCCCGTAAGCCATAATGTAAAAGAAATCTTTGTTGTAGCCCTGTAGAAAAACTATAAGTCCCATACACACCAAAATCAATACCGGTCTTGCGACGGTGGTTTATAACATATATACTCAGTTTGAGCTCAATCGAAGGCCGCTTTTAGGAGCTATCGTGTTCACTCACACACACACATACATATCGTAAAAATAGCATAAATGAATTCAGAAGACCTCAAAACGTGTAAATACACCAAAATCTCGAAGTCGAATTTTTTCATGAAAACAATACTTTCCTTACATGGTACATGTTCGGAAAGTAAAAATCAGATTTCTTTGTCCTTGTTTGGACTTTATCAATTAGTCCATTCCCAGAAATTCTAAAAAATAAATTCCACTCTTTAGAAGGAAATTAATTGAAACTAATGTTCAACTGCTGTTCAAAATGTCCCCTGTTATTATTAGCAAATAACAGTGAAATTTATTATAATAATTTACAAATACTATTTTATTATATAATTCATTGATTGCTAGATTATTAAAAATACAAGTAAGTAGTAAATTCAAAATAAAGTATTTTTTTCTAACTAAGAATTATCAAATAGTTTTAACACTTTTACTTCAATCGGAACATTAGCAACCTTTTAAATACAGCCACTAGACAGTTGTTATTTAATACTAGGTTATTTTTAAATAATTTTATTTATTTTTTTTCAACTGGCAATTTTAATCATTGTTACTGTCTCCAAGACAACCAAACCGCAAGATATCATACCGAAATTTTTAAGCTGCTGTGATTGAAATGAAAATCCTTTTTTACTTAAAAATTCGTAAAAAATCTCCTAATTTATATTTTTCCTCCGTTCTTCTTTTAAAAGTGGACGAATTGTATGCTCCGTCTTTTGCCGCAATATGAAAAAGTTATGACAAATAGAATTTAAGATGCAACAGTTTTAAAATTATTTTACGCAAACGTCGTCAAAAGAGAAATTCTTTTTAAAAATTCCCCAAAATCGGCAAAATATAGTACACAGTCAAAACAAACTGTTTTCGAAAGAAAATGTTCTCCTCTATCCGATGATGCAAACATCGTTTTACTGCGAGTGCAATGACCGGCGTTATTACGTATTATGCGAGAAAAATCGCTAAAAATCGGACGAAACATAAAATAAAACATTTTCTAATTCCAATTTCGAAAAAATCGCTCCGAGGCGTGTAAGGATATGTCCTAGCGAAGCCGTATGCAAAATTCGGTGGGTCTGCAACCAACCGTCTCGGCGCAATGCGATCGAGAGACGCACGCAAAAAGATAGGAGGTCACAAACTTACCTACCTACCTACATACCTACATACATAGTTTCATATAATGTTTACTCTCAGATTTTATTATATACTAGCTGCGTACCCGTTCTCCGCACGGTAGGGAACGAAACTTTTTCTTACATGTATAGTTCGAATTGATTCCAGTGATTTGTGATCTAAAAATAAGCAAAATGATTTGACTCTTGGCGTAAAGTTACTCATTAGTTATTTGTAAAGTTAGTATAAGTACTGACCTGAGACCATTGTTAATATTATGACGCAAAAAACTATGTCGGTGTCATTCGCAATTAGAAAAGAAAAGCGTGATGGTTCGCAGTGAAAATTCCTAATATTCAAAATGTCTCATTTCTGCATCATACTCTTTTTTAGATTTAAGTTATGCCATTAATACTTTAGATACTACATGATGTGGAGAACCGTTTTATTTTATAATTAAATAGTTGTGTACCCGCTCTTTGCAAGGCAAGAAGAGATTATTTTCCCAAAATGTGATTATAACTACACGTGACCAAACAGAATCTCCAAGAAAAAAAAGTTCAGTTACAATCTTTTCTGTTGAAACTACCGCGGGATATATTAACGTGACGTAGAATTACTTAGCTGTGATGTAAGATGGTTGTTGAAAAAGGAATAGAACACTTAGTTTCACGAAATATTTATTAATGCGGTATATTGTGCTTTGATCAAGATTGCCCTAGCATATCTACTAACTATTACTTATACTATCTTTTACTGATACCAATACAATATATTTTCGTTTTTCAGTCGTTAATACTTAATTTAAATAAACGGCTTAGATATTTGCCACGATTGTAGTCTTTTATTCTTTGGTGACTTTTGCAATTTACGCACTAGTATAAACGATAATCATTTCACTTTATGGTTGCCACTAAAACAGCTCTCCATACATTTGTATGCTTAATTATTGTCAGATTGGCGTATTTAGCACCAGGGCCCTATTATCTCACGGAAAAATCGGGACTTTGGCCAGTGCCTCCGGCTAGAAATGGCCCCCAATTTCAAATGTTGTGCTGAAATATTCTTTTTTATAAACATATTTTATGAAAAATAAAACAAATTTCATAGATGGAGGCCCTCAAATTCATCAATGGAGTCCCTGTTTGCCATAATCAGGCCCTGTTTAACACCGCAATATATTTCCTGCTATTCGAAAACGTGACCCGTTTAAAATCTCAATTGAAAATAATGCTGGATAATTCACTTGTGAAAAAACAGCATTCAATTATTTTTCTGGCAACGTAAAGTAAAATATAGAATTATTTCACATGCGCGCCGTATGTTTTGCTTGTGAGTCCGTTATTCTGATTGAGTTTCGAAAGGGGTTTTAAACTCGTGACGTCAAAGTGGCACACATTTTACATGTGAAAACTCGGTTATTTTTAAATAATTTTACTTATTTTTTTTCAACTGGCAATTTTAATCATTGTTACTGTCTCCAAGACAACAAAACCGCAAGATATCATACCGAAAGTTTTAAGCTGCTGCGATTGAAATGAAAATCATTCTTTACTTAAAAATTCGTAAAAAAAACTCCTAATTTATATTTTCCTCTGGTTTTTCTTTTAAAAGAGGGCGAAATGTATGCTCCGTCATTTGACAAAATATAAAAAAGTTATGAAGGATAGAATTCAAGATGCAGCAATTTTAAAAATATTTTACGAAAGTCAGTGTCAAATTTAATTTTATTTGAAAAATTCCCAAAAATCTGCAAATTATGTTACACAGTCCGAACAAACAATTTTTAAAAGAAAATTTTCTCCTCTATCCGATGATGTAAATTTCGTTTTACTGCGAGTGCAATTACCGACGTTATTACGTATTAAGCGAGAAAAATCGCTAAAAATCGTACAAAACATAAAATAAAACATTTTCTAATTCGAATTTAGAAAAAATCGCTCCGAGGCGTGTTAGGATCTGTCCTAGTGAAGCTTTATGCAAACTTCGGTGGGTCTGCGACCCACCGTCTCGGCGCAATGCGATCGAGAGACGCGCGCAAGAAGATTGGTGGTCACAAACTTACCTACCTACATAGCTACATACAATGTTTACTCTCGGATTTTATTATATATAAGACTAGCTGCGTACCCGTTCTCCGCACGGTAGGAAAAGAACATTCTCCTTACCCATATAATTCGAATTAAACCCAGTGATGAGGAATCTATAAAAGTGAAAAATTATTTAAATCGTGATGAAATGTTGACGTCATGAGTGCAAATCTGAGATGACTGCAACATGATGGCACGAAAACTTCGTCAGTGTCACGGGCGATCAAAAAAGAAGCAGCTTCTCTTAACCCTTTCGCGACGGGAAGCGCTTATCGCTGACGCCGGCAGTCTCTTTCGCAAATGTCTGTCCAGGGCCGGAGAGTTTTTTGCGATTAAGCCTAAATCCATGAACAGAACAATCAGAATATATTATAGTGTCACTATCACTACTATCCGAATCTGCTTCAGAATCAATATCTCATAATTTCAAATAATTTGCGCCATTTCTGCTATTTCAAGCTCTAACACTTTCGAAGCTTCGACATTCTAACTGTAAAATGAGAAAAAATCCACTTCTACTAGATCTAATTATCCACTAAAAACTGGACTGCAAACCGTAATACCCAACGCTGTAGCGAAAATAAAACTCCCTGCTTACTATAAAGAAATACCACGTACGAATTTATAGAGCCGTCATAAAGTATACCATTCAGAAACATTCCTTTCAACTTAGGTTTATATTATCAAAAACCACGTGTATGTGAGTCATGCTACTCCCATTCTGAGTAGAAGGTCAAATCTACATGTATCTGTAACCGCATGGACATACAATGCCATCTTGTGCCAAAAGTTATAGTTTTTAAAACGATGCAGGACTCATATTATCAAACCTTACATTCATTCAGACCCGCATTTTCCGAACGCCCACGGAACTAGGAATCGAGATCCCTGATTGGCTAGCTCACTGACGTCATGCCTGCCCACCGAATTCGAAAACTGGTGAGTCTGTACGGCAAAATATTTATTATTTACTCGTATTAAAATGATTAATTATCATGAGATGAAATACCAGCGAAATAAAAATATAGGCAGCTTGCACTAGTTTTAGATGATATGCAATAAAAGAATATACGATTTAAATTACGAGTGCATTACGAATCTTATTTTAAACCTTATATAATAACAGATGTCAGCACCAGTGGAAAATAAGTAGACTTATATGACACGTTAAGTAACTTTTCATAGACGATTTTTCAGAAAATTATTTAAAAAAAAATCTCTATGCTGTTTTCGATGTGTGTCTATAAAGTTTAATTTAATTAAAATTATTATAAACTGAAATAAATATTGAATAATGCAATTATTCAATATACTATTTATTTAGTACAATTTTTTTTTCCATCAAAGTAAAAGAAATTTTTTTTTGAAAAATTATGAATATCGTTTCTTGAATAATGGCAAGTACTCTAAATATTAATAAATGACTTAAGTTACAACTAGATGTGTGAGATTTAATTAATTAATTAATAAAAAAGGGAATTTAAATAATTCATTGCATTTTCTTTTTTTCTGCAGTTATTTAATTGTAGTGTGGATATTTAAAAAAATTTACAATTTAAAAAACATTTAACCACTGTGTGTGTATTAAGTATAATGTTGGATTTAAAGTATATTTCACTGATTGAATTATTTTAATTTACATTACGACTTTTTAAAAATTTACGTTCAGGTTTTTTGTTTGTGATTTTTATTTAATGAGGTTCTTAACATAATTTCATATATTCCAACATGTTTTTGTTTTTTTGTGTTAAATATCCACACTACATCTAAATAACTGCAGAAAAAAAGAAAATGCAATGAATATTTTAAATTCCCTTTTTTATTAATTAAATCTCACGCATCTAGTTGTAACTTAAGTCATTTATTAATATTTAGAGTACATGCCATTATTCAAGAAACGATATTCATAATTTAAAAAAAAAAAAAAATTCTTTTACTTTTATGGAAAAAAAAATGTACTAAATAAATAGTATATTGAATAATTGCATTATTCAATATTTATTTCAGTTTATAATAATTTTAATTAAATTAAACTTTATAGACACACATCGAAAACAGCCTAGAGATTTTAAAAAAAAATAATTTTCTGAAAAATCGTCTATGAACAGTTACTTAACGTGTCATATAAGTCTACTTATATAATAACAGATGTCAGCACCAGTGGAAAATAAGGTTTAAAATAAGATTCGTTATGCACTCGTAATTTAAATCGTATATTCTTTTATTGCATATCATCTAAAACTAGTGCAAGCTGCCTATATTTTTATTTCGCTGGTATTTCATCTCATGATAATTAATCATTTTAATACATAAGTATTTTGCCGTACAGACTCACCAGTTTTCGAATTCGGTGGGCAGGCATGACGTCAGTGAGCTAACCAATCAGGGATCTCGATTCCTAGTTCCGTGGGCGGACGGAAAATGCGGGTCTGAATGAATGTAAGGTTTGGTAATATGCTTCCAGACACTGGCACAACAGTGTCGAGGGGAACGAGGGAAACGCTCTGGCACGCCAGCGTGTCGGCAGGGAACTGAGTGCGTTTCTTACTGGCACGTATACGTGAAAGTCGGCGTGAAAAGGTTAGATGACCTTGCCCAGGCTTTTTCTCGATGGATCCGGTACCGTAGAACTGCTCCTATAAGTTGCACACCATACTGGGCGTTAAATTGAACTATCTATAAATCTGGAGACTATCCTGCTTCTAGTCTCCACATGGGATCTAGGTGAAGGGGTAGGGGTGCCCTCCGTCGGGGGTCTTTCTAAGGGGTCCTAACCGGTATTTACGCTACGTTTTGGAGGAAACCAGCCATATATGTTTCCTAACATATGCATGTTGAAAGTACAGTTTTATTTTCCGAACGGTTAGGTCGGCGGACGCGACCTGTTTTGAACCGGAAACCTCTCATCTCCCAGTTCAGAGCGCCAAGCGCTCGGCCACTGGTTGGACTAAGTCATTGCTAGGGGAATATTATAAGCAATTAGGACTTTTGTTGTACACATGATTGCAATGTCATTCTCGTATTATTATTACTTATATCTCGTATTATTTGACTTTTTTTTTATTTTCATTTCATATTCCTGACTTTTCATACTCTCTTGATTTTTGGGTCTTTGTACACGCGCATATTCAATTATCATTCTCCATTAACGTTACTGAATTAAGTAGTTCTCTCTATCGCCACTTCTACACCAAAGACGTCAATCTGCATTTTCCTCGTTTCAAGAAAAACGCTTACAAAGTTTCATTGCTTCAGTTTATATTGATTAATCAATTTTCTTGCAAACTAATCGGAATTAAGATATGAGGCTTTGACATAGTATACAAGATTTCTTAAAGACCTTGAAAATGAATTTAGTTAAAAATAACCAAAGTTACAGGTTCGCGTTATTGACGTGGTGATTGCGGTAATGTTCTAATTGTGTCATATCCAATGCGTTTTCATTTTTCGAGTCAAGAGCTGTAGAAATGAGTGTTTTCACTTAATTGTTAAATTTAACAGCTTGAGTGGCAACAACGGATTCCGTAATTACTGAAACTGTAGCAATATTAAAAATAGAACATGAAATGAAATTTATTTATGCTTGCAAGAACTGCCATATTGGCGTAATTAACGCCGATAGTCGATGGCAAATAGCTAAAATGAATCCTAAATTTAACTTCACAGTAAATGCAATTATTTATACGCAATACCAGCTATATTTACCAGGCTTAAAAACATTCTCGTTCATCTCAAAAAAAAAAAAAATCGTATTTACACAGAATTCTTATTTTATTATACCCTGCTTGGCGGGATTTAAAAAATTATCTATCCATCCGCTCGTAACATTGGCTCATCTCAATCGTGCCATAGAATTTGCAGTACAAACGCAAAAAACACACGCTATTAAACACGGCGTTACACTACATTTCAATATTTATCGCCAACTTTTCTAAGAAAGGTACTAAAGAAGGAATCTGCATACGCCAGTTTGCGAGATTTTTTTTCCTTTTTTTTTTTCAGAGAATGATTCTAAGCACTGATTTAACAACAATCAAAATGAGGAAATAGTTATTTGTGTATGGTTCCATCGCCAAAAATTAATGCAGGCATCTCTTTGAAAAGTAGCATAGCAGTATTTTAAATTATCAACTATAACGTGTTTTATTTATTCCAATTTACCGAATGCGAGAATTTAATTTCTTTTGAAATTTGGCGGCATTCCCCCAAAATAAATCAATTTACTTAATTTGGGGAAAATTCCGAAGATAGATCGCTTAAAATCGCCTTAATAATTGAACTATTTCTGCATGGAAAATTAAATTTTAACGCCGTATTTTAATAAAACCTACACACACAAACCTAAACCTATTCAGATTTGCTCGCAGTAAATTCCGCCAAGCCCAAAACTGTGCAAATCCATAGAATCTACTACTTTCTCAAAGTCACCAAATCAGCAATTTTTTTTTTGCCAAACTAAAAAATATACATGTTAGTCTTGGAAATCTCCCAATCTCTTATTATTTTACACATAAAAAGCATTGAATTCCTGCTCTGATTTCACATGCATGCAATACTTTAATTAAAAAATAACTTGTAAATAATCTAAACAGAAAAAAGATCATTATTCTTGTATTTTTACTGCAGGAGTCTAAATAATTTAATAAAATAGCCAAACATGGCAACTTCGATGCTTTTTTCTCACATTTTCACTACAGGGGTTACAATCGCGGAATTGCGGAGAGCAAAAATTAGCGTTTTTGATGGGGTTTTTTATCAATATCTCCTAAACTAATTCGAATTTCGAAATTTAAATTAGCGGAGGTTCTTTCTCAAAATTTTCGGAATTCGTGGATACCTCGTTCGAAACTCAACTCCCAGCCGTTTAGGAGGAGATGATGTTACACACACACACACACAGACAGACGCGCACAGATTTTAATAGTATAGACTAGCTGCGTGCCCGTTCTTCGCACGGTAGGAAACGAATATTTTACTAAAATCTAATCGTAACTATCTATGCAAAAGCAAAATGTCAAAAAGTTCAAGTAGTCCTTTTGTTGAAATTACCGTGGAATATATTACGCAACGTAGGATTATGGTTTAGTTAGTTATAAGACGATCGTTGAAAAATAATGAATCTATCTTCGTTTAAAATGACGTTGAAACGATCAACGTTGTCAGTCGTGAATTATCTATCTTCGTTTGTCAGTCTTTAATGCTCAATTTAAAGAAACAGATTAGATATTTTAAACCAATGATGCCTTCCTACCTTTTGGTGATTCTGTGAAATTTATGCATTGCCATTAAAACCGATCTCCATATATTTTTAAGCATAATTCTTGTCTGATTGGCGTATTTAGCACAGCAAAATATTTCATCTCGCAGTGGTGAAAAACATCCAAGCTGTACCAATTTAAATATTATTTAAATCCACCATGGTTCAGACTCGTGAAAACATCAAACTGCGTAATCTCGAGGAACAATTTGGAATCGCTCAAATTGCGAATAGGGCGTTAAATTGTGTTGCAGAGTTTACGAATTTCAGACAACTTTTAATTTATGACGTCACTTTCTGACCAGGGTAGTCGAATTTAGTCATTTCGCGCAGTAGTTTTCAAACGGAGTAATATTGAAACATACGACGTTGAAAAACTCTCGCTTGCAAGAGAACTTTATTAAAGTTAATTTGAGAGATATTGGGGTTATTTCTAGCTAATCGGTATTTCAAATATTTTCCGTATCCATATTGCTAATGATGTAACTTTTCTGCAAGAGCTTGTTAAGTTGCTAAAATTTAACAAAAAAAGAGTATATCTAATATAGATAATATACCGCCAAAAGTCGTCCAAATTTGGCGACATTTTGCACGATTTTTTGGAATACATACAACGACCGTCGTCAAACCGATAGCGAATACTATGAATTATGTTAACTAGTATTTTGCATCTTGTGCCGACATTTGAATTTCCCACGATTTAAAAAAATGCAAGATTCCTTTCGTTATTATGGTTTCTGAAAAATCACAAAGCTCAAAAATCGCTAAGGGTAACACGCGCATTAAACAAAACCTTTTAATGTAATTAGATTTCTAACTCATTTTTATGAGGTCAAAATGACATCATTTTCAGTTGCGATATCTAACATGAATTAGCGAAAGAAAAAGAAAGAAAAAGCACGTTATTTTATTTTCTACAAAATCTGATAATCTGGGTGGAAGTTTATTATTTCGCTCGTGGTGTAATTTTTTGTCAAAACTTGTTAACCAGGATTTTTAATGCATTTTTACAGTGACATAAAAATGACCTCAGTCTCACTTGAATTATTGAAAGTAATTAATAAATAAATCTAACTTTGTTAACTATGCTCACGAATGTGCTGAAATCGGTTATTTGAGTAGCTTTCTACCCTCAAAATTACGAAAAATCGTAAAAAGTTAGAGAACCCGGACGAACAAACAAACAAACATACTCTCACATTTATATAATACATTGCATGAAAACTTCGATTATTTTTAACGAAGCGCAGATATGTTAATGTTCTATTTTTTTCATATTTAATGCCTTTTCATTTTTCGAGTTTTAAGAGATGTAGATATTAATGATTTCACTTATTGTTATATTTAACAACTTAAGTGGCAGCAATGGATTCCGTTACTACGGAAACTGTAGCAATCTTTAAAATAGAACATGAAATGAATTATTCATGTTTACTTTGCTAGAACTGCCATATTGTCGTAATTAATGCCACAAATTGATGGTAAATGGCTAAAATGAATCACAAATTAAACTTAACAACAAATTCAAAAATTTACTTTCAATCCTTACAATACCCACAATTTTTACCGGGCTGAAAAACCATTCTTATTCACCTCCGAAAGCAAAGAAAAAAGAAAAGAATTCCGATTTTATTACACCTTGTTTGGTGGGATTAAAAAAAAAAATATCCAAGCATACGCTCATAATATCGACTCATTCCAATCGTGGAATGTAATTAGCAGCACAAACGCGAGAATACACTCTATTAAACACAGCGTTACACTATATTTGAATATTTATCGCCAGCTTTGCTAAGAAAGGTAAAGTAGGAATCAACATACATTTGAATTTGTAAAGCAAAAAATTTATTAGACAGTATTAGTTATATGCCATTCTAACAGCTACCAGAAAAAGAAATTTCCGTAGCACTGCTTTAACGAATAAGAATCCATGAAGTTCTACACATTCGATCGCCAAAGTGCCAACATACACCATTGCGAGATTTTTTTCAAGCAATCATTCAAAGCATTGAAATAACGGCAAACAAAATGGGAAATAGTAATCTATCACACATATGGTTTGATCGCCAAAGTACAACAGGCATCTACTTGAAAAGGAGCAGTATTTTACGTTATTAACTATGAGTTAATGTATTTTATTCATTGTTAACTATGATGTACAAAATGCGAGAATTTCAATTACCTTAAATTTGGCGGAATTTCCCCTCACTTTAATCAATTTACTTAATTTGGTGAAAATTCTCATGTTAGATCGTTTAAATTCGCCTTAATAACTGCATTATTTCTGCACTAATTACTGCTGAATTAAAAAAATTAAAGCTAAACTCTAATAAAACCTACACTTGTTTTTAAAAATACTATTTCGGTACGCTCTCAGTAAATTGCACCAAGCTTAAAACTACGCAAATCGGTAGAACCTACTACTTTCTCAAAATCGCCAAATCAGCCATTTTTTCCCTCCAAACTAAAAAATATACATATTAGTCTCGGAAATCTCCCAATCCGTTAGTCTTTTACACACAAAAAACATTGAATTCCTGCTCTGATTTCACATGCACGCAATACTTTAATTAAAAATAACTTTGTAAAAAATCTAAACAGAAAAAAAATCATTATTTTTTTATTTTTACTGCAGGAGTCTAAATAATTTAATGAAATAGCCAAACATGGCAACCTCGATGCTTATTTCTCACTTTTTTGACTGCAGGGGTTACAATTGCGGAATTACGGAGATCAAAAATTAGCGTTTTTGACGGGTTTTTTATCAATATCTTCTAAAATAATTCGAATTTCGAAATTTAAATTAGCGGAAGACCTTCCTCGGAATTTTCCGAATATGTGGACACCTCGATCGAAACTCAACTCCCAGCCGTTTCGGAGGAGATGATATTACACACAGACAGACAGACGCGTACAGATTTTAATAGTATAGAAGATAGAAGAAGATTAGTTAATCAAAGTGATTAAGTAAAACATTAAATGCTGTAAAAAACGTTTGTATAAAACGCATAATGTAAAGGTGTATGCGGTTAGTGATAGTTCACGATCGAAAATTCGTGAAGGGTTTTTCTCAAATCGCAAGACCACTTCACAAATTGACTGGACAAAAATTCCAATGGACTGATGAATGTGAGGATGCATTCAACGAACTGAAGACGGCTTTAACATCTGCGCCGATCTTGTCGTATTCTCACCCTGACAAGCCATTTATCCAGGACACAGACGCAAGTAAGGAGAGTGTCGGAGAAGTTTTGTTCCAGGAGATAGATGGTCATGAACATGTCATTGTTTACTGGAGCAAATTCCTTACGAGAAAAGAACTTCTTGCTATCGTCAAGGCCATGGAGCATTTCCATCATTACCTGTACGGCCGTAAGTTCCTGCTCCAAACGGACCATGCCTCTTTAACCTGTCTTCTAAACTTCAAGAATCCGGAGGGCCAGATAGCTAGGTGGATACAAAGACTGCAAGAATATGACATCGAGATACGCCATCGGAAAGGAACATCTTATCGAGAAGGTCCTGCATAGAAAATTGTGAAAGAGAAAAGATAAAGAGAAAAAATACCATCTGAAACATCCCGTTGTCCGTCAAGTTACATCCTCTGTAGAATATCAAGATCCCTGGAGTGACGAAAATGTCCGGGCGGATCAATTAGCTGATGGTGACATCAAACCTATTGTGCAGTTTATGGAAATGTTCAGCGTTAAGCCCTGCAAGAAATATCATCACATAGTCCGGCCACGAAGCAGTACTGGGCTTTGTGGGATTCGTTTCGTCTGAGAAACGAGGTCCTGTGTCTTAAATGGGAGTCGGACGACTGCAAGATGCTCCGATGGCAGTTGGTACTCCCTCGTTCGAGGATTCTGAAGGTTCTAGAAGAGCTGCATAATGCATAATCAATATACATTATGCAGCTCTTCTAGAACCTTATGCCATAATGGCTTAACTGGGGTCTATTTTGTTATTATGAAGACCCTGCAGAAAGTTCGCGAGCGCTTCTACTGGGCTAGGTCTCGAGACAAAGTCGAAAAGGGGTGTCAAGCTTGTGAAGCCTGTGCCGCCCGTAAAGGCCCGAAGAAACGAAGCCGTGGAAAACTACATCGTTACAATGTAGGGAGCGCCTTTCGAGAGAATTGCCCTCGACATCTTGGGGCCTCTTCCACGAACTATAGATGACAACAAGTACATACTAGTTGCCATAGATTATTTCTCTAAATGGCCCGAAGCGTATCCTACTCCCGATCAAGAAGCTACGACCGTAGCAGAGGTACTGGTGCAAGAATGGATTTCCAGGTATGGAACTCCAGGTCTGTATCTTCATTCCGACCAAGGAACAAACTTTACCTCTGCAGTTTTTAAAGGACTATGTCAAATTCTCGGAATAGAAAAAACTCAGACTACGCCTTTACACCCACAATCCGAAGGCATGGTGGAGAGGTTTAATCGCACTATTTTGAACAACCTCTGGCTCCTAGTTTCTAGGAATCAAGAGAACTGGTACAAGAAACTCCCCCTCGTCCTGCTGGTCTATAGGAATGCCGTCCATGAGACTACCGGCTTCACACATTCCCAGATGCTATTTGGAAGAGATCTTCGTCTTCCCGCAGATTTAGTGTTTGGTCGCCTTCCAGATACGCCTTCATCGCCAGAGGAGTACATGGAAAATCTTCGGGCACGGTTTGAAAACGTGCGTCCTTTTGCTGGGGAGCGAATGTACCTGAACACGGAGAAGATGAAGACTCGCTACGACACTAAGGCAACGGGACACAAGTTCAATGTTAGTGACAAAGTTTGGCTATGGAATCCTACTCGACGGAAAGGCCTGTCTCCCAAGCTGCAATGAGCCGTGGGATGGTCCTTACGCAGTCCTAGACAGACTGAACGACGTCATCGTACGGATTCATAAGTCACCTAACTCGAAACCAAGAGTTGTTCATTACGATCGGCTAGCATTTACCACGGTTGTAATTAATTATATGAATATTACACCATGGTCACTATGGCATAATTCCTCCTTTCTTTCATCTCTCATTTCTTTCCTGTCTTTCTCTTCTCTTCCTTTTCCCCGAACTCTCTTTTACTCAGCACTTACGCCATGTTTAGTGTATATATTTGTAATATATTGGATTTTATTAATGTGTATGTATTTATTACGCTTATTAATTGTTTTTGTAATGGTTTTTTATGTTTATGATTTGTTTATTAGTGTGCATTTGTTTATTATGTTTATTGATTACTTGCTTAAATTAGGTTGCTAAGATCTTGTTAAAGGTTATGCATGGTAACTATTTGTGTGACCTCCTAATTGGGAATTGTACTGACCGGAACGTGCAGTCCTTTTAAAGGGGGCAATGTTACGAATTTTCGGGCAACCCGCTGTTCTGGGGCTTAAAATAGTTCAAAATTCGTATTCTACGCTTCAAATAGTTAAATTTTGCTTTTTGTTGCATCAAAATCGGTCAACTAGAACCGGAGATACGGAGGTTTTGGTTTCCCGATTGATTTTTCTATGGCGGTTCTAGAAATCTCGAGAAATATTGGTCGTAAAACTTCGGTAACTTCACTTTTGGGGACTTATTTTGGGCGCCAAATTTGGCGATATTTCGCCAAAAGTCACCAAGCTTGACGACATTTTGGTCGTTTGGCGCAATTTTCCCAATGGGACCTTTAAAGATAATTTTTCTGCATTACCATGCATAATAGCCAAATATTTCTCTTATATGACGTAATCAAAAACGCGATTGTTCAGGGACGTAATCAAAATTCCCGCTTTATGTGGAATCTTCGAGAAATACATTCTTCTGGAAGCTTCTTGTAGCTTCTGCGTCACCTATAAATACAAGCATTCGGAGGTCCCAGTTCAGTGTGGATAGAGCTGCCGATGTGTACGGTGCTTTTCTTTGCATTGACGCTATAGAAGAATTATTTTTTGCTTGCTTTTCGAAACTGATTTTTAAGTGCTGTGTATAAATTCTTAACTGTTGAGTCTTGAGGGAGTGTTAGTGTTATCCCTCGAATATTCCCGCTGAACTTTACCTGTGGAAGTGTTTTATTTTGTGTGAGAAATACCGCATTTGTGAAAGCCTTTGATCCGAGTGGACTGTTATAAACGAGCTACTGTTTGTTAGTGCCTGTGAATTTTACATAGCTGATTGTTAGACGAAGTTCTAGAAGCAATAAAGTTTGTGTTCCATCTTCACAAGTGGACTCTTTTCTAGAACTTTCTACACCAACTGGACTTTAGAATGACGAACCCAGGAAACAAGCAGAGTGTTCTGCAACAATACGCTTTTAATATATAGTACTTTAGTGTGTATTTAAAATCTGAAAGTGCTTCAGATTTTCTTACCTTTATTTTTCTTTTGCTTTCGATAATTCAAGTTAGTTATTGCATGTGAGAATGACGTGATATCACGAGTTTGAAAATGATTGGGACGTAAAAATTATGCAGCTGACAAAATAATGTTAGAGTAAGAGGGGATTGTTTTTCGCGATTTTAATAAATCACTTTGAATATCCATTTAAATTAATCATCTCTAAATTAAAAATTACGCCACGAGCATGATAATTTCGTAATTTTTACGATTTCAGTTAGTCTTCCTGGAAGTGGACTAACTGAATCGTATAAAATATCACTGGAAGCGGAATCAACCAGTTTGAATTCCCTTTTTCGCGAGACTGTATATGAAGAGAGGAAATTTACATTGGTCTGATTCCCTTTCCTTCTATATCTCGTAAGTGCCAATTTAAATATTTACGAAGCTTGAGGTTTTTAGCGTTTTGCATTCAGGAACCCCTTGTTTCTTCTGAATGTTTCAATAGTTTCTGTTCTTTTCATTTATTTATTTATTTTTTTATAAAGACTAGGGGCCAAGGCCCCTAGACTAAGTTCGCTTTTCGTATGAGGCATTCGGCCCCTAATAAGGCTTATTCGTAAAAAAAGCATAATTTCAACAGACAAAACCCATAAGATTGGATCAGATAGAATGTTACTGAGCTACACATTGCTTGGTTCTTGCATGTTCATTCGTACATAAAAATTTAAACTTCACACTACAGTAGACAAGGTGTAGGAGTGGCAAATACACCTTGCGTATTTGCTACCCATGGCGATTTTTTATAGTTTGGCGACGTGCGTACATGTATACTTAATAACTTGTTTTCAGAAAACAGTACTTCATTTGTTTTCTCTGATAAAAACTTCGGATTAGATAGGATAGCTTGCCACGAATGGCGACTTTTCGTTATTTGGCGAGTTACACATGCTCATAACTAATAATTACTGCTCATGTAATGTTACCGGCAAAACCGTTTTTCATATATTCACCCTATATATTATCCAAATATTCACCATTAGATTAACCCTGCTTGGAGAGATACCATTTTGCCAGATCGTAACTAATGCCAAGATGGCGTAAATCGGTTACAATTAGTTATTCTGTTTTGGAAAAATAAATAATCGCTAATTCTAAACTCCTGTTGTCTAAGCGAACTTACTATTTGAAAATTGTCAACTAAGTGTAACACACTTTGATTTATTTATCTCATATACTTATAATTTGGCGTAAAATTGGTGCAATTCTACTTCATGATTGTCAATTTCAAGCGATTCTACATATTTGGAATTGGTTTATTGCGATGGAATAAAGTTCTCCGCATGTATCTCAGCGTGACGGTCACGCCAATTCAATGCTTTTTCTCCATCCCAAAAGTGCCCAACGCACCTAAAGAAGTTTTCACTTCAAAAAATAAATGAACATAAACCAGAACTAAAGCGTGTCTAGTGTCAGAAATTTGTATCTGGCAGTCAAAAGAGCTTTGGATATCTGATATCCAGCAAAACAAATATCCGGTACATTCCTAGTTTCAATTTTAATGAAAGTTTAAAGTTACATTCTTTTTCTACTGTAGAGATATAAAAGGTGGTAATGGTGGCAGAGGAGGAGGTTACAATAGCCTTAAGGGGAAGCAGCTTGGGGAAACCTTGCGTATTAGCCAATTATAGTGATTTTTCATAATTTGGTGACTTGCGTATATGTATAGTTAATAATTAGCTTTAAGAAAACAGTAGTTCATATGTTTTATTTGATAAAAACTACGGATAAGTTTCTTTTATTTTTCCATGGGATGAATCAAAATTAAAATAATGTTATGTGTGATTTATAGACTAGACTAGGATAGCAAGCTAGGATAGCTTGCTACCAATGGCGACTTTTCATTATTTGGCGATTTACACATACTCACCCAGACAGCACATAAGCTTAAATCAAGCTTGACATTTCTTTGAATTTGAGGTATTAATACAAGCTTGACAGTTCAATTCATTTTTAGCTTGCAGCAAGCTTGGAGAAGTCATTTGAACTGTCAAGCTTGAATACAACTTGATTACTGCTTGATTTGGAAAGCCACATCTACATAACAAATAATTTATCCTCAGTCATAAATGTACTTGACCATAGAATTAAAAAAATAAAAGGTTCTATATTTCCAAATATGGAAATTCTTCAAAATAAAATACAATTATACTACGAAATTGATTTCAAAATCAGTCGTTTGTCTCGATTTGAGTCGTCGTTTGTCTCATTCAACACAACATGAGTGTTGCGATATTGAAAGTTTTAAAACGTGTGCTAGTAGAGTCTATAAATCACACGTAACATTATTTTAATTTTGATTCATCCCATGGAAAAATAAAAGAAACTTATCGGCATCGCCCACTGATCGATCTCGCCAGAAAACGGCGTGACAACCGTAACAGTCACTTTAAACTTAACATAGCAGCGCGAGGCAGATTGGCGAAACGGTTAGCACGCTGGCCTCCCAGCTCATAGTTCGCGAGTTCATTCCCAGCCGCGAACGCTTGATGGAAACAGATTAAAATAACTTAAAATTTCAGCATAGAGGGGAAAATGCGTGGAAAAATAAAATATGTGGGGCGAGTTCGCCGACGGGCGCCCCGTGTATTTGGAAAATTTTTTAAGCTTGCTATGTCAAGCTTAATGCAAGCTGGGCATTAAGATTGGCTGGGCATAAGCTGGGCTTGATTCAAGCTTGCATTAAGCTTACACGCTTGAAATTTTTAAGATTAATTCAAGTTTATTGACTTGATAAATCAAGCTTGCTGCAAGTTTGCTGACTTGATAAATCAAGCTTGCTCCGAGTTTGATGCAAGTTTGCTGTGCTGTCTGGGCACAACCTATAATTACTGCTCATGCAAGGTTCCTGGAAAACCATTATCCATATTTTCATATACATAATCCTCTGCAGATTGGCGTATTTAGCACAACGAAATATATCATCTCGTCGTGCTGCCAAATATCCAATCCTTATTATAACTGCTATAATGGCATAGTTAACGCCGACAAATATGTCTACTGGTAGAAAATACCCAAGCTGAACCTAACCGGCTTTAAAATAATATGCATTTTAACTATTTTTCATTTTCAGTTGGGAGTATTCAGGGTTCTAACATTTTGGAACTCGCGGTTTAGATTCTCTCTGCTTGGAGAGATACCATTTTGCCAGATCGTATCTAATGCCAAGATGGCACTTTTTAAACCAGTTACAATTAGTTATTCTTTATTGGAAAAACGAATAATCGCTAATTCTAAACTTCTATTGTTTAAGAGAACTTACTATTTGTAAATCGTCAACTTTGTGTAACACATTTTGAGTTATTTATTTCATATACATTTTAATTTGTAGTAAAACTGGCGTGATTCTACTTCATGTTTGTCAATTTCACGCGATTCTACATACTTGGAATCGCTTTGTTGCAAAGGCATGAATAATTTTATGCTGGCGGAAATTGCCATGCTTGGCAACCATTATGTTTATTTTTTCAGTTTTTTATTAATATCTTCTAAAATAATTCAATTTTCGAGATTTAAGTCAGCTTATAAGGTTCCCCGGAATTTTCCGAATCCGTGGATACCTTCGTCGAAACTCAAATCCCTACGGTTTCGGGGGAAGTAGCAGAACAAGCCTCCGACAGCGGCTGCTGCGGCCGTTACTTTTTATTAGAATAGAGAGACTACTATCCCTTGCCCCTCCCACCCGGCTCGACCAGTGGCCGAGCGCATAAAACTCTGAACTGGGAGACGGAAGGTGCCTGGTTTCCGGTCCGCCGACTTAACCATTCGGAGTTTTCCGTGGTTTTCTCCAAAACCTAGCTTAAATACGGGTTAGGACCCGTTCGAAAGACCCTCACGGTGGCACCCCACCCAACGGCCTAGATCCCACTAGACAATTGGCCGTAATCCCACAACACAACATCTCTCCCACCCGTAATTTTCAAAGTAGGTCTAGTCTTAGTAGAAATCTACTGATTTATTTTTTTGTTTGTTAGGCCGTTTTTAAAGTATTATCCCTAAAAATAATTAAATAAAAGGTAATGCCAATGAAACTGTTCACAGTTTCTTTCAAGACGTATTTTTTATCTGCCTCTTCAAAACAAATGTCAAACAAATATTTTCAGTAGATAATTTTTTACAGTAAGCTCGTTCATAATATCTGTAACTTTTCCGATATCCCATGTTTGTTTAAGTAAGTTCTAAGCGCAAGCAGACATATAGACAGACAAACCAAAATCATATCTGCGGAAGTGTACAATAAATATAACAGTTTCAATTATTTTTAATTAGACTCTGTTATTAGATCGCTCTTATCGCAATTTACTGGAATTCTTCAGAGTACTTCCGTAAAACAAATACAAATTATACAGGAACCATTTTTCCATTCTTCCGTCGATGTTTTTCTTCTTCTTTTTACGACTACTGCTCTGAGCGGAACATCTGATAAGTTCCTTGTAGTGCAGTGAAATAGGTCATCAACAAAAGAAGAGGCTAAATCTACAAAAATCTCATATTATCACGACATTGTACAAAAGCCAACACATGTAATGACAAGATGTTAATCACGATATCCCGTGTTTTCCCACTTCACAGAAGAGTTGCCATGGATATAGGTTATACTATAGTTATCTAACTTTTCAAGGATTCGTAATCTCAATTTAGTTTGGAGAATTCCTTTATATTCGTAGTCCACTTAAGTCAGGCAAAGAGATAATTCCGCTCCGTTTCCATGGTGATTTCTGCGAGCAAATGTCCTCGAACTATGAATATCAGCAGTATACGATGTCATGTACTGACTATGTAATATGGAATATGTCTAATTGACTTTCCCCCCCCCCCCCTGAGTTTTGCGGTCCTTTCTATAATTTCCGTTCTGTTTTTTCATTTTCAGATATGATAAAAGACATCCTGTCGTGCGTGCTGAATTCATTTAGAAAAATAATAACGAAAATGAAAGTCTAGCCGTCTGTCGAACTTCATAGAATGTATCGAAGGGCTTCCTGGATATGACAGTTCATATTCGCTTAATATTGTAGCATTGCGATCAAAAATCCAGAAACCCTGGATCGCTTTAAAAATAACCGACTCTAGATGTACTACGTATATGTTTAATTATAGTATTAAAATACTATACCTTGTGACTCGAAACACAGCAACGGGGTTGGGGGGGGGAGGGAAAAAATAGAGTTGACATTGAGTGCAGCAATAATGATGCTGACAAAGATAATGTGAGCCAAAACGTTCATTGCATGTTTTCATGAAAGTGTGGGTCTAGATACTGATTACACGATCATTTCAGGATTCTGGGAGATTTTCTGGCAGGATTTCTACCAGCCAAAGAAAATCTAAAAAACCTGGAATAGTTGGAAAATTTTATTTAACAGATAAAGACGGAAAATTTTAAAGTTTGGCTAAAAGCCTGAAAAATCGTGAAATGTGATCTGGAAAATTATCTGAATCCTGCATTCATAAATAATTTTTAATTTACTGTATGCCTGGTATGCTCCAAATTTGACTTGACATAGGTACGGAACAATAGCTGATACTGACATTTTTTTTAGAAAGCCTGGCTTAAAAAAAAATAAACCTTTAGAGTAATATTTTATTTTATTGTACATTTTGTGTAGGTTAAATACTTTTTTTTTAAGGCTACTACAAGAGACTATGCGAAACTATTGCGCACTTATGTCAAGTCAAATTTGGAGCATTCAAGAGACATAAGGCAAAATGAAAAATTACTTATAAATGCAGACTTCAGATGGTTTCCCAGGTCACATTTCACGATTTACCTGGTTTTTAGCCAAAATTTAAAGTTCACCTGACTTTTTCTGTTAGAATGAAAATGTCTAATTATTCGAGATTTTTAAAGCTACCCTTGACTGGTGGCAACCCTGTATATAGCAAAAAACCATCCTGCATCCCGAACTAACCGAATGATCACTATACATTTCCACGGAAATAGTCTTTTTAGCACACAATTTAAATGTCAACATTATTACTTC
Source organism: Cheiracanthium punctorium (assembly GCA_038373885.1). Classification (NCBI taxonomy): domain Eukaryota; kingdom Metazoa; phylum Arthropoda; class Arachnida; order Araneae; family Cheiracanthiidae; genus Cheiracanthium; species Cheiracanthium punctorium. The sequence continues at coordinate 324,804 of JAWZYV010013953.1, forward strand.
TCAATTATAATATAAACTTTTTTTTTTAAAGGCCAATACTTCGACCCGCTGTAGGGGCGACACGGAGTGGCGAAAGCCCGAAAGGCAAGCTCCAGACCTTAAAAAAATGTCGGCACTGTACATGTTACAGAGATTATTTCTGAAACCGTGTATGATCGAAACATATTTTCCATCAGAAAAACTTGTCAAATATAAGAGTGGCTTAAAAAAAAAAAAAAAACTTATCGTTACTAGAATTAATATGAATGTTTTAAAATTGCTATTTTTTAATAATTGCTTTATATTTTGAGAAGGCCCGGGCTTCCTCGCCGCCCCGGTATAAACGTCCTGGCAGTAAACCACCGAAAAGAATTTTAAAAAGACACTGGAATACGTCGATATTAGACGGTGAATAAAAATTTACTAAAGATCAAGAGCATCATGCTAGTCTTGAAACAATCTGTGAATGAATATTAAAAGCACCTGAAATAATTCAAAAGCCTTAAAAATAAAATGTAACTTCATAAGATGTGCCATTTCTTTTAAGGTATCTCTACCTACGTGCGGATCACTTAATAGAAATATATAGTTTAAAAAACCAAAAAAACACGCTTTAGCGATAAATTGAACTAACTAAAAGGCGAAAAATAATTCTTAATATAGAAATAAATTAATGAACGAAAACTAATATTATTGTGAAAAAAGCGTGGGGTGCTTTGTGCTATATTTTTTTGTATCATTTTTGTACTAATCGTACCGATCGAATATTCTCAAGAACTGATATATGGAGCACCCCACGCTTTTTTCACAATAATATTAGTTTTCGTTCATTAATTTATTTCTATATTAAGAATTATTTTTCGCCTTTTAGTTAGTTCAATTTATCGCTAAAGCGTGTTTTTTGGTTTTTTAAACTATATATTTATTTTTCACTTTTTAGTTTGATTTGCTATAAAAGCGTGTTTTTTAGTTCTTTTTAACTGTATGTATTTAAAATTTATTTTTAATTTTCGATATCTCTCATAAGACACAAAGGAGCACTAAGTTGGAAAGTACAAAGAGATAATTTATTTTCACTGTGCACCACTGGCGTAGCCAGGATTTTATTGGTGGGCTGGGTATCAAATTTAAAGCTAAAGTTCAATTGTAAGCTAAATATCAAATTGTAAGCTAGGTAAAGGGCCCCATTTCGGCGATGGGAGAAGCCCCCTGAGCCCCCCCTCCGGCTACGCCCCTGCTGTGGACCAAAATCAGCTGCAGTTAAATGCTACCTTTCTCACTAAAGAGGAAAAATAGGTCTCTAATCAACAAATAAAAGCGTGTTAAAAAGAATGGCCTTAACATGTTCTTGTACTCAACTCTTCCATAATGTGATGGATGACGATATTTTGTAAAAAAAAAATATATATATATATATTGTCGTGACCAGGATTCGAACCTGGGTTATTGCGGCCACAACGCAATGTACTAACCACTATACAATCACGGCCACAGTAAGAAAGGGTTTTCTTAAGATTGTAATGTTTGGAAGTGTTCTACTTTCAATCAGGATAAGAAATGAGGAAATTATTTAATCCTGGCGATCCTGATCAGGATAATCTTATAAGATTATTGTATTGTCACCGGTTCTTGATAAATGTACAAAGTTTGAATTAAATCTGTCCGTTTAAAGTGGGTCAAAATCGAGTCTAAAGGAGTCGGTTACAAACATACAAGCATACAAACATACAAACATACATACAGGTGAAGCTAATAAAAGCGTGTTAAAAATGTAAAATTTTGATGAAGTTCATGCATTTTTATTTGAAAGGTCATAAAACATGACAAAAGCAATAATTTATTTTACAAAATTTTCATAAAGTTTTTTTAAAAATTGCATTTTGGAAGAAAATTTTAGCAAAATTTCCTACTTACGCCAATTGCTGTACACTGCATTCTTCTAAATATTTAGTAACTTTCTTCACACAGTATACTCCTATAATACTTTTCTATGTTTTGTATCAAAACTTTTATTGTATTTTAAAAATTCACTGGAATATGGTCAATTATGTACAAGAACGTTGAAATTTTTGAGGAAAAATTCAATTTTTTGTTTAAAAACTAGGGGCCAAGGCCCCCAGACTCGCTACGCTCGCTTTTCGTATGAGACATTCGGCCCCTAATCAGGCTTTTTCGTAAAAAGAGACATAATTTCAATAGACAAAACCCGAAGATTGGATCAGATAAAATGTTACTGAGCTACACATTGCTTGGTTCTTGCATGTTCATTTTTACATAAAAATTTAAACTTCACACTACAGTAGACCCCCCCCTCATTACACGGAAGATATTTTGTTATGGGAATCCAATGTTGTACGGGTCCTGAGCTATACTCCACCTGGAGTGCGGACTCCGCTTATAATCGCTGGAAAAATTATTTGCACTCCTCAGAAACACAATGATATTTAATGTTGTCATTCAAAAGTTATATTAATTAGGAGCTAAAGTGCAATAAAATCAGAAAATCTGTTTCAGTTGTATTTTTAATAATGTAAAACCTATTGGACACCTTGCGAATTTGCCACCCATGGCGATTTTTCATTATTTGGCGACTTGCGTACATGTAAAGTTACTAAAAGCTACGGAACAGATAGAATAGCTTGCCACCAATGGCGACTTTTTATTATTTGGCGATTTACACATGCTCACAACCTATAATAACTGTTCATTTAAGGTTACCGGAAAACCGTTATCCATATTTTCATTTACATAATCGTTTGCAGATTGGCGTACTTAGCACCACGAATTATACCATCTCGTCGCGCTAGCAAATATCCAAAGTGTACTATAACTGCTATAATGGCATAGTTAACGCCGCCAAATATTTCTACTGGTAGCAAATAATCCAGCTGCACTGAAGCGACTTTAAAATAATCTGCATTTTAATTATTTTTCATTTTCAAGATATTAGTTATTCTGTTTTGGAAAAACGAATAATCGCTAATTCTAAACTCCTGTTGTCTAAGCGAACTTACTACTTGGAAATTGTCAACTTTGTGTAACACATTTTGAGTTACTTATTTCATATAGTTTTTATTTTGGCGTAAAATCGGCGTAATTCTAACTCATGTTTGTAAATTTCACGCGATTCTAGATACTTGGAAACGCTTTGTTGCAAAGGAATGAATGACTTTATGCCAAATCTGGCAACCATTATGTTTATTTTTTCAGTTTTTTATTAATATCTTCTAAAATAATTCGATTTTCGAAATTTAAGTCAGCTTAGCAGGTTCCTCGGAATTTTTCGAATCTGTGGACACCTTAGTCGAAACTCAAATCCCCACGGTTTAGGTGGAGATAAGTCAACAAGCTTTGACACCGCCAGCGGCCTTTACTTTTTTTTAGAATAAAGAGATATACCCGTAAATTTATTAATTTCATACGTATAACTTAACTTTCCATATAATACACATTTTCATATTAATAATAGAATGTTTATGTAAAATTTCATCAAGATATCTTTAAAACTCTTAGTTACAGTTATCGTGATGCAAGGTAATAAAATCGCAACTTTCCAGAAAACGCACTGAGAGATTTTATTTTAACATCGATGCTCAACCAGAAGCGACATTCAAAAAGCTGTATCTTTCTTTCTATTTATCGTAGAAACAAAAGTAAACAGTTTTGGAATCTTAAGAATATGCTCTTTCAAACAAAATAATTTTAAATAATTTTTTTTTCCCTCAAAAATGGTTTTTTAGATGTAGGCCGATACCTAAAATGAATAGCATTTTGAGTACATGTAGAAACCTTATGTCTTTACGGTCATTTTTTCTTTATTTTTACATGTATCATTTTTATATCCAGTGAGTTATAATAATAATACATTATATATTTATATTAATATTATAACTCGCACCTGTGAATTTTGCACACTTTCAGTTATTATTCTTTGTATTAAAAGTGCACACTGCGCGTTATACACCGGGGTATATGGAGTTTAACAAAAAATGACTCTCGTCGTGTGATTTAAAAGGAGAAAACTAAACGATTAATGTACAACTAAATAAAATTTTGCTTTTTTTTCTACAGAATGTTAGTATATTCAACTAAATAATGCAGTTGGACAGAATTTAAAATTTGATCAAGAGAGTAAGGCATTTGATATCACAGCAGGAGAACTTTAAATATCAGAATAAACCGACATTCATACTAAAAATTGGATAACCAGATTTTTACTGTCAATTGTACAGTGGACTGACAAAAGCACTTACTGTTTTTTTAATAATATCACTGCAGTATCACTACATTCAGGAACTAATGTAAATGAAAAAAAATGCTTTTTTGCATAAGATTAGTTCTATTTTTCTTTGCATTTCTGTACAAAATTGAAATCGATTGGTCGAACACTTGGAGAAGCTTTCAGTAAAAAATGAAAATGTATAAAAAAATCCGAATGAGAGAATAGACAGATTTTGAGAGTTTTTTAAAGTACAAGTTTTGTTTTTAAATTATTATTTCTCTGTTGATTTATATAAAATTTGAGATCGATGGATTTATGGATTTGAAGACGTTTTCAGAGTTAAAATGGCGGAAAAAATCTGGAATAGATGGATTTTTTTTTAAAGCAATCAAGAGTTTCCTCTACCTTGTTACATCTTTGTAAAAAAATTCAAACCAATCTATCAAATGTTGTACTTTTCTATAAGATATAGACATACTTTCTACTTTAACAGGAAATTTTTAATTTAAAGAAAACTTTTACAAACCTTCCAAGATAAGATATAAACCACACTGTTACTAAAAATTCTCCATTTCTAAAACGATTTCAGCTCAATTTTCTCCGGGAAACTCCCTTTTTTTTCAGAAAAAGAATTATTTTGATAAAAAATAAGAAAACGAAACTTTTCTCTTAAGAAACGAAAGTTATTTTCGGACGTTTCTGAACCTTTCCTTCAAAACAAGAATGTTCCGTTCTCTAGAATCTGAGACTTATATTTCCTCATAAAAACAATCCTTAGTAAACAAATGGTGATTAAAACTTAGCATATAACGGATGACTGTTGTATTCATTCTAATTTTCAGCTTCGAGATGGATGCATATGGATGGGTCGACCGCTATTCCTGCAGAATATAATGATTACGATTAGGACCCAGTGTGATGAAAGCAGCTGTCCTTTTGCAAAAGGAAAAAATCGGGGCCCACACGAAAACCCTCCTCCATTCCTATTAAAAGAAATAATAATAAGATTCGTGTGTACAAGTTTTAAATATCTTTTTTCTCTCTCCAACTACAAGATTTTATTCTAAATAGTCTAAAATAAATGAATTTATACACTCTTAAAAAAGCGTGTCATATTTCAGATTTTAAATACGCACTAAAGTGCTATATATTAAAAGCGTATCATGATTTATGCGTGGTCCCTATTTTTCTTCCTTATTCGATCAATTTGGAAAGTGTATCATTATTCATGAGTGTACCGTATTTTTCTCCCTTGTTCCATAAAACCCATCTGTGGTATCGAAATCTATCTTAAAATCGCCTACTAAAACTATTTTGCAATCTTCGCCAAGTATAGTCCAACTATACTTCACCGTTTTAAATATTGTTTGGAATGTGCATCATAATCCATGAGTGTGCCGTGTTTGTTTTTCTTGGGTTGATTCCTACTTTAATGCCCCGACTCTCGCCAAGGCGGCGATAATTAAACATATGCAGTTATCAAGGTAAACATATGCAGACCATATATTGTATTTATGTGGCAACTGTAATTTAGATTTAAAATGGCGATTTGGAACAACATGTAAGAACAGCATTCCATTACTTATTTATTTATTTTGGGTTGGCAATTAATGTAGCTTAATTATTAAAGCTACAAGTGTCTTCAAATTCCTTAACTGGCGCGCTTATTACTAATTTGTTCATTTTAGTTTGCATCCAGTTCTTTTGGGAACGATGAAACTTGCGCATAACTCCTAGTGACCCATGACTGCAAAACTCGCCAATGTGCGGCGATTTTTAGGTTGACGAGAGTGAGGGCGTTGAAATGGGAATCAACTCTTTCTTGTTCCATAAAACACGTCTTTGGAATCGAAATCTATATTAAAATCGCCCGTTAAAACTGTTTTACAATCTTCGCCAAGCATATTAACTATACTTCACCATTTTAAATACTGTTTGGAATAGGCATCATAATCCATGAGTGTGCCGTGATCGCCTTTCTTGTTAAATAACACGCATCTTCGAATTTAAATCTATCTTAAAATCACCTACTAAAACTGTTTTACAACCTTCGCCAAGCATATTTCAACCATCCTCTACCATTTTAAATACTGCTTGGAATGGCCATCATAATCCATGAGTGTGCCATGTTCTCCTTCCTTGTTCCATAAAACAATTCTTTGGAATTGAAATCTATACTAAATCGCCTACCAAAACTGTTTAACAATTTTTGCCAGGCATAGTCAAACTATACTTCACCTTTATAAATACCATTTGGAAAGTGTATCATAATCTCATGAGTGTACCGTATTTGTCTTCTCTGTTCCATAAAACACTTCTTCGGAATTGAAATCTATATTAAAATCGCCTACTAAAACTATTTTACAATCTGCGCCAGTCATTTTCTAACTATACTCCCTCTTTATTATAAATTGTCGCGTTTTGCCACCAAACTTAGCGATCCATTATCAAAAATTGCAAACCTTGAGGGACTTTCAACATTTTTTTAATGCCCCCCCCCCCTGTCTCCACGTTATCTGGCAAACATATTTGAAAAGTTCATATCTACAAAACCTGTCTACAAGATCGTTTAGACAAAAATGGGTGGACAAAAATCTGGTATGAACGAAATAGCACCCTAGTGCTCAAAATTCAAAAGTAGTATTTTATTTAATGCATGATCTACCCTTGGTGATTTTTGAATGCTATGATTTTTCAACAACCATGATAACGAAAGGAAACTTGCATTTTTTTAAATTGTGGAAAATTCAAAAGTCGTCACAAGGTGGAAAATAATTATCAGCATAATAATGCATAGTATTTGCTATCGGTTTGACGACGGCTGGTCGTATGTATTCTCAAAAACAGCGCAAAATGTTGCCAAGTTTTGACGACTTTTGTCGGTATATATATGTATTAGATAAAGCTGTGTTGCGAGTGAGAGTTTTTGAACGTCGTTAGTTTCAGTATTACTTCGTTGAAAACTACTGTGCGAAATAACCATACTCAACTACCCGGGTCAGAATGTGACGCCATTAATTAAAAATCGTGGCTTACGCAATACACTGGCTCCGGTGCTGAAATATCACCTGTGTGGTTGACGAGAAATTCGAATTTTCATTCCCGGTAGTTACTCTAGAAATATGTTCTGAAATGAAATGTTAAAAGTCTTTATTTGTCGTTCTAGGTACTATTATTTGTTAGAAAAAGGTGTTATTTTATTGCGTTTTCTACTATTTACGTTTGAAAGCTGTGTTCATTTAAAACATTTATTTACTTTGTTGAAAATGCCTCGGATTTGCAATGTGTAAACGCGATAGTTGCTGAGGGAATCAGTTCGTGTTCTGAAATGCACAGTGCTATGTTTTTAATCTTTGTGCATACAAACTTTGTCGCTTCGTGTATTATTATGTGTTAGAAAAAGATGTTATTTTATTGTTTTTTCCCCAATTTACATTTGAAAGTTGTGTTTATTTAAAACATACATCTACTTTAAAATTGCCTCATATCTGCAGTGTGTATGGATGTCGGTCGAAAAGAGTACAGAGGAAAATGAAATTATTGGTGTTGACAAAGTAATCTACAAAGGAAAGGCCAAAACTTTCCAAAAAAGCTATGCCTAGCATTTTTCAGAATACTCCCAAATGTTTAACAAATAGTAGCAATAGTTGCGGGCAACTAGACTCGAAGATCACGCCTCGTTTCCGAAGAGAAATTAATTATCCTGTCTAGATGACATTTTTGTGGCCCAGAAGTAAACGGATTATTCGATTACACTAAAGTAACTATTTCTATTGTAAATTTTAATGATAATACGGCACATGTCAATGATTTTATTGTTCTTTTTGAACATTTGGTTTATAACATATTTATTAATAATCTTAGTGACTAATGTTGATAAAATTTTAAAATGCAATTGTATTGATTCTACAAACATGCTAGAAAAAGTATATTTTCAAAAATGCAATTGAGAGCAAACTATTGAAATATTATTTGTGTTTTAATATGGGTCATAAATTTTACTTGTCTTATAATTATCTGAATTTTAATCTGTCTAGATATTTTGTTGATGACTGATTAAAAATAGAAATTACTAGAGGTAGCATTATTTACATAGCATAAAGCATATGAAATTTTTTTTAACAAACTAACATTTTAATATTATTTATATGAACTTTCAAGAAACAATGGAATAACAGTTAATTATCTCTGGAAAACGAGTGAAAGTGTTTTCATGATTATAACATTAATAGGCATACAAACATATGCCTGTTTTGTATGAATGTTTTCAAAATTTGCTAGTAATTAATTTTGTAGTATCCTTCTAAAAGATTTTGAAAGCATGTATTATAACGTTTACTCAAATAAAAGTTTGATTATTTTATTTGTACATAAAAATCATCAAACTAATAAAATAATAATTTATGTCCTACATTAAAAATAGAGTCCGAGATTCTTACTGCTGAGACATTATTACTGATATGCTCCTTAAATTTGTACTGAGAACTTGATTTAAGAAAAAAAGGTTTTATCTGATAAGGCTATATTTTATTTTTATCACGTTTCTATGAATATTAGTACTAAAAGTGAAGAAAAAGTGATTGCCCTTTTTACAGAATAAAAAAATGTTTTTTTTTTTTTATTAATCCATTTCGTTTTTCCCTTCCTTCTTTCTTTTTTATATATCAAATATTTAAGTTATTTTGTATTTACATCAAATTTTAGCAAAAATATTTCTTTCTGAAAATGGGACAATCAACAAATTAAGTAATGTGGGGATATATTCAAGTAATTGAAAAAGAAGTGTTCATTTGAAGCGAGATTAGATAATCTTTATTCGTAAATAAATATGAATGTTTTATCAAAGGTAAGTCTAAAATTAAATTGTTTTAAAGCATTATCTGAGTGTGTATGTATTTCTCTGAGTAAGCGCTAGTGTATCAAAAGAGCAGATCCTCACCGTCTTAGTGTCACGTGACTTCAAAAGTAGGCGTGACCACCGGAGCCTGTCTATTACGTTAGCCACGTTCAAAATTGAGCGAAATTATTAAATACTGCAGCACACAGTTTAACCATCACTTTCGATAAACATTATTGGAGGTGCCGGTTTAACCAGTCTTATTCGTAATTTGAGCGATTCTAAATGGCTACTCGAGATTGCTCAGTTTGATTTTTTTTCACGAGACTGAACCATGGAGGATTTAAATATTTAGACAGGAAACAGCTTGGATATTTTCCACCACAGCACGATGAAATATCTTGCAATGCTACGCCAATCTGATAAGAATTATGCTAAAAAATATATGACGAAATGTTTTAATGGCAACCATTATAAAAAAATGTTTCACGTTTATGCTAATGGATAAATTGCAAAGAATCACCAGGGAATAGAAAACCAATCATTTGGTTTCAAATATCTAAGCTGTTTATTTAAATTGAGCATAAGAGAAACAAAAATAGATAATATTAATATAAGCAATAGATAGTATGAGTAATAGGTAGTATTAATAGATTTGTTAGGTTAATATGGATTAAAACGTAAGTATACCCCGCTAACAAATATTTAGTGAAATTAAAAGTGATCTGGTAAAAAACACTCAAATTACTGGTGTTAAACGATAAAGTAAATAAAAAACTTTGTAAAAAAAACACACAAGAAGTTATAGGTAAGAAGATACGCACGTTTCGGTCAAAAATTGTTTTGACCTTCATCAGTCTAAGCCCTTCGTCGCAAGGAACACAGGGAACTCTGTGTTCCTTGTGTTCACAGGTGTTTCTTGTGTTCCTTGCGACGAAGGGCTTGGACTGATGAAGGTCAAAACAATTTTTGACCGAAACGTGCGTATCTTCTTACCTATAACTTCTTATGTGTGTTTTTTTACAAAGTATTTTATTTACTTTAAAAGTGATCTATTTATCATTTTTCAACAATCGTCTTACAACTAACTAAACTATAATCCCAAGTTGCGTTAATATATCCCGAGATAGCCTCAGCAGAAGGGACTACATTTTTTTCCCTTGAAATTTTGTTACGACCATACTTTAGGAAAATATTTCTTTCCTACCGTGCGAAGAACATGCACGCAGCTACTGCTACAACTATAAAAAATAATACAGCTTTTGAGATTTTTTTCCGTATTTGTAATTTTATTGTTAAATTTTAAAAGTGGAAAGCATAAGATTTTCAGCTACAAAAATCTGTGGGCGCTGGGCAGTTTTCCCGTTTGCCAGTAATAAAGCACTGGATTAGGAGGGAAAGTTAGGACTTCAAAGAAGTATTTATCTTTATGGACTAGCCAGATGTAATTGGAGAGTGATAAGTAATCTGTTCATAATACACCCTAAATCATAGGCGTAGAGTTATATGGGCCCGTGGGGCTCGAGCCCCCCCAATAAATTGTGAATAGGGGCTGAGCCCACCCAATAATTTACCTCTAAATACAGAAAACTAATTTATACTAACATAAAAAAAGTGTTCACGCCATTTGCAAACGTTTAAAAAAACCTTTACTTGTACTTTAAAAAATTTTCTTCTTTTGATTTCAATCATGATTTAGTATTCATTGTGACGTCACGTAACACGCAATGTTACTATAAGCAGCCTCGCCAGGGTCTGGTTAATTAAAATCAGATTATGCAATGTGAAGTATGAAATGAAGAAAAGTTCAGATGTGTGTAAAATGCACTATCTCATCGAAAATGGTTTTTTTTTCCTCCTTTTATTTTTTACTGTGATACTATTTTTAACTTATAACATGGTAGGAAGATACTAACATGGATACTTACCTTACATAGGTGCAGAATTCTATGGACCCATAGAGCTCGGGCGCCTCCAATAATTTACACTTATCTATAGTAAGTCATAGCTGCCAACTACTACGGAATATAATTAACCACTTTTTGTTAACAGTATATTTTTTATTTATTTTTTTCAAAATAGTAACCAGCTCGCGCGCGCAGCACAAAAATTTTGCTATATTTTAAGCCGAGAAATCATGTAGAAAAAGTGGTTAATTATATTCCGTAGTAGTTGGCAGCTATGAGTAAGTTATATGTACGTGAATCAGTGGCGTAGCCAGAAATTTTTCATGGGGGGGGGTTACGACTTCTGCCACTCACATATATGTATATGTGAGTGTATGATAAGGGAGTGAAGAATATACATTTTGTGTGGCAAAAAATTCCTCGTGGAGGGTGGTTATGACCCCCTAACCCCCCCCTTGGCTACGCCACTGACGTGAATATATTTGGTTGTGGGGCCCAGCCCCCCCAATAATTTTGAAAACTTTACGCTTATGCCCTAAATATGGCTAAAGTCTGTGCGGTGAATGCTATGTTCACCGAGATGCAGCTGGCACAACAAAGTTTATTCCTCGGTGTACTTAGCTTTTTGATAAACAAACACAACTGGCGCTAGTAGCTGTAACCGAGCCATACTCACCCAATTGAATAATTTAATAATAATAATTCATTTTTCTTTTTACTTGGGCGATTTGGCCATATTCTACGCTTCGGTGCTTAACTTCCTGGTCTGGTAAGTCAAAGCATGGAAGAATACTAGAGGCAGATGAAGAGAAATATTGAACATCGAATTATTTTGGAAGATATTAATAAAAAACTGAAAAAATAAAACACAATGGTTGCCAGATTTGCTTAAAATCTTTCATTCCTTTACAACAAAGCAATTCTAAGTATGTAGAATAGCGTGAAATTGACAAACATGAAATAGAATTACACCCATTTTACGCCAAATTTAAAAGTATCTATGTATATATAATATGTATATATATATCGTACCTAATGCCAAGATAGCGCTTTTAAAATCAGTTACAATTAGTTATTCTGGTTTGGAAAAACGAATAATCCCTAATTCTAAACTCCTGTTGTCTAAGAGATATTACTATTTGAAAATTGTCAACTTTCTGTAACACACTTTGAGTTATTTATTGCATATAATTTTTCTGATTCTGATCTGCGAAGGATTATGTATATGAAAATATGGATAACGGTTTTCCGGGAACCTTACATGAGCAGTAATTATATGATGTGAGCATGTGTAAATCGCCAAATAATGAAAAGTCGCCATTAGTGGCATTCTATCCTAGCTGTTCCGTAGTTTTTGTCAAAGAAAACATATGAAGTGCTGTTTTCTTAGAGCTAATTATTAACTATTCATATACGCAAGTCGCTAAATTATGAAAAATCGCCATAAATGACTAATACGCAAGGTGTTTCATGGGTTTCACATAATTAAAAATAGTCCGAAGTTTAAATTTTGATGTTCCAAGCAACATGCAAGAACCAAGCAATGTGTACGAATAAGCCTTATTAGTGGATGAATGCCTCATACGAAAAGCGAGTCTAGAGGCCTTGGCCTCTAGTCTATTGCATAAATGTGAAAGTTTGTTTGTTTGTTTGTTCGTCCGGGAACTCCTCCTACACCGTTCGACTGATCGGCTTGAAATTTTGCACGTACACGTAAAACGACATAGAATAGTCCGTAGGCTGCTTTAAAATTCTGGAAACCACCCGTTCCCTAATTTTTTACGATTTTTCGCAATTTTCAGAGTAGAAAGCTACTCAAATGTCCGATTTCAGCACATTCATGAACATAGTTAACATAGATTTATTTATTTATTACTTTCAATAATTCAAGTGAGACTGACGTCATTTTGATGTCACAAATGTAAAAATTCATTAAAAATCCTGATGAGTTTAAAAAGTTTTGACAAATTTTGAGCAATTTGGTTGCTGGAACCAGTTGCAGAAACCTCTTTCCTGGAAATTTCCCTCGGCTACCTAGTGAACAGTCAACTCCAACTTTTTCGGACAACTCTTTCAACAGAGGCGAAAAAATTGCAGGTTGCTGGAATTCCAGCCAATCGTAGTGCTTCCTATTTCTACGTCACAACACAAGATGGCGGAAAAGTCAGAGTCAGCCACACCGTTCGCAGTGAAAGGGATGAGCGGGTGCGAAAACAAAATGTCGGTGAAATGGAATAGCAACATGGAAATTCATTTGATTAGATAGTGGAAAAGAAAAATAAATATTAATCCAATCCGAAGATACACGAGGTATAAGCAACCACGATATTCTATTTATAATTACATGCTCTAGCAACCGCCAATTCGGTGAATCTCTGGCTTTTGTGAACACAGCAGAGTTTGTTTACTGTGGCAACTCTGCGTGCTCATCTGGGCTCACTGACTTGCGAGAATAAATTGCAGCAACTGGTTTCTGAAACCAAAATTGCTCTAAATTTTGCTCGTGTAATGAGGCCTTAAAGTATTCGCTATCGGTTTGACGACGGTCGTTGTATGTATTCCCAAAAATCGTGCAAAATGTCGCCAAGTTGGGACGACTTTTGGCGGTATATTATCTATATTAGATATACTTTTTTGGGTTAAATTTTAGCAACTTAACAAGCTCTTGCACAAAAGTTACATCATAAGCAAAATAGCCCCAAAAAATATTTGAAATACCGATTAGCTAGGAATAACCCCAATATCTCTCAAATTGACTTTAATAAAAGTTCTGTTGCATGCGAGAGTTTTTCAACGTCGTACGTTTCAATATTACTCCGTTTGAAAACTACTGCGCGAAATAACTAAATTCGACTACGCTGGTCAGAACGTGACGTCATATATTAAAAGCTGTCTGAAATTCGTAAACTTTGCAACACAATTTAACGCGCAATTCGCAATTTGAACGATTCCAAATAGTTTCTTGAGATTACACAGGTTGATGTTTTCACGAGCTTGAACCATGGTGGATTTAAATCCTAGTTAAATTGGTACAGCTTGGATGTTTTCCACCACCGCGAGATGAAATATTTTGCTGTGCTAAATACGCCAATCAGACAAGAATTATGCTTAAAAATACATGGAGATCTGTTTTAATGGCAATGTATAAATTCCACAGATCACCAAAAAGTAGAAAAGCATCATTGATTTAAAATATCTAATCTGTTTCTTTAAATTGAGCATTAAAGACGGAGAAAAGAAGATGGGTAATATTAATATAAGTAAAAGATAGTATTCTCATTTTTTTCTCTGGTAGTAATAGTAGATTTGTTTGGATAATATGGATTAAAGCACAGTGTTACCGCCTGCCTTGGCATCAGTGTTCCGTTCGCTTGGCGCTCTCTTGGCGTAATTTATATTCGCAGCACAGTCTGTTCACCACTTGCGAAATCGTGGCTTGCCTTGTAGGAGCCTTGCTCAACCATCTCTTGTTATGTTCGTTGTTAATAAATATTTGTTATCGTTAAAAATTTAGTTTCATATTTTTAGTTAGTTATACAGTCCATTTGATAGTCGACAGTGCCAAAACATGGCCACGACGAGCCTGAGCATCAAACTAGTTATTCGAACTAGTATTGTCATAGTTAAACATTATAGACTTTCGATTATTTGGAATAATACTTAATTAGTCAAATTGGCAAAAGATGTCATTGAAGGACAAGCTTGCATCTCTCAATAGACAGAGAGGAGCTTATAAAGGACAGCTTACTCGGATAGAAACTTTTCTGCAGGATCCGAATCAAGATGAAAGATCAGCTGAGAAGTACCGAGCAAAATTAAATAGTGTAAAAAAGATTGTCGACAAGTTGGATGATTTAAAGATTCAGTACTGTTATATCGTGACGGATGACGCAGAGCTACAAAATCATTTAGATGTTTTTCAAGAAATGGAAGATCAAGCTGAAAATATAGAGATAAGTCTTCAAAAAGACTTACTCTCTATTTTCAATAGTAATGCTAAAACTGATGAACCAAATCAAAGTTTCAGTAGTAGCTTAAAAATTGATAATAATACATCAATAAATATTAAACTTCCAGAGATATTATTACCTAGATTTTCTGGCAATTATTTAGACTGGTATGGTTTTAAAGATCAGTTTGAGACTTTGATTGGATCGAACGATAAAATAAATGAAACGCAAAAACTCTATTATTTAAAATCTACTCTTAGTGGCAGTGCTCAAGAGGTTGTGACGGCAGATGATTCCATGGGCGCCGGCAGCATAGAGCAAAGGGGGCAATGCCCCCCCCTGGATTTTTGAATGCAGTGTTTTCCCTTGTTTTTTTTGCTCTTTCCAACATGGTAACCATACGTTTAAGTAGTCTTTGTCCACCCCCTTGGGAAATGTTCTGCCGGCGCCCATGGATGATTCATATACTTCGCTTTTAAAAGCGTTAGAAAATAGGCATCAGAACCAAAGAGCTACTGTTAATAGTCATATGAAGAAAATTTTATCTATGGAAATGTCGTCTCAGGATTTAGCTAAAAGTCTAAGAACAGTAGTGGATAAATGTCAGAAACATATTCGAGCTCTGAAAACAATAGGCTTAGATCTCAATCAATTTTCAGAAATCATGCTAATAAATATCGTGCTTAAAAAGCTAGATAAAGGAACGAAAAAGCAATTTGAGTCATCGTTGAAAAATACAGAATTGCCAAATTGGCCAGAATTTATCGAGTTTCTGGAAAAGTGTTGTTTAGTTTTGGAAAATTGGCAAAGTAACTAATTTGAATGTTAAGGCCAAACATTTATCCTCCGGTAAAAATACAAGGGTAAAAAGTTTCCTCATAAAAAATAATTCAAGTAGTTTTAAGAAATGTGCAATTTTTCGATTAAATCATTCCATATTACAGTGCGATACATTCTTACAACAAAACGAATATGATAGATACTTAACAGCCAAGAGGTTTAATTTATGTTTGAATTGCCTGGCAACTGATGAACAAGGAGTAGCATCATGTTCGAAATCGCTCGGTCGCCGTTGCAATCAAAAACACCACACCCTATTACATACGGAAGAGAAAATCTCCCAGACGCACTGTTTCTCCAGAAGCATGAAATAGCTCCATTCCAGCAAATAGATAAAAAACAAATTAACGCATCTGAGGGTGAAAAGCTGGCGACAAGCTTTGAAAATTCATAATGCAGTGAGATTTGTTTATCTAAGGAAAAAGGAAAAGGAGTTCTTTCAGCCACTTGTATAGTATATTTAGATAACGCTAGTGGGATGAGAATTCCTCAAGGGCGATATTAGATTCCGGGTCTGAATCCAGTTTAAAAGATAAACGGCTAGCAGATTCATTACAATTAAAGAAAAACAAAACAAGTGTTTATATTTCGGGGATTACTGGTAATATCATGAATTTGAAATCCAAAGTGGAAACATTTTTATTTCCAACAAAGATGATCCTTTTCAAAGATCTATAGAGTTGCTAGTGACGCAGAAAATAACTGAACGTGTACCTTGGAGCAGTATAAACACAGATGACGTAAAACTACCAAAACATATAGAGCTTGCTGACCCAGAATTTACGAAACCTTCGATAGATACAAATTTTGATTGAGTAGAACTGTTTTTTGACATTTTAGAGTTGCAAAAACTCAAAATTTCGCATTTAATATTAGTCCAGTCATTTGGTTAAAATAAAAAATCTGATGTGTCCAACACATGACTTCCTTGCACGTCTATTAAATCAAAAAATGTTTTCTACGCACTTCCTCTAAACTTATTTGTTTGAAAGAGATAAAATAGCAATAATAGTAAGGTTTAGCGATTTCTAGCCAAATACTTCGATATCGCCAAGCTGAGTTCAATTTGAAAGATTTCTTTCTGACAATTTATTTGGCGATATTTCATCAAAAGCCGACAAACTTGAGATAGTTTGCGAGATTTTGGGGATAGCCAAAGTAGTCATTGACCACAGACTTTCAATGAATTGAATGCATCCATACACCTTAATGTATTTAAAGTCATTTGGCTCACCCTGTAAATAAATTCCCAGTAGATTGCTGTCAAAAAAGATATTGAAAACCGTTAGGTATTATAATGTAGTACTAAATACAAAAGTTCAAAATTCTACGGGTTAAAGTTTTAGAGTTATACAAAATACGAAATAATTTTTGGCGCCAAATTTGGCGATATTTCGGCGAAACTCGTCAATGTCGACGACATTTGGCGAGATTTTAAGCATGGACCAACAATGACAAATTATCGCCAAATTTGGCGACATTTCGCCAAAACTCGCCAAGAACGATGACAAATGGCGATACTTTGGGCATGGACCAAATGACTGACTATCGCCAAATTTGGCGACATTTCGGCAAAACTCGCCAAGGTCGAGGACAAACGGCGAGATTTTGAGCATGTACCAAACAATGACTGTCTACAATTGTATTATATTGAAGATGTCCATAGACATTAAAGTACTGAAATTCTTTTCGGTGGTCCTGTAAATAAACTCTCCAGTAGATTGGAACCAAAAATCGAGATGCACAACTAGATGTTACAACAATCTTAGTTGTTCTTAGATGTTACAACAATCTTAGCCAAAAGTCGCCAAGCTTGGCGACTTTTGGCATAGTTCTTGAGGGAGGCACATGACCGTGGTCGGACCATTACCTAACTTATGTGGTAGGACGGCATTGTGCTTGAAATGGATGAATGCCCCTAAAATTGCCATTGACCGTAATGTATTGGAAATCTTTTGAGTGTTCCTGTAGCTGAACTATAAATGATAAAGACACTTTTTTTAATGGAGAAATTCATTTTCTAACTCTTTACAGCATATATCACTTCTGAGTCGTTTGAAATAGCCCAATACCTCTAAAAAACGCTTTGATGAATTTCGGCCCATAGAGCGTAATGTATTTCGAATCTTTTAGGCGGTTCTGTAGATAAACTATCCAGTCGAATGGAACCGAAAGGGGAGGTGCACAACTAGATGTTACAACAATCCTAAATATAAAGTTTCAACATTCTACGCCTAATAGTTTTTGAGATATGCGAGCTTAATGAATTTCGGCCCAATGAGCGTAATGTATTTCGAATGTTTTGGGCGGACCTGTAGATAAACTATCCAGTCGAATGCGACCAAAAGGGGAGGTGCACAACTAGATCATAGAACAATCCTAAATATCAAATCTCAACATTCTACGACCAATAGTTTTTGAGATATCCCAGACAGCACATAAGCTTAAATCAAGCTTGACATTTGGCTTGGCAATGCAAGGTTGGCTTAAGCTGGATTTTCGCTTGCAAAGTGCGCAGTGATGGCGCCATCTGTGAAAGAGAATGGACATTAATTGTCTAGCGTCCTCAAATTTGCTGAAAGTTCGTAAAAGATGTGTTTTATTTTATATTACCAGTGCCATATTACCGGCAGGGCAAACGGGGCAATTGCCCAGGGCCTACAGATTTTAGGGCCCAAAAATCTTACATCTTACACTTTTGTAATTTTAAAATAAAATTACAAAGGATAAAAAAAATTCAGAAGTTAAATAATTTTTTTAATTATAAAGTATGAACAATGAAAATAATTCAAATTTACATTTGTATAAATTAATTTAAACTTATTTTTAATTCTTCGAAATGCTCTATATCGATATAGCATACCAATATGTAGGAAAATAACCACATTTGTAAAGAGAATTTTTAGCGTTAAAAAATAGCAAATTTTTTCAATTATTTGTTATTTTAAGAAATATTTACAAAAATGATTAAAGTGTTTGTATTCCATACATGTTAGCAACTGTGATATAGCATTTCGAAGTAACGTTTAACTATCTGTTTCTTTCATTTCAGATTACTTAACACAAAATTTGTGTTAAGTAAACCCATTCTATATTTCCAAATATGGAAATTCTTCAAAATAAAATACAATTATACTACGAAATTGATTTCAAAATCAGTCGTTTGTCTCGATTTTGGCCAGCAGTATTGCTTCATGAGTGTTGCGGTACTGAAAGTTTTAAAACGTGTGCTGCTCTTAAGTTTATATTATGTTTATTTCCCTATTAGTAGAGTCTCTAAATCACACATAACATTATTTTAATTTTAATGCATCCCATGGAAAAATAAAAGAAACAAATAACGCATCGCCCACTTATCAATCTGGCGAGAAAACAGCGTGGTAAGTCACTTCAAACTTTAGTCATAGCTGCACAAGGCTCCGGTGACCGAATGGATAGCGTGCTCGACTGCGAAGCCAAAGGGCCCGGGTTCTATTCCAGCCACGAACACTCGATGGAAACAATTAAATTGAAATTTCAGCGTAGAGGGGGAAAAATAAATTATGTGGGGCGCGTTAGCCAGCGGGCGCCCAATGTATTTAGAAAACTTTTTTTTTTGCAAAATTTTTTAAGCTTGAAATTAAGCTTGAAATTTCAAGCTTGAAATGTCAAGCTTAATGCAAGCTGGGCAAGTGTAAACTAGAACACTTGATTCAAGCTTGCATCAAGCTTACACGCTTGGAATTTTCAAGCTTATTGACTTGATAAATCAAGCTTGCTGCAAGTTTGCTGTGCTGTCTGGGATGCGAGTTACATACATACGCACGTACGTACAGACGGCATGGAAAAACTGACCACAATAGACTCGCCGCTGGTCAAAATGAGTTGCAGACGCGTTCATATGATCGTGCATGCTAGCCTAAGATGAGATGCATCGAAAAAATTCTGAAAATTTAATTTAGAGGTAGTCAAAATAGGTTTTTTTGTCGAAATTTGGCCCCCAAATTTTTTCTGGATCACATTACTTCCTTATACTACGTACAAGGAAGTAAAAAGGGGGTTACCTGGAAAGTTTTCCCGGAGTTTTGAAAATGGGCAATATTATACATTCCGATGTGTTCTTTCCGAATTTCAACTTTGCCCCCTCGTATCTTTGCTGCTCGCGCCGCCATATTCGAAATTATGGCGCCTAAAAGCAGTTTTTTGACAATATTTCCTTTGCGACTCATTTCACGAAAAAAAAAGAACAATTACAAAAAAAAAAGAAAGTAGGGAAATTTTCCTACAATTTATGTAATTACCTTTATTTCGTAAAATCTATAGTTTTGGCGTACGAGCAGCGCAAAGTTCAGTATGCGTTTGGGCTAAAAAACTCAATTCTACACCACTTTGTAAGGTGCAGTAAGCGGCGCGTTTTTCTTTTTTCTTTTTTTTTTTTTTTTAATCGTGGTATCCCCAGTAGGCCTAATCCACGTGCATTTAACTAATGCAAAATTTAGCGTATTCTCCTTCTCTTCGCTGTTCTTGATTTCTTCCACATCATCCGCAATGGGATTATCAGTTTCATCGCAATCCCCTTCGTCCTCGAACGTTTGCTCGAAAATAGTCTCCGATACTTCCTCTTCATCGCTATCTTGTAATGGAACTTGCGAGTTATCCACAGGTACCATTGCAATTCGTGCATATAACGGAGCAATTTAACCCAGCCTTTCTGCATCCACAGGCTTTCTGATATCTCTTTCTGCATTTGCAAGAAAGTTTTAGATAAAAGGTCAATGATCCCAACTATGTCACAAAATAAATTCCTGGGCAATGATGCAAACAAGAACCGCCTCATTGGAATGTTGAAGACAAAGTTTGAAGCTGAGAACTTCATGGTCAGACAAGCCACGGAAGATGCAGATACGCTAATAATAAATACCGCAAAAAACCGTTTCATCAGCATTTGTTTCCGTAATAGTTGTAAGCGAAGATGTAGATCTTTTTATTCTTTTGACGGCTCTATCTACGCGTTCAAACATATATATTCTCATACCAGGAAAAGGGAAAATTTCGCAACAAATATAAATTCAACAAACAGTATAGATAAACCAGCCGCAGATCATATTTTATTCTTCGATGCCTTCAGCGGCTGTGATACATCATCGGCATTATTTAATCAAGGAAAAATGAAATTTATTAACGTTCTCCGAAAAAATCCAGATTTAAACGACGTTATCCTGGTATTCAAAAATCGGAATGCTGATCCAGAGATCATTGCTAAAGCTGGAGACGCTTCCTTCTTGACTCATAGAGTTACAGTAATATGAAAAGTAAGAAAAGTATATCTTTAAACAACTATAGATATGCATCCTTCACAACATCAGCATATAAAAATAAATTTAATATTGCTTCGCTACCACCAACAAAAGGAGCAGCAAGACAACATTCGTTCCGATCCTATCTATCAGGTTCAGCAGTGGTAAACAAAATGCACGTGGATTAAGCCTACTGGGGATACCACGATTTAAAAAAAAAAAAAAAAATACGCGCCGCTTACTTTACCTCACAAGGTGGTGTGGAAATGAGTTTTTTGGCCAAAACGCGTACGGAACTTCAATTTGCGGCGCTCGTACGCCAAAACTATTGATTTTACGAAAAAAAGGTAATTACGTAAATTGTAGGAAATTTTCCCTGGTTTCTTTTTCTGTAATTGTTTTTTTCGTGAAATGAGTCGCAAAGGAGATATTGTCATAAAACTGCTTTTAGGCGCCATTTTTCGAAAATGGCGGCGCGAGCGGCAAAGGTACGAGGGGGCGAAGTTGAAATTCGGAAAGAGCACACCGAAATCTATAAAATTGCCCATTTTCAAAACTCCCGGAAAACTTTCCAGGTAAAACTACCAAATGACTGGACTATATTTCAAAAAACTGTTTTTGGGTTTATTGTTTCTGGAAAGGTAGGAAACGAATGTCAACCGTCATTTTGCGGGTTGACTCAAACTCCAGACACGTTAGAAGAAAATCTGCTAAAATTCTGGAAATTGGAGAGTGTAGAAAGCGAGTCGCGTCTTATGAGAGCCGAGGATCAATATTGCAAAAATCATTTTGTGGAAACACATTACCGCACTCCTAACGGAAGATTTGTAGTCTGTATGCCACTAAAGGAACACCCTGGGGGGCTCAAAAGGTATAGCTGAGAATAGATTGAAACAGTTATGGAATCGTCTAGAGAAAGATCCCTTCATGCGAGAACTTTATTGCAATTTTATGGAAGAATATGAGAATCTTAATCATATGAGTAAGGTTACGGACCGCTCTGAGGAAAGCGGCAGTTATTGTCTTCCGAACCATGGGGTGTACGCCCTGAAAGTTCGACAACTAAACTTCGCGTTGCCTTTAACGCATCCAGTACAGTGGCGGATCCACGGGGGGGGGGCTCTGGGGGCTCGAGCCCCCAGAGTCCCCCCCAGAGCTAGAAATACACTATGGATTAGGGAAGTTAAAAAAATTGTAAATTTTCACATGAACTGAAATTTAAAAAAGTAGCACAGTATATACAGATAACTCTCTGTTTAACGGCGAGCTCTTTTCAAAGACGATATTTCAAAGTTCCAGCAACTCCAACGTAAAAAAATTTCTATTCAAAGACGACGTCGTTTCTGTTTAACAACAATTTTTTCATCTTAAGCTACAGGAACAGGTGAAAATTTTTTTAAGAGTGGGAAAAAAGTATCGGGAAATGTCAAAAGTGCAATTCGCACGACAGTCTCAACTACCTGAGTGTATTCTCAAAGGTATTTTAGAAGCAAAGAGAAAATTCTTGAAGCAGCACAAAAATTTAGTTCGGGATCCAAATTCAAACGGCCTTAAAGTAAATGTGGCCGATTGGAAGAGTTTGCCAAGGCACTTCTGCATGCAAATGGTTGCATGAAGCAAGAGCATCCAACATTCTAATTTCTGGGCCCCACCATGGCCGAGTGGATAAGACACTCGACATGATAGGCGGCTGAAGTGTGAAGGTCCCGCGTTTGGGCCTACCGCGCGGCTGTCGATCTAACTATCTGGAGTTTTTCCAGATGGTTTTCTCCAGATTTAACGTGAATACGTGTTAGAACCTCTGAAAAAATACGTTGGGAAAAGTGTCGGGAAGACCCCTTAGAACCCCCCCCCCCATATAGGGCACAACGTACTCGGCCTAGATCCCTCATGTAGATAATTGTTCGTATTACCAAAATAAAATAAAATCAACCAATTACTGCAGTGATGTTATTCTGGCAGAAAAATTTGGAATGCAAAATTTTCAGGCTTCGGCTGGTTAGCTAGAAAAATGCATAAAATGGAACCTGACGCATGTCACATTTGAGAAAATCTGGAAGAAAGAATAACGGGAAGGCGAAAAATGAAACAGCTGACTCATTTTGATTTTCTTGAAACCTAATTTTATTGCATTGCTTGTTCTTACTACCTTTTTTAAGGAAACTTAAAATAGTTTTTTGGATAATAAAATAATATAATGATAAGAAAAGTAACATCTTTAAACACGCCAATATATAAAGAAAAATATTCACAGTCCTAAGAATGTAAAGTCTAAAGGGTTGGTGTGCTGCAGGATTACGGCCAATTATCTGCACATGGAATCTAAGGTGATGAGTGGGGTTCACTCCGTGGGGGTCTTTCCTAACCTTTATTTACTCTAAGTTTCGAAGGAAAGCACGGAAAACTCCGAACAGTTAGATCGGCGGACGCGAACTGGTTTTGAACCAGGCACCTTCCAAAGTGTAAAGGTAAATGTCATTCTTTTACAAATTCTGTTTATGAAATATCTCTATATTAGGACGATCTTTCACATTTTCACGATTCCTTGAAAGTTTTTAAACAGAGAGCCAACTCATATATATATATACATATATATATATATATATATATATATATATGTAACATTACAAGTCAAAAGCCTATGAAAATCCCATATTTCTGGAACTACGAAGTTTAATCCAGTTGGAACAAAGAAATCCGCGTTCAAAAACTGCAATTAATACACGGTCCCTTGCAATTCCTTTGTAACTTTTTAGACGGTCCCGATAGCCAGCCACATAGGCGTCTTAAAAGTCATAACAAACCCTGGGAAAACCGCTGCCCAGTTTTAGCTTTTGGCCAATGGTTGCAACGTGTTTGCGGTCATGTGACATGACATTCAAAGCTTCCTTCTTGAAGCCTTCTGTTCTATCACCCGCCTCTAAACTTAGTTTTGGAAGTCATCCCAAGTAGCTGTAAATTTTGCTACTCACCTTTTTTAAAAAACTTCAGCCACCATTGGTGCTGAGAAACAAAAAAGATGTAGAGAACCTGACAATGACGAGAGACTTTTTTGGGATGGCCACTCCTTAAACCCCCCTTTTCCTTTTTTGAAAAAACTTCCACAGGTATGACGAATGTCCCCCTTCCTTTTTCGCATCTTGTCCTTCACAAGATGTCATTTTTTTGACTGTCATATCCTGTTGGAAGAATAAGTTGGTCCACTACACGGCCACAGCTCCTCCTCCTTATTTGTCAAGGCGCACAGTAGGGAGAAAGCTAACCACTTTTTTTACACAAACACTTACACAGCCCCTACCTGCTTAAGATTAGAGGTTACAAAGTATCTCGAAATTATGGACTTAGGGTTACGCCATTCAAACAGGTACGTACCTCAAACACACGAGCATGATTACCCAAAAGAAAAGCCCAGAAAAGCGAATTTAGTTACAAGAGAAGTGTCATACAATTTGCATTAGGCCATGAAAAACGAAATAAATAATAATACAACTTATATGAGAGAACTTATATGAGAAGGTAAAATTGAAGCCGAAGCCAAATGTTTGAAATGATTTAAAATAAAGTGAGAAGGTAGAATTGAAGCCAAAGCCAAACATTTGAAGTTATTTAACATAAATTGTATCCAGTATTTTATAATGTAGTCTGAATATTTTTACCTTTTATTGTATTTTATGTGATGTTTTTTAGGTCCATGTGTTTATTAAAATGTATAGTATGTAAGCTGTTATGATATATACAACCAAATGTGTTCTTTTTATAGCGTTATACAAGAAATAATTTTAGCGATATTTTGTGTGTGATAACTTTGAAAAAACTCTGACATTTTTGGAACTTTAACAACAGCATCTGCACAAATTGACTGTTGTCTTTGAAGTCCATTGTTGTGGAAGAACTTTAAAATCTTCGTGCTCATATATTATTATTTTTCAGCTACCTTATTTTTGTGTACTTACAATAATTAGTCCAGGTAATTTCTAATGTATATTTAATTTTGATTGAAAGTATTACATCGTGCAACATGACCTAAATTTCTTTTTCTCAAAAAAAGAAAAAAAAAAAAAGACTTTTTCCAAATTTTTCTCGCTCTTCTGAGTAAGTCTGCCCTCCAATGCAAGCATTGGTGGTCAGCCTCTTCTCGGACGGGGAGGATATTCTGTAACATTACAAGTCAAAAGCCTATGAAAATCCCATATTTCTGGAACTACGCAGTTTAATCCAGTTGGAACAAAGAAATCCGCGTTCAAAAACTGCAATTAATACACGGTCCCTTGCAATTCCTTTGTAACTTTGTAGACGATCCCGGCAGCCAGCCACATAGGCGTCTTAAAAGTCATAACAAACCCTGGGAAAACCGCTGCCCAGTTTTAGCTTTTAGCCAATGGTTGCAACGCGTTTGGGGTCATGTGACATGACGTTCAAAGCTTTTATAAGGACCTGAAACAGATCAGGAGGAGACTTTTCGTGTGACACAGCTGCCTAAGAAAGATGTACTCAGTCGTCCAATAAAATTATGTAATCGCAGTTGGAGTCCGTCTTATTTCTTCCATCCTTGGCCCTACTACGACTACAAACAGCGGGCGGCCGGGGTCGGCTCTAAGCCAGAGTCTTTACCCAGTCGCGCCGCATCGCCTGCTCTGCCCGTCAACGTCTCGCCTAGTACTCCACGCCGAGAATGCGCCACGAATGCCTCTCCCTCTGGTTCACGACTACACAGCACTCCCGCAATAGCGGCTCAGAGTCCCGAGCCATCCAGGGGACCTCAACAGCCATGCCTCACCCTCGCCTTACCACCGGTTCCACGACACAACTCCCGTAACGCCTAATGTTACACACACACACACACATATATATATATATATGTAATATGGGGGTAGCCCCCACTAGCAGTCAGGCCGTCATTAAGACACAGTTTGAGAATTAAAACATTTTTATTTAACACGATTGAATATCTGGATTAGCAAAGCAGTCATAATACAATTATAGAGCAAGAAAAACAGTCAAAAAGCGAAAAGCGAGTAAAGTTCAGCGTGCAGCTGTATTTAAATAGGGATAAGGCATTGAAGGTTGCAGACAAAGATTCCCTGCGATACGTAATAACACGTGACTAACTGGGCAGGAGCAGGGGGTATTAATGGGCTTGATAGTAATTTAGACAAGGCGGAGTCAAAGTCTACCAGGAAAAACCATGTCTGGCGGATTTTTAGAGGGAAAAGACTTTAAGACTCATATGGCTCCGACGAGGCGAGCAAATTGCCTTTGTTTTGAGTAAAGGATTAGTAACAGTGACTCATATAAATATTAATTAGGAAAACTTAATTAAAAAGCCTAAAAGGGGTTCTTATATTACATCCCCCCTCTCCAAGACGCTTCCTACATCTCCGGAAAATGAGAAAGGTCTAAACTGACTTTATCTGCAATTTTTTTTTTTTTTTTTTTTTTTTAATTTAATTCTCCAAATTATACTCTACTAAAATATTTTTTCAACACAATACAATACAGTAACATGAAACTAGCTTTTCAATACAAAAATTCTTATTGTCCTCGGCTTGTTATAAAACAATATGAAGTTCTTATAGTCTTTGGCTTGCTATAAATATAGTCCTTGGCTTGCTATAAAATAAAACAAGCTATCTACGTTTTCAACGAAATGTTTTGGCTTCTCACCATTTCAAGAAGAGGTATGTAGAGTAATAACTTTACATAAAAACATTCATTTTTAAGAAAATAAGAAACAATACTATAAAATTATATACAATGAATAATTATACACTTCTTCACAGTTATTCATGTGACAATTTCAACTTGTCAGGCGAGTAATACCTTCGTAATCTAGAAACATGTACTATTTCTGATTTTTCTTTTGTATGGACATTTGCTTTATTTATCTCATAGTTAACATCATTAATCTTTGCAAGGATTAAATAGGGGCCACTGAACGGTTGTGCTAATTTTCTTGTATTAGGGTATTTAAATTCCTCTAAGATGACTTCATCATTCGGATTGAAAGTTATGTCTACAAATCTGGCATCATAAAGAATTTTGTTTCTTTCGTGGTATTCTTTAGTTCTTTTGATGGCTATTTTTCTGGCTTCTGCGACTGGAGGATAAATACTTTCTTGTAAAGGATTTGGAAATGGAACATTACCATACATTAAATAAGCAGGGGGAAACTTTGTTACAGAGTGAGGAGTTAAGTTATATTCCTGAGTTACTTCCTGTAATAATTTTGGCCATGGAATTTTTTTGAAAGACTCATTCACTTTGCATCTTAAACGGGTCATTATTGTCTGATTAAGTCTCTCTACCTTTCCATTGCATTCTGGCCTATGGGCAGTGGTCAACAATTGCTTAACCTTATTATGCTTAAGAAATTTCTTAAAATGGGAGGAAGTAAATGAGGCATTTCTATCGCTTAAAATACTTTTAGGTACCTGAATGTTAAAAATTTGTTTGAGAAAATTAGTATAGGTTTCAGTAGTTATAGATTTAGATGCAAAGGACCACTTGTATCTTGTATGATGATCAATTATTAAGGTTAAATATTTTTTAGTAGAATTATAATAGTTTAATCCCCCTACACTATCTAAGGCAATCAAATCAAATGGTTGGTCAGCTGGTGGCAAAGATTGTAAAAGCCCAAAACGTTTTTGCCTAGGTTTTTATTTACCTGACAGGTGTGACAATGTTTGTTAAAATTTGAAATGTCTGAAGTTATATTTTGCCAGTGATATACAAGGGTAAGTAAATTAATTGTCTTTTGTATCCCTGGATGCCCGAATTTCTCATGAGCAATTTTGAGTAATTTATACCTTAACGAGAAGGGGATAACAATCTTTGTAAAACCTTTTTTACGAAAGCATAACACATTGTTAATTTCAGAAAAATTTCCAGTCAAATTATCATTTTTTTGAGCCTCTTGGATTTCATTTAATTGTAGAAGGTGTGAAACATGTGTAGATTTAATTTTCATTGTATTCTCACTATCATCAGAAATATCTCGAGACAACATATCAGCTTCGTTGTTTGTGGTACCTTTTGTGTACTTGATATCATACTCATACATACTTAATTGTAGTGACCACAGGAACAAACGTCCTTTTAAGTTTTTAACACTTTTGAGCCATTTTAAAGATTGGTGATCCGGATGTATGGTAAATTTTTGTCCAAACAAGTAATGATGAAATTTACTTAAAGCGTCCACAATAGCAAGGCATTCAAGTTCTGTAATACAGTAATTCTTCTCATAATCTTTCAGTGAACGGGAATGGAATGCTATTGGATGCAAGACACCCGTAACACTAATTTGACTGGCATCTACAAAAATATGACATTCTTTTTTGGGATCAAAAATATTTAAAATTGGTTTGCATATGAGAGCATTTTTTAAGTTTTCATAAGCCTCTTGGCACTCATCAGTCCATTGCCAAGGTTGGTCTTTTTTTAGGAGTTTATTTAAGGGATTTCTTAAGGTAGAATATTTATCTATGAATTTATGATACACATTTATCGAACCCAGAAATCGTTGTAAGGATTTTACGTTATGAGGAGGTTTTAATTTTTTGATGACTTCAATATTGCTGTTATCAGGTGTGACAATACCATTAGAAATTTCATAACCTAAAAATTGAATTTTAGTTTGGAAAAAGGAACACTTAGAAGATTTTAATTTTATATTTTCCTGTCTGCATTCTTCAAAGATTTGATTTAAATGATCCAGATGATCCTCATGACTTTCAGAGAAAATAATTATGTCATCGAAATAGATAGCTGCAGATTTGATTTTATGTTTAGTAAGAATTCTACGAATGGTTCTTTGAAAGATACTCGGGGAATTTTTCCACCCAAAAGGTAATTTTTTCCATTCAAATAACCCGCTGTTAGTTGCAAAAGCAAGCTTTTCTGTATCATCCGGATGAATGGGAATATGCCAGTAACCTGAGGGCATGTCTAATTTAGAGAAATATTTGCTTTTTCCTAACTTATCTATGAGCGTTTCGATTAAAGGTAAAGGTTCTGCATCTGGTTTGGTAATTTCATTTAATTTTCTGAAGTCTATGCATAATCTACTCTTTTTATTTTCATCCTTTTTAAAAACTAATGTCACGGGTGCTGAATAAGGTGATGAGCTCTCTTTAATAATACCGGCTTTCAATAATTCTTGTATCTGATTATCAATTTCCTCCTGTTGTTTTGGGGAAGTTTTATAGAGTCTTAAAGACACTGGTAAGTCGGATGTTAATCTTACCCTTTGAGGTTCGATCCTAATTTCCCCTACATCATATTTATTTCGCGCGAAAATATCATCATAGTTTCTTAATAATTCCTTTAATTGGCAAGGTTCTTCAGCCTTTTGAGTCTCCATACTTCCGCCGTTTCGATCCTGGCAACGTAGGCCTCCATCACCAGGGTCAGCATCAGAAGCATCGGTGGACTCGCAACGACTGTTTATTTTCTTGCCGTTTACTTTTTCTCGTGTACTTTCCTCAGCTTTGATTTCTGGTGCAATGTGTAAGGACAGATCGTCAGCCTCGGAATCGGAGAAGGTGATCAGTCTTCTCCATCCCTGCTTAACAACCTTTTTAACACAATCAATCACCAATTGAAACCCGACGCAGCTTGGCAACTCCAAAATGGCATACGGTAGATCGGTATCGAGAATAAAAAACTCCACCGGCCTAACAATATTACCTATTCTTAATTGCAGGGTACAAGTTTTGTTAAGCTGCAAAGTACCTTTAGTTTGTTTAATTCTAACACATTTTTTCTCGTTAGTTTTAACATTTATTTTATCGACAAATTTTTTTGGAATGATATTCAAAGTAGAACCAGTATCTATGTTTAAATATACCGTTTTACGACAATTCGAATTTTGACTTTTGACATTTTTTCCATATATCAGGCCATTTTCCTTTTTCAGCGCTGATTCAATTTGAACGTACCCGGGTACTATTAACTGTCAATAATCATTTGGTTTATTTTGACCATTTTCCTCTGGTTTGTGAGGTAACGGTGATTTTACACCAACTTTAGTAGCCCTATTCACACACGATTGTCCCCAGTGGAAGGCGTTGGAAATTCCTAACTTAGTGTAAAATTTGCATGGGTTTGGGGGAAAATCTTGTGAAAAATGACTCGCATAATTTGTAGAAGTTACTTGAGGTCTGCCTTGGGTTGCCCCATAGAAATTTTGTTTAGGTCGAAATGTATTGTTTCTACCTCTTGGGCTCCACTTCTGCTGCGATTGCGTTTTGTACTTGTGTTCTGAGAACACCGGTTTATGTTCGGTCTTAGGTGTCTCATCGGGAACCTCATGTATTAGTTTATTAACTAACTGCAGCCATTCAGAAGGGGTATTTACCTCTTTAACTATGAGACAAGCTCTAATGTGAGGTGGCAAACCCACAGACAGACTTTCTAAAATATGTTTTGTATCCAGGTTAATCCTTCTCCCTAATTCTACTTTCTCTGTAAAATACTTATGTAAATCTTTAGCTTTCCCAGAGAAATTTACATTTTGAAAATCCATGAAGCTGGCACTCGGAGTGAAATAATGTTCTTCAAAAATTTGAATTATTTCTTGAAAAGTACTACAATTAAGGCACTGATTTACAAAAAGTTTCAAAGCCGAACCAGAAATAATTTTCTGAAGTTTTTAAATTTCCATTCATTATCTAACTTAAATTCTTCTGTTTGTTGGTTAAAATGAGCTAACCAAGCTGAAAAATGAATACCTAATTCCGGTTCAAACTTTAAAATTTCCGGAAAACCTTTAATTTCTTGAAATTTACAATTTATAGAATTTTTCTGACTTTTGCTATCTGTTAGAGAAGCAGTAGAATAGCTTAAATTTATCTCCTCAATTTTTTCTGTTATGGTTTGGGATTCCGCATCTATCCCACTAACTTCTTCCTCAGTCTGAGTGTCAGCCTCACTTGTTTCAGACTTTTCTTTACTCATTTTTATTGGATAAGTCTTACCACTCCTTAAAATCATACAAGTTTACACAAAAATACAGCAATTCACTTAAAATAAAAATAAATAACTCTAGAACATCTCTTATTTAATGATAATAACATGTAATCATATAAAAACATTACGATACCAAAATTATTAATTTTTTTTTTCTCTATTCAGATATTTTAACTACTAAGACTTTCTCATAAATACTGTACATTTTCCTCAACTCTATTCATTAAATAATAATATTCGATAACAGTATTATGTCCATTATATGAGCAAATAAAGAACCAAATCACTTACTTTTTCACAACTAAAAAAAAAATCACACCACACCACACCACGATAGCATATTCCAGCAAAAATAAATAGTACACATTATAAACAGAACTCTCTTCGCACACTCTTATTAGATTCTATTTATTTTTTCATTTCCCCCCTTGACCTATTATTTCTTCGTATGCAGTGGTTTACTGATAACACGCTACAGATGAGTCGACCAGGAGAGTAGTTAACGAATGCCCATATGCTTTTTCTCTCTCACTTTTTTTTTTCTTTTTACTTACGAGGCTTATAGAAGGAACACATTTTTTATTCGAAGATCCTTTGGTGCCCCATTTTCGATAGCACTCCGCAACAGCGTAAATCGGGAACTGGATGGGAGATGGTTGACCACGGGTTGCGCTATTTCTCCACTTGGGTTTAAGCAGAGGAGGGGGGCTGCCGGTGCAACAAATGAAGGACCCCGAAGGAGCATCTAGGATCCTGGGCACGTCGCATATGAAGGAAGCGGGATTCGCGAAACACGACCGTCGGCTCTGGCCAGGCGGACGTCGTTCAACGCAGCTTTTATTCTGGAAGGCTCCTGGTTCATCTCTCAGCTCATGTTAGCTCCGCTTGTCAATTTTTTTTTTAATTTAACATTTTTAACGCCGCAGATAACTGTCCTGCTGGCTTGTAATATGGGGGTAGCCCCCACTAGCAGTCAGGCCGTCATTAAGACACAGTTTGAGAATTAAAACATTTTTATTTAACATGATTGAATATCTGGATTAGCAAAGCAGTCATAATACAATTATAGAGCAAGAAAAACAGTCAAAAAGCGAAAAGCGAGTAAAGTTCAGCGTGCAGCTGTATTTAAATAGGGATAAGGCATTGAAGGTTGCAGACAAAGATTCCCTGCGATACGTAATAACACGTGACTAACTGGCAGGAGCAGGGGGTATTAATGGGCTTGATTAGCCATAGTAATTTAGACAAGGCGGAGTCAAAGTCTACCAGGAGAAACCATGTCTGGCGGATTTTTAGAGGGTAAAGACTTTAAGACTCATATCCCTACAAGCAACAATTCCCAGTTTCTGCTCGGCCAACCACCGGCATTCATCGCAACTCATCGCTCACCGAAATTCGGTACTCGGCCCAGACACGGAATTCCATCTAAAAACGACGATTGTTATGTGTGCGGCAGACACTGATCGGTCCGGTACCCATAAAATGATACTCGGAACGATATCCGGCCTCAGTTATCGGGCCATATGCCTAAATTTGATCAAAATACGCTGAACTGAAAAGAAATTTCGGCCCGCATAACGGCCGAGCGGCATTCAGCCGATGAAAATTGGCGCATGCGCTCTGTTCATGCAACAGTCGAGCGATGGCAACATCCGAGTATCTACCGGCAGGCGCCATGTTTGTTTTCATAAGAATAGGAGACGAAAAAAACTGAAGAAGTTTTTTGGTGGTGATTAGTCTATATTGGTACGTATAACTATCATTTGTAACAAATTTTTGACATTTTTAATATAGTATTAGTCTAATATAAGTAAAGTATAAGTTCAAATCTCTGTAATTATTTTTTTCTCTCTTGATACTGTTGCATAACACTAATGGAATAACACTTTTTATTAGTATCTATTTCCTATCTTTACACGGCGTACAGTGTGTAATTAATCTAGTTCATACAGTTAATCGCTTTTTAGTTTTAAAATATACGGGTAAATTCTTCATTGAATCTAATAAAAAAATCATACTTCCGACCAAAACAAGCTTATTTGGTACTTATGTATTTTACAGTCAGTCAGCCAAAAAGAGCGATTTCGTGTGCGTGTGGAATACGTCAGATTCATTGTTTCAATGTAGTGCATTGCAATCCTTTGGCGAAAAAACTTGTTGGCGTGAATTATCGACGGTAAAATAAGTACTGATTATTTGCATCCGTTGACCATAAAAAAAAAAGAAAAAAAATCCAAGCGATGCGATTACTCGCCAAGATAGTTTCCAAAGGCATAAAGCGCAGATTCTTAGGGTTATGGAAATGAGAAGCTGTACAGCATTGATTTGATATTCAAACGACTGTTTTGTTTCGCTTTATAAACTTCGAAACCCACGTTGATGAATTTAGATTAGCTTAGAAATAGTATACGTAAATACAGTGATTTTTTTTTTTATTTTTTAAAGCAGACCACGTTTTTTTTTTTTTTTTAAGTAGAACACTGGTAAATGATGATTTCAGAACCTGTGGATACTATAAACCAGACTGATACAGGGTGTCCCAAAAAGGTGGTAACGGGCTTTAATTCTTTATCTATTAGAGGTAAGTGGACCACGTAAATTGAGAAAAGTGTTCAAAATGAGGTCGGAAGTAAGACTTTCAAAAAGTTACACTTTCTACATTTTTATATGACCCTCGTAATAAAGCATTCCCATACAGTAATGAGGTGATGGACAAAATTTGGGAATTATATTTTTAAAAATTACATTTTAAGATAACCCCTCATCCTAGGCTGATCGCCCACCCTTTACCCCGTTGCCATCACAACACAAACAAACAAACTGACATGAAATAAGACTTCAGAGGGTTCAAAAGTTGAAAAAAGAAGGGATATGTAAAAACCCGTCTTTGGGGTCATTTTCTGCATCCCGCAGTCTGAAAAATGGTAAATTCTGCAAACGCAGAGCATGAAAATTGTTATTGTTGCTTCGAAACCCTCTGGCCAACTGCAGAGCGGGATCAGATCCTTTATATAAAACGAAAATGGCCTTAATTGGGCAGCTTCCTTTTTGATGATCCCCAGTGAGGGGAATACCGACTTATCCCGGGTCTCCCTCCTAAATTTTAAACCAATTTCAGATGACAGCTGGATGACCTAAGAGCTGGATTGGTACCCCAAAGAGAGATATGGATTGAACATGGAAAACATTGAAGTCATAACACATTTTTCGTGCATTAATTCCCTACAGCGTACACAGTTTACATCAGCCTCAGTCGAGAAAGGAGTTTACCCTTCTAGGCGCTGGCCAAGCAGGTCCCTTTCGGAGTTCCAATGGGAACCGAGCTTAACCAACTGTTCTACTGCCAGACACATGAAAAATTTCTTTCACCTAATGTTTTGCTGTTTTTGTGAGTGCATTGGGAAATTTTTTCGAGATACCGATGTGTTGGGGAAAACGTAGGGGTCTATTCAGAAAAAAAAACGTTTTCTAGAGAGTTGAAGTAATATAAAGGTTGGAAATCCCTGATATAGAAATTATGTAAAAAAACATATGAAGCAGACTTACTCTGCATTTCCTATTCTTGTGTAAATTAAGTTCTAAAAATTTTCTTTTTTTTTCTCCTAGAAGCTGCTCATAAAATAAGATGCTTGAAGATGCTGTTGCAAAACTCAAAGAAAATACTTCTTTTGTAAATTATGTGTATGATATATTTTGTGTAGAATAATTTCAATAAAAATTTTTGTAATTTACTTTATTTTAAAAATTATTATAGCGATCTTATGTTTTATGGTCTATGCTTTTTAAAAAAAACCTATTTTACAAAACTGTAAGCTAGGTTCCATAGGTTCCAATGGTCAATAATCTTTTTTAAATTGTAAGCTAATTCAAGAAAGTTCGGAAAGTTGATTTCCTATCACAAAAAAAAAGTCCTGATGTGAACTACACAATTTTCTTGTATGGCTGTTAAACTTTACGCATTCTTGAAGCACTCTATTTAAATATATTGGAAACTGAAATGCGATACTTCAGTATCTCGTTAAGCGTAAGAGATATCACCAGGATGAGATTTCAGCATTGAAAACTTATTCCTGGCTGAAAAATTGGCATTTTTCTTTACTTCGTCAGCTTGGCGAGAAACGGCAAGATTTTAAGCATGACCCTACACGCTTAAACCGAACGAGCAAAATTCGATCAGTCGGAGAGGGCCAGTTTTCAAAAGTGCGCTTCTCCTTTAGGAGCGTTTTCCGATCACAAGAGCGGAGCGAAATATAACAATAAGCGAGGAGGGGAGTTCTCAGAAAAAAGAGGAAGCGAGGACGGGAATTCTCTGAAAAAAGACCACTCAAAGAGCACTTTTGCAGAAATATCGGTAGGTTTCCATGGAAACGGATCGCTCCGCAAGGCATCGTTTTTTTCGCTCTTTGGGTTTAAGCGTGTAGCCTGTGGATTGTAATCAAAAATAAAAGTGCAGAACCAAATATTACGGCAGTCTTAAATACAAAATTTCAATATTCTATGTCCAATAGTTTTTATTTTTATTCGAGATACGTACTTATTTTTAGTGCCAAAATTTGTAATATTGCCCCTAAATTTACCAAGCTTGGGGACAGTTGGCAATATTTTGAGCATGAGCTAAACTGATATAGTTCAGGGATTTTTAATGGGAAAAGCATGTCCATCGACTTTAATGCATCGAAAGTCTTTCATATAACTCTGTAAATAAACTACTCAGCCAATTGGAATCAAAAAGGGACACGTACAACTATGTTTTAAGGCAATCCTAAATTTGAAATTTCTTCGGCTATTCCTCTTTGAGTTAATTGAATTACACAAGAACAAGGAATCAATACATGCATACGAGCAGACGTCCCTCAAATTGAATCAAACTAGATCGAAAATGCAACATGCATACGTACAGACATTACCAAAATACTAGTTACAGCGAGTTCTGGGATTAAGGCCAATTATCTAGACGAAGGACCTAGGCCTGTGGATGGGGTGCCCTCCGTCGGGGGTCTTTCTAAGGTGTCCTAACCCGTATTTACGCTAAATTTCGGTAGAAATCACGGAAAACTCCGAACGGTTAGGTCGGCGGACGCGATCTGGTTTTGAATCAGATACCTTCCGTCTTCCAGTTCAGAACGCTATGCGCTCGGACTAGTTAAAACAAATCGAACATGTTGTTGTTGTTGTTGTCGTGTCCATGATAGACGACGCTATCCATGGAAAGAGCACTGCAAAAAATATTCCTGTAAATCAACAGAAAAAGTCTGGCAGCAAAAAGTTGCCAGAAATATTCTGTAGGCAGAAATTTTCTGTTGGCAGGAGCTGTATGTTATATGACAGAAAAATTCTGTTCCCTACAGAAATTTTTCGTATACATATAAAAGTCGTTTCCAAGCAGCGTTTTACAGTTGATTTCTGTATACAGAAACTATCTGTAAGGGTTACAGAATCATTCTGTTGAATAACATTTATTACTGTCGACAGAAAATTTCTGTATACAGAAATTTTCTGGCAACTTTTTGCTGCCAGTAATTCTTCTGTATACAGAAAATTCCTGTATACAGAAATTTTCTGGCAACTTTTTGCTGCCAGTAATTCTTCTGTATACAGAAACTTTCTGTACACAGAAAGATGTTACATTCTGGCAACATTTTGCTGCAGTTTTTCTGTTAATTTACAGAAATAGTATTTTTAGTTATTTCATATATTACTATCATATTTCTCCAAATATTTAATTTTTTTTATACAGATACTTAAATAAAATTAATAAATTTACAAAAATATAATAGTAATACATAAAATAAATATAATACCAGTAAGTAGTCTGGTATTATTTATTTTATTATTACTATTATATTTTTGTAAATGTATTAAAATTTTTAAATATATGTATAAAAACATTTAAACATTTGGAGAAATATAATAGTAATATAAGAAATAACTAAAAATACTATTTCTGTAAATTAAGAGAAAAACTGGCAGAAAAATGTTCCCAGAATGTAAAATCTTTCTGTAAAAGTAACGTTACCAGCATAACTGTTGGTGGCCTTATGATGACATGTAAAAGTGCTTAGTTCATTTACTTAACTTTTTGTGTATATTAAACTACTAATAAACAAAATTAGAATTATTTCTGACAAGAATAAAAATTGATTTTTCTTTTTTTAATCACTGAATCTGAACTTTTTGTGTTCAAAATCTGTACCTAGAGATATAAGTATACTCATACTTTAAAATAATCTTAATAGACACAAATAACTCTTCAGTTCAACAGTAAATTAAAATATTAAAGGTCTGAATTAAACATTCTGTGTGAGTAATAATTGAGAGCTATTTCAAGAACACGAGTACTTACCGGAGCCGCAACTACTGTATACGACACCTGGGGCAAACCTTAATTAGGGTTCCCCTCCCAAGGAGCGATAATTGATCTTGGCACCCCATTTAGCACAGCACCCGCATCATGTGCCCCACTTACTTCAAGAGAAATAAGCATTCTTTTCCCATGAAAAGATAGGAGGATGAGTGTATTTGTAATGAAAATTTTTACATATCATTTATAAACCTGCCATTAGAGCTCTAAAGCAAAAAATTATCTATAGCAGAGCTTGACAACCTGCAGTCTGTCTCCTTAGATAAAAAGGAGAAAGAAAATGAGGGAATTTTACACTTTTCCTATCATTTTAGAAATACACAAAGTATTCGATTTCCAGTATAATGAAACATTGTTGAACTCAGCAGCAGATCAAAAGAAAAATATGGGGGGAGAAAACAAATGCTGAAAATTTCACTTTTTATTTTCCTTTAGTTCACGCTTATTTTATTTATTTACTTTTTTTTTTCTTTGGTTAGAATCTGGCAACTAAATAATTGTTTTATAAATAGTTGGCACTAAATTGCGGGATAAAAATTTAAGCATAGATATCATAATAGTGAAAAACAAATGAGAAATTATCCAACATCAGAGAGCATTTTCTCTGCTCTGCTAGGGTTCATTTTTAAACTACACATTTTAGAAAGCGACACAAAAGCGATCTTCTTTCAAAAATAATAATAATAATAATTCTTATTTATATTGTCAAACTTGAATAATTCAAAGTTGAAATTTTGAATTGATCATGCTCGAGTTATCCAAGTTTTGCTGTATTAATGAAAACTACACTCAATACTTTTAATCTTGTTCTCTTAAATTAAAAATAACTCATTTCAGATTCTATTTTAAACACTACAGTTACAAGAATGCATTGTTGCCATAAGTTGTTAAATTGAACCATTAAATGAAAGTCACTTCTAGAAAAACTCTTGAAAATAAATGAAAATGCATAAATATAAAACAAATAGAGCATTAAATGGTGCATTAAAAAATCCGATTTTGAATGCTATTGTAGCTATTTTGCATTTTTATTTTTATTTATTTTTTTTTTCCAAATGTGTAGCAACAGAGTTTTCAAAATTATCTGGAACCACACATACACTTTACTACTAGCATAGGTAGTGACGCCTGGTATTCTCGGAAAAATCCAAACCATTTAGACTTAAAAGTTACAAAATTAGTTAACTAAAATTATTAGCTACACTGTAAAAAAAAAAAAAAAAAAAAAAAAAAAAGAATCAGAAGTGTTACCTTAAAATATGGGGCAGCTCTTGTATTTTAAAATTGCAGGAACGTTTCTGCACTAGGCGGGTACAGTATTTATAAATGTTTCTGCATATTTTGGAAAAATATTTAAATATTTTCCAATTTTTTTTTTTGCAAAGGTTTCCAGATAAAAGGTGAATAGATGTGTAACATTTCAGTATATTACGGGGAAAATATTCAGTAACCCCTCTTTTTATTTCACAAAGGTTTGCGAATTAATATGCAATATTCCTATTAATAAATTGAATTTTATTAATTTTAATGATTTTTAAAATAAGTGTTTAACTTATGACTGCTTTTTTTGCAAAAGAAAATCTTAAAATATGAAAAAGTAATTTTTACTATCATAAAGTCATTAAAAAAAAAAAAAAAATCTTAATAAATTACAAATCTGATCTTGGTTCCCTGAAATTTGTCATGCTAAAATTGTACATTGGATTTCTTTTCCTTCTCTATGAATCTCAAACAAAATAAAAGGTTCTTTATAGAACCTTTTATTTGTTCGAGACAGTTTTCAGAGAGGGTGAAAAAATATTATTAGCTTACTTTCAGCAGTTCATTTTATACTTAAGAAAAAAAACTGGAATAACTCCACTGACTTTGCGAACTCTTGATCCTTACCAAGCATTTAAATAAATTTAATCAGCTCAATCAAATGTAGTATTCAGACACTAGTGTACTTCAAATAATTTGAGTGTATAGGCCGCAATGTATAAGAATAATTTTTTGTAGCCCTATAAAAATAAAAAATAAAACTGCAAACTCTCCGCATACTAAAATCTATACATTGTGCAAGATAGTGACCAATAATATGCGTACCTAATTGAGCACTCTTTAGATGCTACTACACTTTCAAGAATTTGTGCCATAATGTATAAGAATATTTCGTAGCACTGTACGAAACATCTGTGCTCTACCCACATCAAAATCTATACAGGTTGTGTGACTGTGACCTATGAACTTTTATTAAAATGCACTATTTAGGCACTAGCGCACTATAAATGATTTGCATCTGTAGGCCGTTATGTATGAGAATTTTTTTTTTTTCAACCCCGTGAACAGTGATCGCAACAACACCTCTAGACATGAATATTTCACACCTTAGAAATTTCGGAATGTGTGTTTTTACGCATTGTTTTTCCATATAAAAGTAGGTATATTTTGATAAATAATTATGATTTGCTGATTTTAAATTTTAAAAATCAATTTTTGTACTAGTTTTTGTTGAACTGACATTTATGTACCTAGATATAAAATCAGTTATTATTTATGTGTCAAATGCTATTTAATTATGTATTTGAAAATTTAGCATGTTCGTTGTTTTAATTACTTGTTTGGAACAGAAAATACTTCTAAAAAGGTTAAGGAGTATTTTTACTCATCTGAAAAAATCCATGAACAAATTATCAGCTCTATGCACATCAAAATCTATGCAGGTCATGTGATCGAAACCTATAACATACATAACCAATTAGCACTCAATTGAATGCA
The DNA here is from genome assembly GCA_038373885.1 of Cheiracanthium punctorium. Classification (NCBI taxonomy): domain Eukaryota; kingdom Metazoa; phylum Arthropoda; class Arachnida; order Araneae; family Cheiracanthiidae; genus Cheiracanthium; species Cheiracanthium punctorium. The sequence continues at coordinate 364,902 of JAWZYV010013953.1, forward strand.
TCATTCAGACACTAGCACACTTCAGACACTAACACACTTAGGCCTATAGATAGAAATGAAGAATTTCTATCCATAGGCCATAAATTTTTTTACTAGCGCTGTAAAAAATTTTAAGTCATAAATACAAAATCAATAACGTTTGCATGGCGATGGTCTATAATATGCATACCAAATTTGAGCTCAATCGAATGCACCATTTAGGAGCTATCGTGTTCACTCATACACACACAGATACATGCTCAAAAAGATGAAAAAAAATGTTCTTAGTAAAAGTTTTCAACAAATTATATATGCCATAAAGTATTTTATTTTAGAAAAGTAGTATATACATTACAAATTATCTTTTCTAAACATTCATAAGTAAGGCAATACAGATACACAGGACTTCTCTCTGCAAGTAAATTGATACATTTCCTGAAAAAAAGAAAAAGTAAAATCAGATACATTTTAAAATATATTTGATAAATTTGCTGGACGATTCCACCGTTATGTGTGCGACATCTGTAAACTGCTTTTCTTTAACTCCTTTTTCATAACTCAGCATTGAAAAATCAAGTATCAATATTATCTTGCTTTACATCCTTTTATAAAATGAACATATACACAATAAATATAATTATCTGCAACATTTTATATTTAATTATTAATTTTATAAAATTTGTAACATGTGTGAAAACTTATGGGTAACACACAGACATTGGAACTGTCCTGCTCAGCAAACTCCTAAATAAAATAAAAAAATTTCATTTTTATACTCTATGACACTATAGGTTCCTGACCGCATGATTATGTCTTTGGTTATAGTGAGCCTCTGGGGAGCAGCAAATTTTGTTCACTATTTTGATTTGATTTGATTTGAAGTCACCCCTGCAGGGAGGGCGAGATTTTGGAGATTTAAGGCGAAGAGCCGTTATCTCACTTGTTCTATAGTTCGTTCACTATATCCAAAGTTCTGATGTCCAATAACAATAAAACAATACTTAACTAGAAAATAGAATTTTATACAAGTACTGAATGTTTATTAAGTTAATCAAACATAATGGATTGCATTTACAAGTCTAGAACTAGTTAAGTAAAATAAACACAATTAATCGCATTTATGGAAATAATGTGTATTCTATTCAGTTGGAAAAAGGAGTGTCGCTTTTAACATATATTCATTGAGGATGGAAAATGAAATCGTCTTTAGTCAAGACGAAATTTCAACTTTTAGTTCACTTTTGTTAATGAATGCTTTTAAAGGATAGGATGGATTGCAGCATTGAAAAAGTTATGACCCCTCCCCCCCTTGTTTAATATAATCAACTTAGTCTAGACACTGGCAATTCACCTGTACAGTGGTCACCACTTATTTAGGTTAGTGGTTTATCCTGTGAGCCGCTTATTCTGGTCAAAATTGTTATGAACAGAACAAAATGGCCAAACAGCACTGTCCACCGTTTACCTCGGTAGTGAGTGCTGCTTTATCCAGTTAAGTAATCTGGAGATTAGGTAAAATTTCGACGCAATTAGCTTTTAGGGTCAGCCAGTCAAAGATGACTCATATTTGTGTGGAGGTGTTACAATAATTCAATCAAAACAATTGTTAATACACTTAATAGAATTTTAATAAAAATAATGATCAATCTGACACCCTGAATGAATCAGGCACCCGATGATGATGACAATGGTGTGCACCTGAACCACATGAGTAGATTCGCTGAACACTACAGACATTTTATGTAGAGCATTTGAGGAGAACAATGTAAATGGTTACCTCTTTTCACCACTAAGTTAAATTCAGTTTGCGCTAAAATACAATATACCCTTAAAACAGCCTTTAATCTCAGATTTCCCCCCCAAGAAGTTGTAATAGTTATTTTTTTTTCTTTATTCTTAAATAAATATGTTCATATGTCAAACTATTGAATAATATAGTTTATATATTTTGATTTAATTCACAAATTTTTTTATCTTAAATATTTCATACTTTGTGTCTCTTACTTTTACTTTGGTCCCGCTGTTTATTTCAGATATTCCAGCCAGTTTCAATCCGTTTCGATGTAACTGGAATAAGTGAGGATCACTGTATTTCGGAACAGGAGCTTGATAATCTTTCTCTCTACTTGAACACTAAAGAGACACTCTTCATGGGAATAGAACAACATTACCCCTACTGTCCAAAAATTTTTAAGTTCACTATAACGGAAGTCGTGGTTCATTAAAACTGAAAAATGCTATGTGCATTTCTAATGTATGTGAGTCAGGACTAAGGAAATGTGTTCACTATAGCTGAAAGTTCTCTATATCCGGAGTTGACTGTACATATAAATTAAAAAAGCCACAGCATTCTCTGTGTATAAGTTCTAGGGACTTACGGAGTCTTTCGCTGACATTTTTCCTTTTTAGATAATGTAACAAAATAATGAAAGCATTTACAAGTCTAACATAGGCATAAAGAGGGGTTCACAAGTATGATTAAGGATTTAAAAAAGGCGGTTCTGGAACCCAGCGATTCAGAAGAAAAAAAAAAAGTTTACAATATATGCTATAGCACTTCAGCAAGATCTCTGCATACGAAATTACCAAAAGCTTAATATGAGGTATGATCCAAAAGTTTGGGGACAACGTGTAAAATTCTTTACCCTGAATAGTTCACATCACCAAAGTACTACATCCACCTTCAAAGTAGTCACCTTGGGCAACGATACACTTCTGCTAACGTTCGTATAATTTCTGGAAGCCATTTTCCCCAACCTCCCATAAGGTTTTTTGCAAAGCTGCTTTCATATCTTCAGATGACACAAAGGCGTTTCATCTCTTCTGATGAAACAAAACGGCATCCCTGTATTATTATTTTTTTTAATTAATGGGAACAGGTAAAAATCACATAGGGCTAGTCGGGTGAATTGGGGAATGGGAATAACCTGGGTACTTATAGACTTTGTCAATTAAATCACCCAATATTGTCATTAGTTATTCTTTTTGTTCAGTAATCAACAATCGAGGGACAATGTGCTGGGACACTTGGTGTATGTTGAGATCTTCCATTGGAATGCACTGGCAACTTGTATATAAGTGTCTAGACTCTGCGATTTCTACAAGTGTTTGACGACGATCTTTTCAAACACATTCAAGACACCAATGAAACATTTTCTGTATTCCATGAAGTCGAAAGTCGGCCAACATTGTCCAACGATTCTCGGCCCTCTTTAAAATGCAGATGCCATTCATAAACCTTGGATCTCGTTATGGTAGATTCATCATACACATTTCTTAGCATTTCCAAAGTCTCTATTGGTGTCTTACCTAACTGTTGACAGAATTTCTTGATACAGCACTGCTCAAGAAAAGCCAATTTTCTTATGTCACCAAGCTAAGACAACTGACTTCGGAAGGTAACAGCTGTGAGTGCTGTTCGTCCGCATGACATGGGATAAATCAACTCAGTCAGGTAGGGGTAGGTTGGGAGAATCCTTTCCAAGCAATTTAACTTTAGGTACTTGCTTTCGCCACATCATCAGGAATAACCACAATCCCGGAATTTTTGGATCATACTATGTATAAGCTAATATAAAGCTTTCAGCATAAAATGCACACATAATCAATACTCTCCTTAATTGTCATTTTAATTGTAAATAAAATATAACTTTTCAAATTTGTAATTAAATACTAAATAAAGATTAATTAAAATTCATTTTATATTATTCATAGGTAAAACACACAACAGTATATTATATGTAAACTAAAAAATCTTGGTCATGAAAAATTACCTTTTACAAAGTTAAACACTAATAGCAGCATACTTATATTTTAATAAATATGCTATGATAAATGTAATTAATCTGGTAACTATGCTTAATCGCATCATGCTTTGAGTTTTACAAAACATATTTAGCAGTTTTTCGAAATTATGTTTCTAATTGAGGATCAGAAAAAAATCCTCCTATCCCCACCCCACCCCACCCGATAAAGAAAAGTAGAAAACCATGTCAAGTAGTGTTACCCAGTAGAAAAGTCTGCATTTCTGTAATATTATTAAATAGATTATTTTTCACTCATCTTAAAATTCAATGACTTAGGATATTTTATAATATGAAATTAACATATTAAAGTATAACTAAGCAATATTATTTGTAAATACATTTAAAAATCTGTTAAAAATACCTTTTTTCTCTTCGTTCTGAAATTATTTAGCTGAATATAGCCAAATATCTGTTCAGTATTCGGCCTACCAAATTCACCAGTGTAGAGATGTCCTGTGTCAATTACAGTTGACGTTGCATTACTAGAAAGAAGCTTTATCTGATTGAGCCATCAAATCGCAGGACACTTCCCCCTATGCATGTTAAAACACAGGTATAAAAAATCACTTGCAGACAGTAGGCCACAAAAAATTTAAAGGTATTGTACAAGAGCAAATCAAGCAGTGATATCATAAACGATCAGTTTTTTACACTTGTGGCTGTTATTTTGGTATTAATAACAATTTCTGGGATTATATTTGTTTCTTAAAAGAAAAGAATTCCTTAGGATGATTTTTCAAGAATTTCCAGGTAATCACAAGAAAAAAATAATTATTAAGTGTCTAAAGCATTACAACAATCAAAATTATTTGTTTCTTCCTCCTACATACCTACCAACATTCCGTTATTGAAAATCTTACACAATAAAAATCAACTAAAGATTAAATGTTTATCCTTACAATACAGTTAATTATAAATATCAATTTTATTAAATAAAAATCAAAGCAAGTTATTTAGAAATCTTTTTTCATAGTATGAAAATCAGTTATGATTTTTATAAGCTGATTAATGGAAATACAAATTTATATCAACATCTGTAAAAGAAAGTCATAAATGATCAACATACCTAAATTTGTCATAAGACAGATTGTTATTATTTATGAGAGTGTTCAAATGTGAGAGGAAAATATATATGATACACCCCGCTAGCAAGTGGGGACATGCAACCAGTGTTATATATATCAGTCTCAAATAATATCCAATTTCAAATCTAAGGCTCGCCAAAGTGCCAACATACACCATTTTGCAAGATTTTTTTCAGGGAATCATTCGAAGCATTGACTTAACAGCAATCAAAATGAGATATATCTGTCCCTTATATGGTTCGATCACCATAAAGTAAAGCAGGCATTCATTTGAAAAGTAGCAGCATTTTAAAAATTATAAACTATAACGAGTTTTATCATTAACTCTGATGTACTAAATGCAAAGATTTCAATTGTCTGAAATTTGGCGGAATTCCCCCAACTTAAATCAATTTACTGAATTTGGTGAGAATTCTGAAGATAGATCGCTTGAAATCCCTTAATAACTGCATTATTTCTGATCAGATAATTAAAATTTAACGCTGTATTCTACTAAAACCTATACACTTATTTTCAAAAATGCTATTTCCTTAAGCTCTCAGTACATTGCGCCAAGCCTAAAACTGTGCAAACCACTAGAACTTACTTTCTTAAAATCGGCATATCATCCATTTTATCTTTTGCCAAACTAACAAATTTTACATAATAGCCTCGGAAATCTTCAATCCTTATTATTTTGCATACAAAACATGTCATTCCTGCTCAGATTTCCCATGCACATGATATTATAATTAAAAAAATAACTTTACAAAAATAAACTAACAAAAAAATCATTATTATTCTTTTATTTTTACTTATTTAAGAATTGAAAACATTTTATTCGACAAAATTGCAACACATGACAACCACGATGCTCATTTCACACGTTTTTCACTATGGGAATGGGGGTTACAATTACGGAAAGCTTTCTATATGGAAATCATAAAAAAATCTCAAAACTCTGGGAACGGGTGGACTATCATTTACTCTATAGTATTTTGCACATCTGTGCAAAATTTCAGGCTGATTGGTCCGTTTTTGTGGATTTGTATATGGTCTAAACCCACAAACACAGTTTCATTCTTATTATTACTTAGATTTCTGTGTATCAAAAGCATACATTTATAAAAAACATTAGTTAAATTTACACATTTTACAACATTTAAGCTATTAATAAATGGTGGTATCTATGACAAGTTAGAGAGAAAATGGAGTTTCTGCTGTATAAGCAAAAAATCAATCATATCTTTATCTCATACGGTTTTCAATTTAATAAATTTACAAGGATAATTTAGCTGAACATTAGTGACTGAGGTACCAAAGTTTAAAAAATTATGTTTTTAAAAATTTTGTTGAATAAAAACACTTCTTTCTAAAAATCTTACAATAATGCCAATTAGATTTATAATAATCTTACAATGTAATCAATTTCTTAGATTAATCCTTACATGTTGGCAGCATTGCTTCTAGCATAAATAATGTTAATTCATTAAATCAAACACAGTTCCATATTAAATTCTGCATATAAAAAGTCAAAAATTATTTCAAGGGTGAAATGAGTTTTTAAAAAAACACAGTACTAACGTATTATCCTGCCAAACTATTTTTCCGTCAAATGAGTTGCCAATCGTATTCAAAACCATTGATAATTTCATACCCGGCATTTCTCTTGGCGAAAAAAATTGCTCGTCTTGGCAGACCGCGGGGTAATACGTAAGTACCAAATACACTTTATCGATTGACAGGATTTTGTTCAACCCAAAAAATCCCAACTGAAAAACTTAAATGGTATTTTTTTTTCAAAATTTCAAATTTAATTACATAGGTAATACATCTCTTGATATCAATACACCAATTGCAGGGTTCAATGCATACGATAATTGGGTTTGTATTGCAGCCTCATCACAAAATTGCAAACGATTAACATGGCCCTTTATAAAAATGCAATAAATTATAACAGCACTTCACTGTCACTTAACCTGTTTTATCAATTATTTTAACAAAATGTATTTTACTGGAAAAAAATTCCTGGATCAACCCCTGACTTGTAAAAGGTCTGTAGAACTTTTCATAGTGCACCTATGAAATTGGGGACAACTTTTGTTAGTAAAACAAGGTTATACTGATTGTCTGTACACAAAGTTAATGGTAAACAACTCCATTTACTAAACAGTATTAATACGAGTAAAACCGAGCAATATTAAGCATAAACAATGGGGGAATAATTCCATAAGCGGAGGCAGGTTTAATTGGCAACATTATTTTTGTCTTCAACGTCTATATATAAGAAAATATAAAACCAAAACTACAATACACTTATCTAAGGACCTTCTTAAAACATTTCTAAACATATTTCAAATGCAATATAAAACAAATTGAACATAACCAAAACACTTAGCTCTACACTGCCCCCGCTTACGGAATTTATCCCAACAATGGAATATTTGTCTTAAATAAAAGTACTAAGCTTATAATAAAAGCAAAACTCGTTAAAGCTTTTTATTGTTATTATTATTCAGTGATGAATGCTAGAAAACAGAAAATATAAGTAGGAAAATGTAAAATATTCCAACTTAAAGCTCTATTTTACAGGTTTTTAAAGAAAAACTAAACTTGCCATGAGATTTCTCTGGCAATTTATGAGCTAATTTTTAATCCCGGTGGCGTATGAATCTCAAATCGTATCATTACTTTAATTTTAAAATTGAAAATTAGTGTTTTTCTGTTTGTTTTTTACAGGTATGTATAAAAAATATGACTAGAGTAGCAGGAATTGAATATAATCACAAATTATTTTAACTTTGCAATCATAATTCCCCATACACCGATACGGAAAAAAACGTAAACAATGCATTTCACAAACCAACGCAACGACAGTGGTTTTGTTGAACAGTACCGTTCTTAAACTTCATAAGTCTAATATCTATTTAACTGTTTCTGTACAATACTTCAATAAAATGAGAGTAATGATTAGAAACCGAGAAAATTAAATTTATCCAGGCTTTACTAATTGTTTTATAAGAGAAATAGGTTACGTGTAAACATTAGGCTTAACGGCTTTAAAATACACGTCGTTGTGTTTTAAAGCATGAGTTTTTTTGAAAAAGTAATATTTCTTAGCAGAAAGATTTCAGAAAATATAAGTAAAAATTAAAAAACATTACGTTTAAAATCACCTGCAATTCTTTACGGATCCTCAAGCGTAACGTCGTAAATGGTTGTTTGTGTTTGGTTCGCCCATTCGCCGCACCCGCACCGGATCGGCTGCCACAGATAAACGTCGTTAAAATACAAAGTTATTCCAAAAGTCGTTTTATAACATAAAATATAGCAAGTTTACGTAGAAAGCATGGTTAAATTCTGTTAACATTTTTTTTCTGTTGGAAAAATGACAGAATAGTTCTGTATTTTTAAGATTATTTTTTGCAGTGAGGTGTGCCAGTGCCCCCGAGGGGGTTGGAATTCTACTTATTGGTCCCTAATTTTGAACCGATTCCAGATGAGGGACCAACCACCACCTGAAATCGGCACCCCCAGAGGTATCGTTTAATAACTTGGAGGACATTGGAGCCACGACAGATTTTACGTGCACCAGCTCCCATGAGCGTACAGGGTTCCACAGCAGACGAGATGAGAGGGAGATGACCCTCCCAAGCACTGGCCAAGCCGGATGCTGCTTCACTCACCGTGTTCTTATGGGAACGGAGTTTAGCGCCCAGACCACTGCGCGACTATCGAACATGTAACATACGTATATAATTTCATACTTAGATGGAGTATACGACTATAGTACGTTAACGTATAGTATAGTTACGTATATAGTTCGACTTGGAGTATACGACGTACCTACATGCATGCATATGCGTCACGTAGTAAAAGTGTATTTCTTCTATACTGTATTGCTTCTGCACTGCATTACCATATAAGAAAAATGCGATTACAAATACATTTCAAATATAAAAGAAATCTGTAAAACACTTGTGAATGTTATCATTCGGATTGCATCGTAGGGACGGAAAGGGTTAAATGCATGTCAACATTACATAAGAACTTATCGAAAAGTGATACTCACCCTGGTGATTGGCCAACCTTACGCATAAAGTGAACGGGCCAGTTCCTTAAATCCGTGTTCAACCCGATGAAAACTCATCGGTTAGACTACTTCGGACGTTTCCACGTCCGAGGGGACATGAACTGCGTGTATCCGAGCACTTTCACAGTGGACGGCCCGATTTCTTCTCATCGGCTCAAGACTACGTGGCCGGTAAAGGCCCGAGCAAAATTGCTAGTAGGGATGGCTCCGACAAGGCGAGCAAATTGCCTTTGTTTTGAGTAAAAGATTAGTAACAGTGACTCATATAAATATTAATTAGGAAAACTTAATTAAAAAGCCTAAAAGGGGTTTTTATATTACATATATATATATATATATATACCAAGAATATTTACACCAATACTTATTGAATCCTTGTGGACTAAACTTAATTTCTCTATTTACAAAAATGATAGAGCTTTTATTTTTAAACAGAAGAAGGGCAAATTTTATTGACTCGCTATCATATATGACTCGCGGAACAGTGGCTGGAGCACAGTTCCCAGTTTTATTTGTACAGTGGAACTTGCCTAATGGGACGACCCTTGGGAAGAACAAAACTGGTCACCTTACAAAGGTAGTAAAGTGTGATGGTTGTAAAGCGAAATTGCATTAAAGTTGTCACTTTAATGCAGACAGACGATCGCTTGACCAAGGTGGTCACTTTAGCAGGTTCCACCGTATTTGAATGAACGACGGCACACTGATACGGGGGGGGGAAATCTTCCGTTGCTCTCTCCATTTTATAGGGGACGGAGTTTGAAGTTTAGTGCAGAAATCATTTATCGGTAAACCCCGAGTAGCCATTAAAAAGTCGTAAAATTCGCGACGACAATGCCCTCTTACTCACTGCAGTCACGTTAGACGCAGCGGCAATCAGCATACCCTACAAGCAACAATTCCCAGTTTCTGCTTGGCCAACCACCGGCATTCATCGCAACTCATCGCTCACCGAAATTCGGTACTCGGCCCAGACACGGAATTCCATCTAAAAACGATGATTGTTATGTGTGCGGCAGACACTGATCGGTCCGGTACCCATAAAACGATGCTAAGTACGATATCCGGCCTGAGTTATCGGGGAAATCTGTAAAACACTTGTGAATGTTATCATTCGAATTGCATCGTAGGGACGGAAAGGGTTAAATGTATGTCAACATCACATAAGAACTTATCGAAAAGTGATACTCACCCTGGTGTTTGGCCAACCTCACGCATAAAGTGAACGGGCCAGTTCCTAAATCCATGTCCAACCCGATGAAAACTCATCGGTTAGACTACTTCGGACGTTTCCACGTCCGAGGGGACATAAACTGCGTGTATCCGAGCAGTTTCACAGTGGACGGTCCGATTCCTTCTCATCGGCTCAAGGCTACGTGGCCGGTGAAGGCCCGAGCAAAATTGCTAGTAGTGTAGGCCTTAAGTGATGCTGAAGCATAGACGAACATTTCAGCCCTCCGCAATTTGTACAGCTTTCATTCTTTCAACTGCTCTCACAAGTTGTCCACACCACCTAGACGTATGGGTACAAATCCTCACTATAAAAGTAAAACATATTTTAAGATATCAGACAAAGCGAGTGCCTGGCAATGTATAGGTGGTCTGGTTTTAAAAAGAAAGCTCTAACTGTAAATAGCAGGTATTGATGGTAATAGTTGTAAATAGCAATTGACGTTGGCTTTCTACAGTCCTCACAGAAAAGGATGGGAATTACTTAATCTGGAAAACTTAAATGCCATCCTAAAATGCGCAAATGTATGCTGTGAACACTGTATATTGCACATGGCTGTGAAATGGGTTCAATAATGCATTCAGCAATTATACTCTGTACACACTAAACTGTTAATGGATAGGGCCCGCGAACAACAACATGAATAAAGGTCGTTGCTGATTAGCCACGTCTTGTCGTCACCCCAGTGTTTAAGGCGACATTTTTCGGGCGAAATTTACGACTTTTAATGAACATTCGGGCATTCGGGATCTACCAACAAAAGATTAATGTGTTAAATTGAAAACCCTATCCCCCCCCCCCATACAGCGGCGAGAGCAACGGAACATTTTTTCCCCGTATCAGTCCCGTCCTCTATTGAAACGCATAAAACACGTGGCTTATGAGCATCGGCCTTAACTTTATGGGTCTAGGGCGCACGATATCTCTGCCCCCCCCCCCTTCCGAGTTTTCTTTCGACGGTTCTTGCAGCAGACAACATACTTATTTAGTTGTGATATACTATGTCTAATTATACATAGAGAGAAAAAGTATTGGGAAATCAATGTATCATCCTAATGAAAAACAGAGCCCCCCCCAGATGGTTTCTCTGGATCCGCCCCTGATCCAGTACGACAACTCCTGCGAAGTCATTAAATGACATTCTTTTAGAGGGAGTTGTGTCTGAAGAATTGTATGAGATTATGATTCGATTTAGAAAACATAGATATGTGATTTTAGCAGATATTGAGAAAATGTACAGACAAATAGTTATAAATCCTGAACAAAGGAAATTGTTGAGAATATTATGGAAAACATCTCCTTCATCGCCGTCAATAGAGGTTTATGAATTTAATACAGTAACTTACGGTACGTCATGTGCTCCGTTCTTAGCGGTTCGAGTTTTGAAGGAATTTGCGTTAGAGGGAGCAGAAACGTTTAGTAAAGCATCAGAAGTTTTGTTAAATGACACTTATAGGGATGACATTATAAGTGGTGGAGATACCCTGAATTCTGTAAAGGAGCTTCAGTTCCATCTTATTCAGCTTCTGGGATCAGACGGAATGCATTTGCATAAATGGCAAGCCAATGATATGACATTACTAGAAAATGTCAGGAATGGAAATCTTGAAGATTATTCATTTCTTGAAAATGAAACCAAAGCCTTAGTAGTTACTTGGATGTTTTTACGTTTAAGGTGAAAATTGCTCGGCAGAATAAACGTTCTAAAAGAACTGTTCTTTCAGACATAGATAGGCTCTTTGATCCGATTGGTTTCATCGGACCGGTTATCACAAAAGCAAAAACTTATATGCAAGAACTCTGGAAATTAAAACTGGATTGGGAGAGTTCTCTACCAAATTGCATGGCTAAATCTTTGGATCAATTTCTAGAATCATTACACCATTTAGAAGACCTTAAGATTAGTCGTTATATTTTGACTCTTTGTGCTGAAGAAGTTAATTTAATTGGGTTTGCAGATGCATCAACGATTGCATTTGGAGCAGCCGTGTATATCCAGTCATCTTATCGCTCTTCTGTGAAACATCATGTAATTTAATAAGCAGTAAATCACAAATTTTTCCATTAATGGCAGTCAGTGTCCCTAGACTGGAACTGTCTGCATGTCACCTATTGTCCAAGCTCGTGATCAGAATCGTAAAGGTCTTGAAATACGATAACGGCGTTTTCTTGTATACTGATTCCCAAATTGCTCTAGCATGGATACACACACCACCCTGAAAGTTAAAAAACATTTGTAGGAAATAGTGTGGCAAAAATTCAAGAGCATACGCTTAGTTTCCATTGGAATCATGTTTTGTCCTCTAAAAACCCAGCAGACTTAATCTCAAGAGGCTTGAAGGCTGAAGAGTTAGTAGATAATCAACTATGGTGGCATGGACCAGAGTTTCTTCTTCAACAAATTAGTATTTTCGCACAGAGAGATCTGCAGATGTCCTAAGAAGACAAGGATCATATGTTGAAGGAAATGAAGATTGATTCTCCGGGGATTCAGTCAGAAGAAATTTTGACAGTTCATACACATTCACATCTAACTGTGACTCACTCATCTGAAGACTTTATTGACTATTTATTTTCTTTAACCAACAAACCAACAATTATGTGAAATTAATTTGAATTTGTAGTTTTATTTTTAGGTTTTTTAACAACTGCAAGCATCCAGAATCCAAATTATCTGGATGACTTTCAGGAGATGAGCTAAAAAATTCAGAGATCTTTTTGCTTAAGCAGGTACAGTATACTGCATTTGGAGAGGACATAAAATGTTTGCAGAACCAGAAAAGTCTCCCAGATAATAGTAAATTAAAGTATTTTAATCCTTTTTTGGATGAAGATGGCCTTATTAGAGTTGGTGGATGTTGGAGTAATTCCATGTAAACTTCCTTAGTGACTGTGATTTGTCTATAAATGTCCATAAGCATTCATTCTGGATTAATTTATTATGCTTAATTTACATATATACATTTAAGACAGAGGTTTTAGAAGTTTAGCCATGCTATTCAGGCGAACATGCCTGTCTGTCATTACATCTGGTTCTTATCTCTCGTGAAACATACTGAACTAAAACATACTTACACAGTGGCGCTGCAATCGCGCAGAAATTTTCTCTTCGGAGGAGGTAAGGCATAAGATTCTACAACTTCCCCCCCGATGAAATTAAGTTTCATCTAAATACTAAAATAAAATAGTTAAAATACAAATAATGAAATTAATGGTTACACAAATTACACTCTAATATATATATAAAACACAATTAAAGTTCGCAGTTCAATCAGTCTCTTAGCTCTAATGGAAACAGCAACTGTACAGGTCTTTTAATTGTTCCTGATTTGATTTTTACGCTGCATGCTCTCACCTTTCCGTCTCTACCTGGAAATACTTCAAGGATTCTACCCATGCTCCACATGTTTCTGGGTAGCTTAGTGTCTCCCAGAAGTACCACATCACCTTCTTTGAAGTCTCGTGATGCTACAGCTGAAGGTGCACAATTGGCCGATTTTAAGTTCATTAAGTATTCTTTTCTCCATCTTTCCCAGTAATGATCCAACAGTCTTTGTCGGTAGTTATAACGTTTAGTTAAAGTCTTTCTGGTTGTCATGAGGTTTTCATTCAGTTTTACTGGTGGTAATGACGTTATTCGTCTTCCTGTTAAAATGAGCTGGCGTCAATGGTGATGGTTCTGCGGGATCTTCATATAAATATGTGATTGGTCGGGAATTAATTATAGATTCTATCTCTGTTAATATGGTTTCTAGTTCTGCGACAGATAGGGACGATTTTCCAATAACTTTGCGTAGGATTGTTTTGACTGTCTGTCTTACTAATCTCTCCCAGAACCCGCCCCACCAGGGAGCTCTTTCCACTATAAATTTCCAATTTATACCTGTTTTTCCGAAAAAGTCGCTTACTTCCGATGAATTGATGTTATTCCATATCTCTTTTAAATCAAGGTTTGATCGCTTAAACGTGTTCGCGTTATCGGAGTACATAGTTGAACACAATCCACGCCTGGCGATGAATCTTCGTAAAGCTAATAAGAACGTTTCGGTGGTCAAATTAGATACTAATTCTAAGTGAATTGCACGTGTGACTGTGCATGTACACAGTAATATATAATGCTTCCTGTTATCATCTCTTGTAAAGAAGGGGCCAGCGAAATCGATTCCTGTGATCTCGAATGGAAAGGATTTCTGGATCCTGTCCGCTGGCAGAGGTGCAATCACTTGTGTACCAGAACGTATTCTAAATCGTTTGCAAGTTAAGCATTTGTTCAAGATAGATTTAGCTACTTGTCTTCTTCTAAGGATCCAAAATTTACTTCTTGCTTCCGCCAAAGTATCAGCTACTCCCGAATGATAGACCTTTAAATGAGCGTTCATTACTAGTAATTCGGTGTATTTTGACTTGCTGGGAATTATCCATGGATGTTTTTCGTGTAATTCCAGATCGGAGTTTTGCAGTCTTCCGCCTAAGCTTATAATTTCATTCGAATCTAAAATTGGATTTAAATTGTATAGACATGATGACTTGTCTACTGAATTGCCTTCTTTCAATGAGTTAATCTCACTTTTAAAATGTATTGACTGAGTGTGTTTTACCCAATAAATTTCAGCGATACGCAGTTCATCTGCAGTTAATGGACCGGATTTTTTGGTATCATTTCTCGCATTGTAAACAAATCTGTTGATCCAAGCAGTGATTCGATACATCTTTGACAGTTTACTGTAGTTTTCAATATTTATAATTGGGTCATTATTAGGGATGGTGTTGCAGACTAATTGATGGCAGGTTTCTATTTTGACCGTTTTCTTTTCTGTTAGCACTTCTTCTGATGTTACTTTATCTGCTATGCTTGATGGCCAAAGTTCTTCCGATAATGTCAACCAGTCTGGTCCTCTGAACCACCTGTTACTGTTCTTCAATCTTTGAACTGATTCAGCTCTTGTGAGCAAATCTGCTGGGTTTTCTTTTCCTTTGCAGTAGTTCCAGTTCTGTGGATCAGAATTCGTTTTTATTTCGATGACCCTGTTAGCTACAAATGGTTTCCATTCTCTCGAAGTGACTTTAATCCAGTGCAGAACTATTGACGAATCCGTGTAAAGATAGATGTTGCATTTCTCTATTTTGAAAATATCTTCAAGGTATTTGGCAATTCTTGCTGCAATTACTGCTCCGAGGAGTTCCAACCTGGGTACGGTCAGTCGTTTCAATGGGGCGACTCGCGCCTTTGACATTACAAAAGTAGTATTAAATCCCTTCGCATCCCTTTGCCTAAAGTACGCGATTGCGCCGTAAGCCCTGGGACTGGCGTCTGAGAACACGTGAAGTTGTAGTGCATCCGTGTTCATTTGAACTTCGTCTTGAGAGTATCTTCTCTCGACAGAAAGATCTTTAATATCTTCAATTTCGGAGTTCCAGCTGACCCACTTTTCTTGCAATTCTTGAGGAAGTTTCTCATCCCATCTTGTTCCTCTTTCCCACATATCTTGAAGGAGACATTTTACTCTGATTGTATATGGCGATAAAATTCCCACTGGGTCGAAGATTTTAGCTACTGTTTGTAAAATGAACCGTTTTGTGTTTTTAGCATTCTTAATTGATTCTAAGAGGGGGTTAATCTGTAATTGTAAAACATCTAATTTGTCATCCCACTTTATTCCTAACACCTTAGATGGCTCTTCATTATCTTCTACCTCCATGTTATTTTCAGACTAGAGTTTGCTCAAATCTTTGGAATTTGTTCTCCATTTTCTTAATTTCATTCCTGCACCCATTAATAGTTTATCTGCCTTCACTGGCATCTTTACCTCCAAAGAACAAATCATCAACGTATAAATTTTTGTCTAACATTTCTACTATCATTGGTAATTCTGTTCTGTATCTTTTTATGTGGTGTTTAATCGTCGCAGCTAAGAGGAAAGGGCTTGAAGTAACTCCAAACGGAACCCTCTCCTGAATCGGAAAATTTTAATGTTGTTTGTGTCAAATAAATCTCTATCTGTCCAGAGAAAACGAAGATAATCTCTATCAGAAGGCTCAACTGCAATCTCCAAAAATGCCTTCTCAATGTCCGATGAAAATGCAATTTTATGTTCTCGAAACTTTAAAATTAAAGTCAATAAATTAGGGTTTAAATTCGGTCCTTGATGTAAATATTCATTTAGGGATTTTTGTTTATTTTCTTTGGAAGATGCATCGTATACAATTCTAACTTTGCTTGTGGTTTTATTTTTTCTAACAACTGCAGAGAGGGGCATATAGTAACAGTTTTCCAATTTTATTTCAGCATCCTGACATTCCTCAATAATCCCTTCCCTAAGTTGTTCTGAAATAACATTCTTATAATTTTCATACAGCCAAGGATCTTCTTTTAATCTGTATAAAATAGTTTATTAAATCGACGTTTTGCAAGGTCAAAATTATTATGAGGTACTTGTGCCTCATCCTTCCACGGTAATTTTACCTCGTATCTTCCCTTCTGATATTTTATATTTTCCTCAAGTTTTTTAAGACTTTGTTAGACGCGCATAAATTTTCCTTTTCATTTATGCCTAAAGAATCCAACTCAAAGAACTTTCGGAGTTCATTACATATTTCACTTGATTCTGCTTCGCAACACATAAAGAGAATTAATACACTGCTCTGCGGTGTTTATATTTTTCTCAGACTGTCCCATGACTGTATATCCAAATACCGTTTCGAGTAGAAGCAGATTGTTTATATTTTGAAGCTTTCCACATGCCACTCGAGTGAAATTATCTATGCCTATTAGAATTCCGATCTGACCTTGAGCGCACTTTTCGTAAGCCAGGGGGTAATTTTTCTCTCTCATCAGCTCTCTTATTTTTTCATTTGGAATTGTCACTGGCGCCGATGAAATAATTTCTGTCTGAAGTGCCTCAATTTCGATCTCCGCTGAGCTCGTGAGATTTCGCAGTAGCAATTTAACTACTTTGTAGGATTTTTTAATTGGTTTAGAAGAACCAAATGGATAAACACTCAAATTTTCTTCACGAATTATAGGGAGTTTTAGCTCGTTAACTATATTTTCTGAAACGAAACTTCTTTGAGACCCAGTATCTAACAAAATACGCGCTATTTTCGATTTAGAATTATAATGAATTAATACGTCACAAGTTAATAACAACATATCACTTTCTACTTTCGGTTCGTGTTGATTGTGAAACATGGTAGTTATTGTAGTTTTGTTGTCGGGTTTAGATTCTAATGTGTCACAGATAAACTTGTGGTGTTTTTTGCTACATTTGGGACATAGTTCAGCTCTGGAGCGACAGGATTTCTCAATGTGGGACCTTTTTAAGCAGAAATAGCATAAACCCTTACGTTTTAGAATGTTTTTCCTTTCGGATATCTTAAATTTAGTACAATCATTACTTGTGTGTGTTCCGTTTTCACAATATACACAGGTTTCTCTGGATATCGCGTTCAGTGCAGCTGTAGGGGTTCTGAAGGGTTTAGGTTTATATTTATGAAAGTTATACGAGTTTTCTCTGATTTTATAGTTGGATATTTTATTGTTAGTATTCTCTCTTAGATTAATTTCGGAATTGTTCGGTTTTGTCAGATTTTCCGTTCTTTCTCTATTTTCTATTTCCCTTTTAAGGAATGTCATCAAATCCGTTATTTTCTCATTTTCGTTTTGTTTTTCCTGACGGGCGAATTCTAAAGCCAAGTCTTTTGGGATTGTTTTTATTAACACCGGAAATAGTAAACATCCATATGTATTGGTTTCAATTCCAAGACTTTCGAGTCCGCGAATTTGTATTAAACATTCATCGTAAAGTTTTCTTAGACCTTTTAGATCGCTGGACTTTTTAACCGGATTTAAATTAAGTAATTTATTCATATGAGCATCGATTATAATTTCTTTTTTACCGAACCGACTTTCTAAGATGTCTACAGCCTTTTCGTAATTTTCCGAGGTCAAACTTAATCCTTGTATAGCTGTTGCGGCATCTGATATCAGAACAGATTTTAGATAATTGAACTTCTCTACATTATTGAGAGTTTCGTTCTCATGAAATGCTGATTTATATTGGGCCCAAAAGGAAGGCCAAGAACATATATCTCCGTCAAATTGTACTATGTTCAGTTTTGGTAGTTTAATGCTAGCTTTTCCTGGGGTGTTACTATTATTAACGTATCCTGCGTTGGAAGTATTTACTCCGTTACTTGAGGAGATCATTGCCGGTTGCGTCTTTTCGTTTATGTTTTGTAAACATTTGTTGCTTCTAACTTTAATGCTAATTATTTTTTCGCGATACTCGTCTCGAGTTTCTATCTCAGTCTCTGTAATTTTTATAACAGATTCTATGTCAGTATCAAGTGCAATAAGAGTTTTTTCTTTTTCGATTACCTGAGCCAATTTTTCTTCAATTGTCAAGGAGTCTATGTCCTCTTTGACTTTTTTAATTTCGGTTTCCAGTTTGTTTATAATTTTAGTTGTTACTGTTCGCAATATAGCTCGCGCTTTCTTAAGCTTCTCAAGATCCATTTTGTTAATTTTAACAATCAGTTTTTATTTAATAACTCTATTTTCAATAAATCAATAAGTGAGCAAAGGTTTCACTCACCTTCATCTGTTATCCCGAGTCTGGATCGCGGGTGAGGCACCAAAATGTTGGAGTAATTCCATCTAAACTTCCTTAGTGACTGTGATTTGTCTATAAATGTTCATAAGCATTCATTCTGGATTAATTTATTATGCTTAATTTACATATATACATTTAAGACAGAGATTTTAGAAGTTTAGCCATGCTATTCAGGCGAACATGCCTGTCTGTCATTACATCTGGTTCTTATCTCTCGTGAAACATACTGAAGTAAAACATACTTACACAGTGGCGCTGCAATCGCGCAGAAATTTTCTCTTCGGAGGAGGTAAGGCATAAGATTCTACAGTGGACGCTTGGTAAATTCTAATGAGAAAACATCCTATCGTTTTGCCTCATAAACATAAATTAAGCTCAGTAATTTTTTAATATTATCATAAAAAGTTTTTTCACGTTGGTCTACAAGCACTTTTGCACCATGTTCGAGCTCAGTATTGGATAACAAATGGTAGATCCCTCGCTCGTAATGCCGTTCACAAATGCATAGCTTGTTTTAGACATAAACCCGTAGAAGCCACTCAACTCATGGGAGATTTGCCCTCCTCTAGACTGAATCCTAGTCCTCCTTTCTCAATATGTGGCATAGACTTCTGGGGTCCCTTCCAAATTAAGTTTAAAAACCAAAGGAAAGGAAAACTAAATAAAGTTTATGTAGCATTATTTATTTGTTTTACCACCAAAGCAATCCATTTAGATATAGTAACAGATTTAAAATCTGAGTCATTTATCGCGACACTTAAAAGGTTTTTTGCTCGAAGAGGCAAAAGTAATACGATTATTACTGACAATGGAACATTTGTTGGTACCAACAGCGAGTTGAAAAAATTGCATGCCATCGCAAATAGTCCAGCTAATACTTTAACTAATTATTTAGCATCTGAGACTATTAACTGGAAATTTATTCCTCCTCGTTCTCCCAACTTTGGCGGCTTATGGGAAGCTGGTGTCAAATCTTTTAAGTACAACCTCAAAAGAATGTTAGGCAATTCCCACGTAACATTAGAATAATTTCTTACTATAATAACCCAAATCGAGGGTATTCTAAATTCGCGTTCTTTACAACCGTTGAGTTCCGATCCCAGTGATATAGAAGTTTTGACTCCCGGGCATTTTTTGATTGGCCGTCCGATCACTGCCCCCCACCCCCTGAACCAGATTCAACAGCACTTAATGGAAATAGATTAACTAGTTGGCAAAAAATTGCAAAAATGACTCAACTCTTGTGGAAAAAATGGCAACAAGATTACTTAAATAATCTTCAACAACGCAATAAATGGGTAAAAGAGAAAAATAATCTTAACAGGGAATGTCTGGTCATTCTTAAAGAAGAAAATTTACCCCCTTGCCAATGGGCTTTAGGTAGAGTCCTGTATGTAAAATATGGTCCAGATGGCAAAGTCAGAGTTGTCACACTGAAAACTATGAAGGGAATAGTTACTAGATGTATATCCAAGGTTAGTCCTCTTCCTATAGACTATAATGATGTGTCAAATTAAAATTTAAGCTTTGTTTATAATTGAAATATTGTTCAAGTATTATTGTACATTGATGTTCATTATTCTAGAATATGTTAGTTGTACTTATTGAATGTTTGCAACATGTCAATGGGGCCGGTATGTTACCGCCTGGCTTGGCATCAGTGTTCCGGGCGCTTGGCGTAATTTATATTCTCAGCAGAGTCTGTTCACCACTTCGAAATCGTCGCTTGCCTTGCAGGAGCCTTGCTCAACCATCTCTTGTTATGTTCGTTGTTAATAAATATTTGTTATCGTTAAAAATTAGTTTCACCCATTTAGTTAGTTATACAGTCCATTTGATAGTCGACGAAGCCAAAACACACAGTATACCACGTTAATAACTATTTCTTGAAATTAAAAGTGTTATATTAATTATTTTTCAACGATCGTCTTACAGCTAACTGAACCATAATCCTACGTTGCGTAATATATACCGCGGTAGTTTCACCAAAAGGACTAATTGAATTTTTTGACATTTTGTTTTCGCATAGATAGTTAGATCATATTTTAGTAAAATATTCGTTTCCTACCGTGCGAAGAACAGGCACGCAGCTAGTGCATTTTATAAAATATAACATATATTTTAGCATTATATATGAAGCAAAAATGATTCTTCATATGTGTTTTATTGATGCAATAAGCTCTTGGAGCAAACGACAGGGAATCAGATCGACTGCTGTCTATGGCTGAAAAAAAAAATGTTCATGCTAATATGGAGCTGCCGCATAGCTCGTTCATCACCTTTTACTTAATATTCCTCCCGTGTTAAAGGCTGTTGCTGAGAGGTGACGATAGCGATAAATCGATAAGTGGTTCATTCGAAGGAGGAATTGAACAAACTGCAATACTAATGTCAAATAACAAAACAAGTAATCGTATACACGCATCACTGTTTGACCAAACAAAATAGAGTTAAGAATTCCTGGAGGGATCTTCTCTCTAAATGTTTCATTTAGTCTAAAATTAAGGTTCTGCTAAACAATCAGAGTTTGCATTTGGTGCATGTAAATCGTTAATCATTGAGCTAATTATAAATCTGATTATACCACTAGTTAGTACTAAAATGTCAGAAACCAAGAGCACCCCTTTACTAACATGCTTCTATTCTTATAGATAATGCTCTACAATTGCAAGAATACTCCCTTTACGATTCAACGAACGCTTAACGATTTCTTTCGATTTCGAATAAAGGTATTCTTTAATTCAAATTGTCTACATTTAATTCGGGCAGGTTTCTTATTTATAATTCGTGGTTGTGACCTTTTTCTTTTAAAACCTCAACATCTTGAGAACTGGCTAAATTTAGAGATCTTAGAAAATTTTTAAAAGTTTCTCAACGGAGTTCTGTTTTGGAATTTGTATTATATCCGTAAATCAAGCCGAAAAAATTGAAAATGAGCTACAGACCATATGCTTTGAAACCAAAAGTGCTGCATACATTAATAGCTCTCTCCCGTCAGTAAGAGTGGCGTTTTTGAAATGGGCTTCCTTTTTAATCTCAATAGTTATGGACCGGTACAGCAATGGCATATTCATTCTCAAAAGGGCGGGATTTGTCTTCTTAAGGTTGACTTAATATTTTCTCTTGCAGATCACTAACATATTTCTTTTGCCGTTTTGGGGAATTGCGGTAACAACTAATTTAAAATGGCATTCGGCATTCTTGATTTTATGTGGAATGGGTTACAGTGATATTCATCAACCGAGTCACGTAACTGGAATGGTCGATTTGACTCAGAGAAAATTCTGAAATTGTATTGGTCAAATGTCATGGTAACCTTGCACTTGGCATGGGATTTCCTTCGATAATCTTTGAAGTAACTCGCTCTGCTGAGTTATCTCACGGATTTAATTTTTTGGTAAATACAGATTAAGTTATAAAATTCTGCCCGTCAGAGTTGCATTGACTGCTAAAAAATAAATCACAACTCAATCATCAATAAAAATAAAATGCGTATATGTTTTATTAGAAAACGCTAAATAAACAACAGTAACAGAACAGATGAGGGAAAAATACAATGCTACAGAAATTTGAAATTAAAGTAAGAAACAAATGCGTGTGTGTATGTATGGATGGGAACAGTCATCTGTTTCAAACCGGTTGTCGTCCAGTGAAACTCTGGAACAATCTATATTGAATCAAATTGCTTCGAATAGCCTAGAAAATCCGTTTTGATTTGTACCCAACATTTTAGAATGTCATGCTTTGATTGATTGATTGATTTCTTGATTCGTATGCACACCCCCTTTGAAACTGTCTTGATGAGCAGTAGGGGCAGATGCAAATAGAAGAGTCCTCAGACGTTTCATATTTTCTTCAGAGAGTCTATTAACAGTTCCATTTCAGCTGAAAAGAGACAGAAAAAGATATTTTCAAAAATTAATCAGCTATGCACAAAATCGAGGATATTTTCTAACCAGAATACTCGCTAAAAAGATTGTGCACTTACAGTGTACGGATGTGTGTACTGCGGAAGCACACCGTATGTGCACTCTCAGCTGCTGCACATAATTGTGCACTCAGATTGTGCATTCAGGATGCACAACTGATTGTGCACTTAATCTGCATAATGAATGTGTGGTAAGGCTACTCATAACCGTGTACTCAGTTGTGTATTCGGGATACACAATTGATTGTGCACTTAACCTACAATGCAAAAATAGTCTGCCAAATTTACAGATGAAACTGTCAGCCAGGACGCCAATTTATTTCCATTTTTTTACAGAAGTCTGTTCCATAAATTTTACAGATTCTCGGTTTATTTTACAGAAATCTACCGGATTCTGTAAAATATACGGAAATAAACTGGCTTCCTGGCTGACAAATTTTTTTTCTGTCAGTTTAACAGACTTCTTTTGCAGTGTAGACAATGATTATGGGGTAAGGCTACTCACAATTATGCATACAGAATGTACAATTCAATACACTTTAACCTACACAAAGAATGTGTGGTAAAGCTACACATAATTTCTGCGTTTTTAAATAGGAATTCTACATTCATTTTGGCATCACCACAGGAAAAGATTCAATGATTGTATTTTGGAAATGTAAGCTGCCTTGAAGCAAATGCTTATAAGATAGCATGCTCCAAAAGAAAAACTCTCAGAGGTCTTAACTGGAATTAACACCAGTGCCAGTTTTTCTTTTGAAACATGCAGTATTGGAAGAAAGAAAGCTTTTGCCTCACTGCAACTTATGCTGCTAAAAAAGATTAAGTTGAATCTATTATCGTGATAATGACGCAATTAAGTTAATGCCAAAATTAAATAAATTTTGTTCTTCCATAAGCAGGGATCGATCAGACTTTTTAAACTTGTGTTTCCCAAGAACTCATATTTTCAGTCTTTTGATAAGTTTTCTGTGTCTTTTCTGAAAACCTTTTGAAACAACAGCTTTAGCTTTCTCCCCCAGTATGCGATTTCGATTCTGTTTTAAACACAATATTACTCCTGTCTAAAAGAAACTCTAAAAAAAGAAGAAAAAAAGTTGTACTTGCATGCAACAGTAAACCAAGATTCTTTAATTTGGTAGCTAAAATTCAAAATCCGGTAACACACGTTTTGAATTGCCTTGTTGCTCGGTAAAGAAGTAAAGAAATGCGGCGCTGCGCATGTTGCAGCTCCGCAGCATAGTTGCCAATAGAAATAATATGAATTTAATTTTTAACGAATGTCCCCAAGAAGTACGTAACTAAATTAAATTTATGTACATAATTGAAAAACTTACTTTTAATTTAAGCAATATACATCTATTCATAATTATTTTTAAAAAACCAGAAATTCCGTGTATCTCTGACGTCAAGACTAGTCATGACGTCAATGTTCGTCAAACTATTGTGCAATGATCGTGCAATTAGTGTCCGCTCACGGATCACACACTGATTATGCGGTTAGAAGGTGCACAATTTTTTTTAGAGAGTAGTAAATTCAGATGGTTAAATACAGGTTTTACACGGTCCTTCAAGGTTATCGATCTCAGAGGAGCAATCAAAGACACAAGCTGGGAAGAACACTGGTCACGTTATTTCCAATACTGAATTCAAAGAACAGGTTAAACTTGGATTAAAAGAAAAAGATGTAGGGTAGAAAAGAATGAATAATCTAATAAATTCTATGAGCTCTACCGTTTTCAAGCAATTTCACTCTATAAAAAACAATAATTTCGGATAGAAATAACTAATTAAAACAAAATAAGCAAACTATTCTACATTCAGGTATCTAATTGAAAAATTGTGTATGATGTGCTTGTGTTTTAGCTATCGGAAACAACAGAGTCTCAGTGAATGAAATACTATATTCCAGATCCAGACTAACAAAGGTGTACAGTACAAACACCGAGCATATTATTCAAGACATACAATAACTTATTCGACTAATTCAACACATACAATAATTTATTCGATTAAAATGCCTAAACCAACCCACGACACTTTTTCAATATGTGGGGTGATAAAATTCTTCGTTAAGTTTTCTAGACTTCAACGTAACCTTTCTGGATCCATCTAGTTCTTTAAAAAAATAATTCATTCTTTCAATTGTTAAAAATATACTTCAAATCAGGGACTCAAGAAAATTGAAAATATCGTCTTTGCAAGCTGTATGATCCGCGTCAATCTATAATAATTAAAAAAAAATAAAATCTTAAACCTTTTTGCAACGGAAGGCTCAAACGTGTGTTTACTGCTGAGACCGTCTTTTTATTAAGTGTCTGTCCAAGGAGAGAATTTTTCGATATTAAGTCTAAATCCATGAAATTACCGAAATGAGAACGTATTGTTTAATAAAGCTCTGTAGAGTACATAAATGGCATATGTTTTATATATTTTTCATTTACGTACTTTATTTATTTATTGTTTAAAAACACATTTTACGCATTTTATATTCAGTATTTATTTACCATTTATTGACTTTTAACATATTACACCTGAAAGCTAAATGAGTTAAAAAAAGTGTGTGCGTGTAATCTTTACGCGCGATTGAAGTAAAACTTCTTTGACGTTTACGACACATATCACTGAAATGATTAAACTTAAAATAAATATCATATTATAATTTAATTATATTTATTATTCATGTATTTTGCAAAGATTATATAAATGTTTTATTCATATTATTCATTGGAAAGAGGTACTTGAATATCATCATAATTTTTTATGTATGAAATTATAAGTTTGTGGTAGCTATAATGTGAAACATAAATTTTACTCTCTAAATTTTCTAATTTTCTTGAAAATACAGCATCTGTCGTTGTACCGAAACGCGTTGCTGATTGAAAAATCGAGAAGTATTAATCGTTAGATCAAATTTTTCTTTTAAGGGGTTAGGGGTAGTCAGAGGCGTGAAAAAATGCCATTTTTTATTAATTTTTTTTTACTAGTAATTAAGTTTATTTCACATAAGTAAAAACATAGTATCATTTCATCATACTTTAACATTACTTCACTTAAATTTCAAAAAGAAAATAATAATAATTTTACAAGTTATGGCGGTCTAAGTTGAACAGGTTTTAATAATGGGTCCTTGCGGTGACCATTACAGCTCCTTGGAGATTCATCTAAAATCAATGAAACAAAAAAGATTATTTTTATGGATAGATAATCTTGTGCCTGATCGAAGCTTTTTTTGTTTTTTTCAAAATTAACAAAACGGCGGTCTCTGGAAATTTTTTTGCAGATTTTCGGGAAAAAACCAACAATTAATTGTTTATAAAAAATCGAAGTTTAAAAATAAAAAAAAAATCCTTCGATCAGGCACTAGCTTTTTATGTTTTCTAAAAGCTGTATAAGTTTCATTCAAATCTATCGAGCGGTTTTTGAGTTAGAGTGGTCACCAGTTCAAAAAACATAGTTTTGAGAAAAACGCATTTAAAGTTTTACAGTCGATTGATGTATAGTAATACGAATAATTTCTATACTTACACTGAGTCATCTATTCCTGGACCATATAAGAGTTCTTCAGCCGTTGTAGAACTTTCTAAAACATCAATTTGTTGTTGTCTACGTCGCATTCTACCTTCGCGAGTGTTGTTGTTAGCGCGCTGATCAGCTACTTTTACACGTGCACTATCGGTTTTTTCAGTATACCGATGCGAATTAGGCCCACAACTAAGTCCCAGTGTGTTCATTATTACTAATAATGACTTTGTCCCTTCATTAAATATACTCATAGCTACGTGTGCAGCAATTTGAACAATGGTAAAACTAGTATTGATAGTTTTTGGGCATATTTTCCACACTAGTTGGTTGAAGCTCTCATTATTATTTTGATTAAATCCACCTACACATCTTGAAAGTAAATTTTCATTACTAAGATCTTCATAAATAGGCTTGATTTCTTTTAAAACTTCAGGAGGTAAGGGAGAATTATGCCGCTAGCTAATTGTTCTCGGAAATATTAGACCGCTCGAGAGCCTTTTATTCTTCGCTAAATAACTCGAAAGATATTTGTCGGATTCACTTCAAACGTTCAGAGAATATTTTTAAGATACTATACTTTAAGAAAATGCAAAAAAAAAAAAAAAAAAAAAATCAATTTTTTGAAAATTCTGACTACCCCTAACCCCTTAAAAAATCAACTGACGGCTGAGATTCTTGAGAGCGAAAATTAACATTAAAATCTCCAGTAAGAATCATCGGTGATTCGTGATAATTATTTAAAATCCAGGAAGTGTCCATGTTGTATTATTATTCTTTAACTGTTTTCTTATACCATTGTTCTGTCTGGAGGTTGGGTTTGAATGGGGTCAATGTCTATAGTCTAGTATTATACTTTAATTGTGTTCTTTAACTGATGTTTTCCTCTGTTTGTTGGGTTCGAATGCAGATAGTGTACTTTTTTTTGTGTGTGTTTTTCTATCACAGTGTTTTTAAGCGTTGATTTCGTCTGCTGGTAGGTTTCGAATTATTATTCTGTATCCGTGTTTTTAAACTGCAGGTTCTGTCTATTGTCTGGGATTGATTGCAGCCAGGGTCCGTTCCTTTGTGGTGTTCCATCCCCGTGTTAAACCGTTGCTCCCTCTTGAGGTTGGGTTAGAATACACGGAGTGTCCATTTGTTATTCTTTTATTTTGTTCTTAAACCCTTTGTAGCCAGTGTTTGTTTCTTTGTGGTGTTACATACCCGTGTTCTTAAACCGTTGTTCAGTCTGGATATCGAGTTAGCATCCAAGAAGTGCCGTGTTGAACTATTATTCTTTCACTGTTTTCTTAAAACGTTTTACCGTAGGGTTTGAATCGAGAGAATGTCTATGTTGTGGTATTTTGCTTTAACTGTGTTCCTGAACTGGTGTTTTCTTCTGTCGGTTGGTATCGAATGCACGTAGGGTCTATTGTTGCGTTTTCTATGGCAGTGTTTTTAAACCTTTGTTTCCCTCTGCTGGTTTTGCTCGAAGTATTATTCTGCTTAAAAATTTACATTTGGCTCATTATTATAAATAACTCAAAAACAAATGAGCAGTATTAAAAGATTACATGCTATTTAAGTACAGACAAAGAATATTTATGTATCATGGCAACCAAACATGTCAAGTTTTTACTCATAATTCCATTAAATATTGTAATAATGCCATTGAAAACATGTGAGTAAAGCAACGGAGCTTGAACCACGGAATGCACCATTGTGCCACTTTCTGTATTCGGTGCGTAGGCCTAGTTTATCGGAAGTGAGTCGTCGCCTGTAACAACAGTGAGAGACAGTCAGCAGGATCGCCACCTGTTCAGCGAAAGGCTTCTTCAATGGCTCTGACAAGAGCCGGTCCACTTATCCACTGAACAGAGTCATCAGACAAGATCTTGCTTCAAAACAGGTAGGGAGTAATATCGACGCGCAGGGAGCACAGTCGATGTTCGCAGGAACGAACGTCCGAGAGCTGTTTCGTAAATGAAGGTAGCAAGGGGGAAAAAGATAGGTCACATCCTTTACTGAGCGTTACTTCCGTCAGAAAAAAATCTGAGTTACTCCGTAGTTGCGCCTAAAGAAGTTTTACTTCAAAAACATTCCAGGACAGAGGCACAAATGTGTGACGGGTGGAAGTGAGCGAAAATTACGCTCTGGCACACCAGAATGCCCGCCAGGAAATGTGTGCGTTTCCGTGACAGTGGGTGCGAAAGTGTTAACGTACAGTGCTCTGCTGTAGTACTTTTAGAACTACCTGTTCGGCTATGCGATTTCTGTGCCTAAGATCCTTTTTTCCCCCTTGCAAATAGAATATGACATGCACTTTTATTAATTTTCATAAGATGGTGCGAAAAAATGCCCCTCTGTTTTTTTCTCTTTTTTTGAGTCTGCGTTGACACTTACCCATCACATCCCTTGCAAGGTCTTCTATCTGTGGCTTAGCGTCCAGTATTTCGACACTCTGCGTGTAGGGATTGTAGTGGACAGTGAAGGGACGGGGTATGGAGAGGGCGAACTCCCTGAAAAAAAAAATCCAAATTCACTGGTGAGAAATATAAGGAGAGCACGGAACAAGAAAGATAAATCAAGTTATAAAACATTTCCCAGAAAACAGTCTCATTTTGCGCAAACACTCCTGCTTAACGAAAGGTTAATCCGTTCGCTCTCTATAAAACGTGACAAAAATTCTTTTTTTTCTTCAGACTTCTTTTTTTTTTCAATTCCCACTATTAGTTAACACTCTCCCTATATATATCTTGTTCCAACTTTCAATAGTTAATAAAATACTTTTTTATTCATCGACTCAAGTTCAAATACATTTTTTAAAACTTGCAATGGATGACACTGGAAGTTGATACAGTTTTGGTCCCAAT
Source organism: Cheiracanthium punctorium (assembly GCA_038373885.1). NCBI lineage: Eukaryota > Metazoa > Arthropoda > Arachnida > Araneae > Cheiracanthiidae > Cheiracanthium > Cheiracanthium punctorium. Next base: position 393,992 of record JAWZYV010013953.1, read on the forward strand.
CGACTGGATAATTTGTCTACGGGACAGCCCAAAAGATTCTAAATACATTACGCTCTATGGGCCGAAAATACTTGATGAGCAAGTGCCCGCCCATTGAAAAAAAAGAAAGAAAAATAATTATTAGTCGTTCATTGCGAAATTTTTACAATTAATCAAGCATTAGATCTCACTTTAGAATTAACAATGGATCCATTATTTAATCGCCAATCTACAATTAACAACTAGTCAATTGTTATTGATAAAATTAAAGCAATTAAAAACTAAATTTCATTAAATGCACATAACAACATGATTGAAGGTTTATATTAGTTGGACTCCTTAATAAATTCTTTCCAACAAGTTTAAAATGCTTTTATAAATTCTATTCGTCTCTCACACCACTGACGCAGCGAGAGGGGCGGCAAGGAGAGCTATCATGCCCCGGGCGCCACTCGCAGAGGTCTACACAATCGTTTTTAAGACGAAGAGGATTTAATAACAAACAATAGATGGGGGGGGGGGGCGCCGAAAAGATATCGTACCTCGGAAGCCAGTTCTCGCTACGTAACTGATCTACACATATTCCATCTGTCCGTGCGCGTGCTACAGTTCACACAAAATGCACTTACTTATCCGCTCAAAATTTGGGTTTGTCATTGATATGAAACACAAGATGTTCCCTATCAATAAAAGTTACAAATAGTATTTATAGATCTGAGAGGAAGGGAAGATTAAAAAAATTGCTTTATAACAGGAAGCAATTTTTATTCTTACGGCGTTAGAGCTTAAAATAAAGGAATGCAAAAAGTAAGATATTTACTCTCAGGAGGTATGGAAAAAGATTGATTTAAGAATCTGAACCCCTAACCTTTTAAAGTTCTTTACTCGTTTCTTTAAGAGGTGGGTAAAGTAAAAAAAGAAAATTAATTTACTACAGGCACCAGTTTTTTTACCAAGGCATTAGATCTTTAAATAAAGAAGTGCTAAAGGTAAAATATTTACTCTCAAGTCGGATGGAAAAAGATTGAAAAGGGAAGGTTCAGATTTTCAATTCAATGAAGTATTTTTTTTTTTTTTTTTTACTGCTCTTCTAGAGAGCGCAGCCACGTTTAAAAAAATTAAATTTAAATAGGAATTCATTACGGCACTGAGGGTTTAAATAAAGGAATGCTAAAGGGAAAATATTGAATTGAAAGAATTCAGCCTTGTTGGAAAGTGTTACAGCAAAAGCAGATCCAATAGCGGTCCTAGTCCATTTTTGTGACTGAGCGCGAGTTCAATTTCGGCACCCCCTTCACGACAGCCTTCCATTTATTATTCACACACCAATAAGTAAATATTAGCAGTAGGATGCTTCAACTCATTGAAACAGAAATTACGAGCTTATTTTAACTACTTACAAATGGCATTCTATAAACTAGCACTTTGCACACTAAATTATACATAACAAAATAATACAAAAGCATTTTTCGAGTTTTCAGACTCAGGTATGTTGAAATTACATGTAATCTAACTTTTGAGCATAAATGAACGTAAATAAGGGAAAAGAAAAGAAAGATAAATCATGCGAAACGCATCGATTATAAAACACTTTCCAACACAAACGTCATTCTTGTGTCACACAACGCCATGCTTGTGTCAAATTTGACAGCGTAACGCTGTCAAACTTGACGATGTTTTGGGGATAACCTCAGAACAACTGTATAGGATTAATAGTGCAATTTTGCGAGACCTTCTGCAAGCGTTTCAAATGTCATTGGAATCCTTTAAATGAAGAGTAAGCGAGTACAGTCGTTTACATATAGATCAAATTGTGTTTGAAACGGATTAACATCAGTAAACTGTTACAGACGGCAGTGTATTGGAATTCTTTTGAATGCTCCTGTAAAAGGGTAAGTTAAACAAACACTCATTCCTGAATAAGTTATGCAAACACTATATTCTACAGAGAACTTTATTTTGGGATTCTTAATGACATATATGAATTTTATTTTATTTGAAATAGCCGAATATCCCTGAAATATGCTTTAAAGAGTGACTACCCAGAGTACTTAGAGTGTATTGGGATTCTCTCAGGTGCTCCTGTAAAAGAACTATAAATACTACATATACCCTTTCCCATAGAGTAGTACATGGTACAGTACATAGGAATAACACGCATCCATTTCTAGCAATGGATGCGAATGTACGCCGTTTTTTTTTTTTTTTTTTTTTTTGAGTAGATAAAAATGCATGTTCGAAATAATAGCACTAAAGTGTTAAAAAGTGGGGTTAGGACTTTTTGTAGAAAAAAAATTATGATAGTTATACGATTTGCAGCAACTGCGCAAGGGCAGCTCTGGACCCAGAGCAGCATTCAAAGACCCAAGATACTAGAAAGCAACACCAGTCAGAGAAGGGTCCTCTCCTATGCTTCTTTTCAAACGTTGAGAGAAAACAGGTTAAACCTGGATTCATGATTAAAAATGTATGGAGGGTGAGGGGGACACAGGACATGTCCTATGTGTGATACATGCTTAGCCATACTTATCAAGCCCTTATTCCTCGAAACTTTTCTCAATCTGCCACTGTTTGCGACGGATGAACGGTCGTCGATCTTGGGATGGGTTTTTAAAAAGGTCAAGACAAATAAAAACGAGTAACAGAGCAAGTATCCAAAGTGGAGCGGGCCGACTCACCTGATCTTCCTCTGTGCATCTTCGAAGCTCTCCGAAAGATAGTAGACGGGTTGGTACTCGGTGATGGGGTACTTCTGGCAGCCCGTCTTCTCAGGACAGAACTCGCGGATCTCGGGCTTGCCGCTCAGGCAGTACTGGAAGGGAAAAAAATGTCAGCGTCTGTACTACTCCACCAAAGGAAACACCGCCTCGCCTGCCCTACTTCCATCCACGGTAGAGAAGTTCCATTGAGGTAGTCAGTTTACTATACAACGTTGAGACACAAACCCTTTAACGCGCAGTGTTTTCGCTCTGCGAACACCAAACTCTGACGTTTTGACTGTTGCCAGTCACGAAGAATAGATTGGATTTCTATAAATATAGCATCGGGTGACATAGCTCCGAGAGAATCCTTTACTTTTTAGCAGGTCCTTTCCCGTCAAAAAATGGTCACGATTATTTTTAACGGCACTGACATCTGCTGAAAAATGGAAGAATGCGAGAACAGCTGGATAGATCGCCCAATGCTGAAAAAGGGCAGCCGTTGCCATCGCTCGACTTATCTACCAGCATGATGGTGGACGATCGAAACGTTCATCGCGCGCCACAGATCTAGAGACCCTTTTTTGAGGACAGCTGGCTGGCTGTGCTGTTCACTCTTTTGATGCAACTTACATGTCTTTTGTTTGTCCCTGTCTAAACGTAGTGGGTGAATGAATCGCATACTCCCTTCAGCGCACATAAACCCGCTTTTAACCTGTTATGAAAAGATTCAGCGGAGAAACAACATCGGTCTCCTCCGATGAGTCTTTAAAGGATAGAGCAAACAGGTTAAACACGGGTTCAATATTAAAAATTAAAATATATATTAAAGAAAGGGAGACCGAACCTGATAATATGATTTGCCCTACTTATCTTCCTTCCTTGGAAACTTTTTCGGATCCCCTTCTGCTTGAAGAAGTGGGAAAAAAGCGACGACAAGCATCTATCACTAAGGTGACCAAATGTTCCCAATTTTCGCGCACACTCCCAAATTCCAGGATTTTATTCAATTTATCACGAAAATGTAAAACAGAAATTGAGGACAATTTATTATATAATAACTGTTTCTCACCAATTTTTTAAAAATCCATCGTGTTTCTTTTATTACCGACTTCAAAACAGGAACTACAGGTACTATGTTCAATTCGTATGTATACAGGGTGTCCAGTGCTAACGCTGTCCAATGGCTATTTCCTAAACCATTAGTCAGAGACACATAGTTCCAATTGCGAAAATGCTTTAAATTGTATAATCTATTATATGAGAAACAATCAAAGTCAATAAATGAATTTCTATAACAATTAAGAAATTTAAATTTTTATACGGTCCCCCGGTCCTATCGGTTATATTTAGAAAGATTTTCTTTATGCAATTTCATGCACAATGAAAAAAAAAATTCGTCCTTCTACGACCAAAATTCATCGATTTACGAAGCAGCCAACATTGTGACTTAAGTCACTTTTCCACGTTTAAAAATGTCCCGTTATGGTAAACCGTTAAGGGACCATATAAATACTGAAATTTTAAATTATAGGTTTTAATTTCATTTTCTGACGTAATGCGGAAAAAGAAGCAAAACTAATTTTAGAGTACTGATCTTCAAGTAGACAGGGCCTTATTATCGCATGGGCAAATTGGGACTTTACCCAGGGCCCCCCAAATTTCAAATGTTGTTCTGAAATATTCTTTTTTACATCAACATTTTATAAAAAAATGAAACAAATTTCATAGATCAGGGGCCCCCTAATCTATCAATGCCCGGGGGCCCCTGTTGGTCATAATCGGGCCCTGCAAGCAAAGGGTTATAGTCAAGCTCTATTAAAATCTATCTGAGGTCAGACTTACTAAATCGTATATAGTGTTATGAATTTTCGAAGCAACCCGCTGTTCTGGGGCTTAAAATAGTTCAAAATTCGTATTCTACGCTTCAAATAGATAAATTTTGCTTTTTGTTGCATCAAAATCCGTCAACTAGAACCGGAGATACGGAGGTTTCGGTTTCCCATTCAAATATATGGGGTTTCTAGAAATCTCGAGAAATATTGGTCCTAGGGCTTCGATCTCTTCACTTTTGGGGACTTATTTTTGGCGCCAAATTTGGCGATATTTCGCCAAAACTTGCCAAGCTTGGCGACATTTTGGTCATTTGGCGCGATTTTCCCTATGGGGCCAGTAAAGTTGCTTTTGCTGCATTAAAAATGCATAATAACCTATCATTTCTATTCTCTGACGTAATCAAAATTACCGCTTTATGTGGAATCCTCGAGAAATAGACTTTTCTGGAAGCTTCTTGTACCTTCTGCGTCGGCTATAAATTGAAGCACTTCGGAAGCCCCAGTTCAGTGCGAGTTGAACGCCCAGTGTGTGAAGAGCTCTCTCAGTGTGAGTACGCTTGATAGAAGCGGTGTTTCGCGCTTCTTTTCGAAGCTGTTTTTAAAGTGTTGTGTGTAAATTCTTCACTGTTGAGTCTTGAGGGATTATTAGTGTTATCCTTCGTATATTTCCACTGAATTTTACCTGTGGAAGTGTTTTATTTTGTGTGAGAATTACAGCCTTTGTGAGAGCTTCTGATCTAAGCGGATTGTTAATAGCACATAACTGATTAAGTGTGCTTGTGAATTTTGTACAGCTGATTGTTCAACTAAGTTCTAGAAGCTATAAAGTTTGTGTTCCATCCGGACAAGTGACTTTTTACTAGAACTTTCTACACCAACTGGACTTTAAAACGACGTACCCAGGAAACAAGCAGAAGATAGGTAGCATGTGCCAAAGGTAGCATGAAGATGTGTAACATAAGAGTATACTACGAAAAGTACAGGAAGAGTTTTCTGTACGAGTGCATATACAGATTGCAGTCGAGGGAAGTTATTTAATGCCAGTTCATTTAAAAAACCTGTTTAAAAAATTCTACTTTCAGCATAAGCTATATTTTTATGTTACTTTATTGGATACACATTGTTAAACGTTAATCTTCTTCATTGCAATCTATATTCATAAAATAGCTAATGAAATTGCTAATAAATATTACAAAGCTCAAACCACGTAAATTAATTTTTCTCAAATTCATTTTGTATACAACCCCTATTTCACAGCTCGAAAAGGTTTAGGAAATAGCCATTGGACAGCGTTAGCACTGGACACCCTGTATATTATGTATGTACGGCGATAATTTTTTACCGCATGAGCCGATTTCAGATTTTTTTAAATTGGAAAGCGGATAGCTCAGGGGGTGGTCCCATTAAGTACTAGGGTTAGCGTATGGTAACAGCAAACAATGGTTTATAGTATGGTCACATCAAGGACTAGCGTGACCATATGGTCATCTGGCCATATTTACCAAATCTCACATCTGACATCTGAAAAAATAGAGAAGGACATTCTCACTCAAGTAACCCCAATGAAGTTAATTCAGTTCAGGGGAAAGATTGGGGGGGAGGGAGGGTAAAATATCCGTTCTTAATGGGTTAATTTGGTCCCCCAATAAATTCCGGAAAGGATTTCCAGTGACGGCGCTGGTTTTAATGTCAAAATTCGCCTAGGTTGACCACTTTTGGGGATTTGTCGCCAAGCTTTGCGCCAAAAAATAAGTCCTCAAAACTGAACTCCGCTTGCTGATATCTTCCATATTCGGTGAGAATTTGCCTAATTTAGAATGGGAATAATTTTTCGTTATAGTGTTGCGAAAATAATAACTTAATTTGCTCCCGTATTGCATGTGCCGCCGTGAAACTAGTTTTGCAGGCATAATAGCGGTCCTCTGATAATGGTAACCCTGTAGTCTTGGCGACAAACTTGGCGACTTGGCGACGGATTTGGCGACCTTGGCGACAAATGGTGGCTTCTAGAAAATTCATGTCTCGAGACCATATTTCAATTTGATAAGATTGTTCCAGAAATTTCTCGGTGATTCTGGTGACGTCATCATCTCTATAAAAGCGCTAGGATCTCTCTCCGGGGAGTGCAGTGGAGTGATAGACTTTGAAACGCACAGTTGATTCTGTTATGATTATTTGTGATTTTAGTTAGCGTTTGCTAAAGTTTCTTGTATTATTTTGAGCTATTGAGCTGCGAGCCGTAAAATAAAGTGTTATTTTTGTTTACTGTGCTGTTTGAACTGTTTTGAAATACACCCACTTGGCGATTTTCGTAACATTGGTGTCAGGAAGTGAGATCTGGATCTGTTTGAATGCCAATAACCAGAGCAGCCATGGAAGAAAAAATGGAAAAACTGTTTGCTATGATGTTAGATATGAAAGAAAAGATGTCTTTGGGTCAAGAGAGTCTGAAAGAAAAGATATCGTTCGGACTAGAGAGTCTGCAAGAGAAAATGCGTTCAGGACAAGAAGAAATGAAGACTCAAATACAATTTGTTCATGAAAGAGTGGAGGGAGTACGAAGCGAAGTGCAAAGACAGATCAGCGACGTACAAGAAAAAATCGAGGGAGTACGAAGCAATGTGCAAGGACAGATCAGCGACGTACAAGAAAAAATCGAGGGAGTACGAAGCAATGTGCAAGGACAAATCAGCGATGTGCAAGAACAAATCAGCGATTTTGAAAAGAGACTTTCTGATCTTGAGAGGAAGCCAAGCAATATTTTGGCAAGTGGAGAAATAATTAATTCTAGACCCACTGTAAAGCATTTAACATTTGACGGCCAAACATCTTGGGCTGTTTTTAAGACTCAGTTTGACGTCGTGAGCTCTGCAAATGAATGGACGGATAGCTTCAAGGCCAGTCAACTTGTGGCCTCTCTACAAGGATCAGCTGCGGAGATTCTCCTAGGAATACCGAATGACAAGTTGAACGACCTACCGACCGCCGAAAAGGCTCTAGAATCTCGATTTGGAAATTGCCATCTTACCCAGTTTTATAGGACTGAATTGAAAGCAAGGCGACAAAGGCCTGGAGAAAGTCTACAGGTATTAGCTGCCGATGTTGAGCGATTAATGAGCCTAGCTTACGCGGAATGTCCCCTAGATGTTCGAGAAAGTTTAGCAGCCCAGTACTTCGTCGACGCTATCAGGGACGAAGATACACAACATTCCACGAGACTGGTAGACCCGAAAGATTTGAAGGCAGCTCTGGCGTATAGCATGAAATATGAAGCTGCGAGAACTGTTTCGAAAACACCCAGGCATGTAAGGTCTGTGGATATAGAGGGAGACGCCACCAAGGAAAAGGAAATTAAACTGGATTCTGTACTCAAGGCACTCCAGGAATTATCGGATAGTCTCGCTGTTAGGAGAAGGGGCTCTCCCCGAAGGAATCCGAACGTGACCTGTTGGAGATGTCACAAAAGGGGACACGTGCAAAGAGAATGCGACGTGACTTTTCCCCAAACAGGAAAACTAGGTCTTGGGCGTCTTGCGGGGCGCAGGCTGCCTTTCTTGAATAAAGCCCCTGAAGAGAAATTTGAAGTTTCCGCACTTAGCGGAGGAGAAACTGGACTTTATGTTGAAGGAACTATTTGTGGTATCCCTTGCTTGATGCTAGTGGATACGGGTGCGAATGTCACTCTTCTAAAATCGGACTTCGCCATGAAATTGAAGGAACAATTGCTCTACAGGTCTCCAAACATCTCTATTAAGACCGCTACCGGTGAAAAGACAGAGATACAAGGAAAACTGGATGTATCCATCGAATGTGGATCCAAAAAATTCCGGCACAGGGTCTACGTGGCTAACATCACTGACCCTTGTATCCTTGGACTGGATTTCCTTCAAAAATTTAACTTCACCGTAGACTTAGAGAAGAACGAGATACGGACAAGAGGGGAGGAAATTCCCTTGTTTTCAGGAAGCGAGCAGTGTTCAAAATCATGTTCTATATTCGCGAAAGAGAAGACGACTATACCAGCGAGATCTGAATTTCTTATCCAAGGGGTACCTGAAGTCTCTGGACATTTCCGGTATGTCGTAACGAACTTTCCTAGCCAGTTCTCCTTAAAAGGGGTCTTGGTGGCCGCCGCACTCGTGGATTTAAGAGGGGAAGCTATACCTATTCGAGTGTTGAATTTGGACAATAAACCCAAGACTGTAGAAAAAGGGGCCGTTATTGCGACGTGTGAACCAGTGGTGGATATCGTCGCCCGTCCTCAAGGATATTCTAATAGACATCATTTTCAACTAATGCTGGAGAATCTTGAAGGACTTAGTAAGGAGCAGCGAATAGCGGTGCAAAAATTACTCCAGTAATTCCAAAACATATTCTCTACCGGTGACGCTGATGTGGGCCACTGTAATGTGACACAACATAAAATTAATACGGGTGATCATCCACCAATCAAGCAGTATCCAAGGCGTTTGCCTCTTACAAAGAAAGAGGAAGCTGAACGCCTGATTAAAGAAATGGTGGACGGTGGCATAATAGAGGAATCGTCGGGACCTTGGGCGTCACCAATCGTTCTTGTTAAAAAGAAGGACGGATAGACACGTTTCTGTGTCGACTATCGGAAACTGAACGATATTACGAGGAAAGACTGCTACCCCCTCCCGCGAATAGATGACACTTTAGATGCTTTGAATGGAAGCCAGTGGTTCTCTACGTTGGACTTAAAGAGCGGGTATTGGCAAGTCGAAATCCGACCTGAAGATAAAGAAAAGACAGCTTTTACTACCGGACAAGGATTCTGGCACTTTAAGGTAATGCCTTTCGGTCTTTGCAATGCCCCTGCTACTTTTGAAAGACTAATGGAAACGGTATTACGTGGACTTTCGTCTGAGGCCTGCTTAGTATACTTAGATGACATTATTATAGTGGGCAAAACGTTTGAAGAACATTTAAATAATATTCGTAAAGTGTTTCTTAGATTACAAAATGCTAACCTTAAACTAAACCCAAATAAATGCAAATTTTTACGTAAAGAAGTTACTTATCTTGGTCACGTTATTTCTGCAGACGGAGTTAAGACTGATCCACAAAAGTTAAAGCGGTTGTCGATTGGCCTCGTCCGGAAACGGTACATGAACTGAGAAGTTTTCTCGGACTGTGCACCTATTATCGCCGTTTTGTAAGAAATTTCTCAACAATAGCGAGACCTTTACATAAATTGACTGAAGCCCAAGCAAGTTTTAATTGGACAGAAGAATGCGAGAAATCGTTCATCAGTTTAAAGCAGGCGTTAACGACGTCTCCTATTTTGACATATCCCCGGACTGACAGAGACTTTATCTTGGATACAGATGCCAGTAATGAAGGGATAGGAGCCGTGCTTTCGCAGAAAACAGAAAACGGTGAAAGTGTCATAGCTTACTTCAGCAAGAGCTTGGGTAAGCCAGAGAGGAATTATTGTGTCACTCGTAAGGAATTTGAGCATTTCCATCACTACCTCTATGGACGGAAATTTCTTCTCCGGACTGATCATGCTTCCTTAAGATGGCTTTTGAATTTTAAAGAACCTGAAGGTCAGATAGCTCGCTGGATCCAAAGGCTGCAGGAGTATGAGTTCGAAATCGAGCATCGCAAACGAACTTCGCACGGACAAGCAGACGCTCTCTCCAGACGACCTTGTAAAGGGGACTGTAAACACTGCGTGAACGCCGAGAAAAAGTACGGGACGGAGACGGATACTTTCGTAAAGGTTTTGACTGCAACGACTGTGGATCGTTGGGCTTCGAGTGAAGTACAGAGAGCACAGTTAGAAGATTCCAATATTAGGCCAATTTTGGAGAAGAAACTAAATTCCGCGGATCGACCGTCTTGGCAAGAGATCGCGCCAAAGAGTCCCGCTACAAAGCGATATCGGGCTCTTTGGGATTCTTTACATCTTAAGGACGGTGTTTTATATCGGAAATGGGAGAGCGATGACGGAAGATCAAGCCGATGGCAATTAATTCTCCCACGTAGCAGAATTCCAGAGGTTCTGCGGGAGATTCATGATAGTGCAAGTGGAGGACATTTTGGAGTGATGAAGACGTTAAATAAAATCAGGGAACGATTTTATTGGGATCGACTTCGCGCCGATGTGGAAAAATGGTGTAGAGAATGCCACGATTGTGGTGCCCGGAAAGGACCTAAAATTAAAACCAAGGGTCGTTTGCAGAGCTATAACGTTGGCGCGCCTTTCGAAAGAGTGGCTTTAGATATCCTAGGACCCCTGCCTACAACATCGAAAGGCAATCGATATGTCTTAGTCCTGATGGATTACTTTACCAAATGGCCAGAAGCGATTGCCCTCCCAAATCAGGAAGCTTCAACGGTAGCTGAAGAACTGGTCAGAAACTGGATCTCTTATTACGGAGTGCCTATGATGTTACATTCGGATCAAGGTGCAAATTTTAATTCAGCACTATTTTCGGAGCTCTGCGAATATTTGGGAATCGCAAAGACTCGAACAACACCGTTACATCCCGAGTCCGATGGCATGGTCGAGAGGCACAACCGAACAATTTTGAATCATCTTTCAATATTTGTTTCGAAGAATCAAACCGACTGGGATACATATTTGCCACTGTTCCTCCTGGCTTACAGAAGTGCGGTTCATGAGACGACCGGATATTCTCCATCAGAAATGTTGTTCGGCCATTCTCTTCGATTACCCAGTGATATTGTTTTTGGACGACCATGTGATACGCCCTCCTCACGGAATGATTACATGAGTAATTTAGAAGCACGATTAGAAAGAGTTCATTCGTTTGCCAGAGAGCGAATCAATTTGGCGAGTGACCGAATGAAGATTCGTTACGATGCCAAAGCAACGAATCACCAATTTAAGGAGGGTGATCAGGTTTGGCTGTATAACTCAAAACGAAGGAGAGGTCTGAGTCCTAAGTTGCAACAGAACTGGGAAGGACCTTATATAGTTGTCAAGAAATTGAACGACGTTATCTACAGAGTCCAGAAGTCGCCCAATTCAAAAAGCGAGAGTCGTCCACATTAATCGTTTAGCTCCATATGGTGCTACTGATCATAATGTTGTGTGATTAGACTGCCGGGTCGTCAGTTTTTTTAAAGAGGGGAGCAGTGTTGCGAAAATAATAACTTAATTTGCTCCCGTATTGCATGTGCCGCCGTGAAACTAGTTTTGCAGGCATAATAGCGGTCCTCTGATAATGGTAACCCTGTAGTCTTGGCGACAAACTTGGCGACCTTGGCGACAAATGGTGGCTTCTAGAAAATTCATGTCTCGAGACCATATTTCAGATTGTTCCAGATTGTTCCAGAAATTTCTCGGTGATTCTGGTGACGTCATCATCTCTATAAAAGCGCTAGGATCTCTCTCTGGGGAGTGCAGTGGAGTGATAGACTTTGAAACGCACAGTTGATTCTGTTATGCTTATTTATGATTTTAGTTAGCGTATGCTAAAGTTTCTTGTATTATTTTGAGCTTTTGAGCTGCGAGCCGTAAAATAAAGTATTATTTTTGTTTACTATGCTGTTTGAACTGTTTTGAAATACACCCACTTGGCGATTTTCGTAACAATAAAGTAATTTTAAGTGAGTTTTCTTAAAAAAAAAATCATACTTGAGAATGTTAATATGCCTTACTTGAACAAATATAAACTCTTTTCGTGAAGAGCACTGAATTTTTAAAATATTCCCAATTTTTATTTTAGAGTTCAGAACACCATGCTGATTTGTCTCCAATTCCGCATAAAAAAAAGTAAAATCTGGTCCCCTTACCTCTAGCTCGCCAAACGAAGATAGGAGACCCGCTCCGTATGCTTTGACTTGGCCGTTCTGCTTGCACAGTCCGAACTCCACTGTAAACCAGTAACACTAAAAGGGAGAGAGGAAGAAAAGATTCTTTCAAATTTTATGAAGAATTATAAAAAAAATATTTGAAATAGGCACTAAAGTGGTATATTAAAAGCGTATCATAATTTATGCGTCGTCCCATTTTTCCTTCCTTGTTAAATTGAGTTGGAAAGTGTATCATTATTCACGAGTGGTGCTGTATTTTTCTTCCTTCTTCTATAAAACTCATCTTTGGAATCGAAATCTATAAAATTGCGGACTAAGACTATTTTACAATCTTAGCCAAGAATATTCCAAATATACTTACCGTTTTAAATATTGTTTTTGAATGTGCATTATAATCCATGAGTGTGCCGTGTTTGTCTTTATTGGGTGATTCCTACATTAACGCTCCGGCTCGCGCCAAGGCGGTGATCATTAAACGTATGCAGTTACCATGACGATTTTTTGTATTTATGTGACAACCGTAATTTAGAAGTAAAATGGCGATTTGGAACAACATGTAAGTACAGCATTCCGTTATTTAATTATTTCTTTTGGGTTGCCAATTAATGTAGTTTTAAAATTAAGTGTCTTCAAATTCCTTAACTGGTGCCTTTATCGCTAATTTGTTCGCTGTAGTTTTCATCTAGTTCTTTTGGGAGCTTTGAAACTTGTGCGTAACTCTTAGAAAGCCATCACTGCAAAGCTCGCTAAAGAGCTGCGATTTTTTAGGTTGGCGAGAGTGGAATCAACTCTTTAAAATAGGAATCTCTCCTAAAATAGGAATCAACTCTTTCTTGTACCGTAAAACACATCTTTGAAATCGAAATCTATCTTAAAATCGCCTACTAAAACTGTTTTACAAACTTCGCCAAGCGTATTCCAACTATCCTCTACCATTTTAAATAATGTTTGGAATGGGCATCCTAATCCATGAATATGCTGTGTTTTCCTTCCTTGTTCCATAAAATACTTCTTTAGAATTGAAATCTATATTAAAATCGCCTATTTAAACTGTTCAACAATTTTCACCAGGCATAGTCAAACTTTAGAAATACTGTTTGGATTCTCTGTTCCATAAAACAATTCCTCAGAATTGAAATCTACATTAAAAACGCCTAATAAAACTTTTTTACAATATTCGCCAGGCGTTTTCTAACTATACTCGTAATATATTTATTATAAATTGTCGCGTTTTGGCACCAAACTTAGTGATCCATTATCAAAAATTGCAAACCTTGCGCGACTTCCGACATTTCACTAACGCCCCCCCCCCTCCCACATTATCTGGCAAACAAATTTGAAAAGATTTTCACCGTGACAGTTCATATCTACAAAATCTTTGTAGAAGATAGCGTAGGCAAAAATGCGTCAACAAAATTCTGGGATTGAGCGAAATAGCACTCTAGTGCTAATAATGGAACAAAAAGCCCGTGCATCAGAACGTTTTTACTAAAGGTGTGGACAGAGATTTTTTAAAAGATTTTTTTTACAAGGAGTCTGTTTGTTGGTCAACGACTTACGACCTTCAACTTTCTTTTCCCAATAAGTGCGGCTGCTCTTCAGAAAAGAACAGCAGCCCTCACGGCTCTTGAACAGTGTTGAAAACGATCCACATTAGTAAGAGATTTACAAAACGGAATTCAAAATGTTTCTTTGTAAATCCTAACGAATATTATAAATGCGAAAGTGAGTTTGTTATGCTTTCATGCCTAAACCGCTGAACCGATTATGATGAATTTTGGCATAGAAATAAATGGGACCCTGGAGATAGCTACAGGCTACTTAGAATGTTACATTTTTTAATTTCTTTTTTAAACATTAATTAAAAACCATTTTTACGTTGCAATGTTTGGCGAGTTTCGTCTCTATAAAATGATTCATGCTTTTGAGCTAGCAGAAATGCTATTACTTCAATGAGGAATCGCATGCATTTGAAAAACACGAAATACCACGGAAATTATGCTAGTTTTATGCCAAATCTATCTGTAATAATAAAAATGAATGCTTGTAAATTTGTATGGGTGCGATCTCTGGACAAATCTACAACACGCAAAGCTCTAGAAATTTGAGCATATAAGCTCATGACTCCGGTAATGTGCCCCTGAGACTCAGAATTTTGAAATTTTAATTACTTTTTTAACTGTTAATTAAAAACCATTTTTAGGTGGCCATGCTTGGTGAGTTTCACCCGCCTAAAGTGATTTATGCTTTTGAAATAAAGCAATAAGTCTATTTTCAGAATCGCGTGCATTTTAAAAACATGAAATGGTATAGGAATTACGTTAGTTTTACTACATTACTAATACATTACGCTCTATGGGCATTTTGTAACTACTGAACCGATTCCAGAACTTTTTTCACTGATTGAAAGTTACACTGTTCCAGAGTACTATTGTTTGTTTGTTTGAGAATTGAGGACAATTCACCACACTAGGGTCCTAGGTCTATATGGGAGGACTTTTTAAGGGATACTAGACCGTATTTACGCGAGGTTTCGGAGAAAACCATAGAAAACTCCGAACGGCTAGGTTGACAGGCGCGACCGGCGTTTGAACCTGGTCCCTCCCACCTTCCAGTTTCGAGAGCAGAACCTATCAGCCACTGGTGGGGTCCTGAGTATTATAGGCTACCTCTTATGCATATATCACAAATAGTTCGTTTACAGGGATACTCATAAGATTTAAATTACGATCTATGCGAATCTCTATAACTGCTGAACCGATTCCAAAACTTTTTCCACTGAAAAAAAAGGTACTCTATTCCTAAATATTATAGGCTAAAATTCATGCATATATCACAAGTAGTACTTTTACGGAGCACTTATAATAATTCTAATACATTACGCTCTATGGGCATATGTGTAAAAACAGAACCGATTCTAAATCTTTTTCATTAATAGAAAGCTGTCCTACTCTTGATTAACAGAGCCTAAAATTTCATGCATTGGGTAAATATTTTTTTTTACAAGAACACTCAAAATAGTTAGCAAATATTGTCGTAACTGTATTCGCCAAATGAGTAAAAAAAAAAAAAAAATCTAAATTTAGTAACTCTGCATAATCTCTCATTTTAAATGAAGTACACTTCCATGTATTATCCTTCATTTAAAATAAGTAAAAAATAAATAATATGTAAATTCAGTCACTGTTTTGTCTATAGTGTGTCTATAGTGGAAACATATTTGTTATTCACACATGCTTCATTTCTCTCTGGACCTAACTCTAAAACCGACGCGGACGAAGTCGCGGGTAGCTGCTAGTTGTACTATGTACAGCTGCGGGAAAAAAAGGCCCACTTGCTCTTTATTTGGCCATTATTCATCGGACTGCAAAGTTATATATACCATTCGTTTGCAAATAACGTATAATTTAATTTTCTTGTAATTTAATATGCATAAGGGGCCGTCTTCATATTTAATTCTGCATCAACTTCGATTTTTACTTCCTTGTACGTAGTATAAGGAAGTAATGTGATCCCGAAAAATTTTGGGGGCAAAATTTCGACAAAAAAACCGATTTTGACTACCTCTAAATTGAATTTTAAAAATTTTTTCGATGCATCTCATCGTAGGCTATCATGCACGATCATATTAATGCGTCTGCAACTCATTTTGACCAACGGCGAGTCTATTGTGGCCAGTTTTTCCATGCCGTCTGTACGGACGTATGTATGTATGTAACTCGCATATCTCAAAAACTATTGGTCGTAGAATGTTGAGATTTGATATTTAGGATTGTTCTATGATCTAGTTGTGCACCTCCCCTTTTGGTGATAATCGAATGGATAGTTCATGTACAGGACCGCCCAAAAGATTCGAAATACATACGCTCTATGGGCCGATATTCATTAAACTCGCCCAACTCAAAAGCTATTAGGCGGAGAATGTCCAAACTTCATATTTTGGATATTTGTAACATCTAGTTGTGCACCTCCCCTTTTGGTTCCATTCGACTGGATAGTTTATCTACAGGACTGCCCAAAACATTCGAAATACATTACGCTCAATGGGCCGAAATTCATTAAACTCGCATATCTCAAAAACTATTAGGCGTAGAATGTTGAAACTTTATATTTAGGAACGTTGTAACATCTAGTTGTGCACCTCCCCTTTCGGTTCCATTCGACTGGATAGTTTATCTACAGAACCACCCAAAAGATTCGAAATACATTACGCTCTATGGGCCGAAATTCATCAAAGCGTTTTTTAGAGGTATTGGGCTATTTCAAACGACTCAGAAATGATATATGCTGTAAAGAGTTAGAAAATGAATTTCTCCATTAAAAAAAGTGTCTTTATCATTTATAGTTCAGCTACAGGAACACTCAAAAGATTTCCAATACATTACGGTCAATGGCAATTTTAGGGGCATTCATCCATTTCAAGCACAATGCCGTCCTACCACATAAGTTAGGTAATGGTCCGTCCACGGTCACGTGACTCCCTCAAGAACTATCCAAAAGTCGCCAAGCTTGGCGACTTTTGGTGTACGCGTGTGCATATTTAACTCTCAAATCTCAAAAAATATTATGAAATTTCATATATAAGATTGTTGTAACATCTAGTTGTGCATCTCGATTTTTGGTTCCAATCTACTGGAGAGTTTATTTACAGAACCACCGAAAAGAATTTCAGTACTTTAATGTCTATGGACATCTTCAATATAATACAACTGTAGACGGACATTGTTTGGTACATGCCCAAAATCTCGACGTCTGTCCTCGGCCTTGGCGAGTTTTGGCGAAATATCGCCAAATTTGGCGATATTCAGTTATTTGGTCCATGCCCAAAGTATCGCCATTTGTCATCGTTCTTGGCGAGTTTTCGCAAAATATCGCCAAATTTGGCGATAATCTGTCATTGTTTGGTTCATGCTTAAAATCTCGCCAAATGTCGTCGACATTGACGAGTTTCGCCGAAATATCGCCAAATTTGGCGCCAAAAATTATTTCTTATTTTGTATAACTCTTAAAACTTTAACAGAATTTTGAACTTTTGTATTTAGAACTATTGTAATATCTAACTGTTTTCAATATCTTTTTTGACAGCAATCAACTGAGAATTTATTTACAGGGTTTGCCAAATGACTTTAAATACATTGAGGTGTATGAATGCATTCAAGTCATTGAAAGTCTGTGGTCAATGACTACTTTGGCTATCCCCAAAATCTCGCAAACTATCTCAAGTTTGTCTGCTTTTGGTGAAATATCGCCAAATAAATTGTCAGAAAGAAATCTTTCAAATTGAACTCAGCTTGGCGATATCGAAATATTTGGCTAGAAATCGCTAAATCTTACTATTATTGATATTTTATCTCTTTCAAAGAAATAAGTTTAGAGGAAGTGCGTCGAAAATATTTTTGATCTAATAGACGTGCAAGGAAGTCATGTGTTGGACACATCAGATTTTTTTTCAATGGCAACATACTACTTTGACTTTATTAAGCGAAAGAAAACCTTCATCAAATTACCCTAAATATAAATTTTCGCCAATTTTCTACGATAATTTCCTGAGATATTGCGATTCATTTTTTACGCGATTTTAAGGGACTTTCTACAAATTGAGAAACGCTATTTGTAGGTTCCGAACTTTCCGCCTTTCATGAATTTCGCTAGCGAGAGTTAAAAGAAATAAATATTGTTTTCACGGAAAATACTGTTTCTAATCTTAAATTATATTTTGTACTAAGAATATCAGTTGTAGAATTTAGAATATTTAGCCAGTGGTTCAAATGACCCGTGAGTCCATAACTTCCTTAATTCGCACACATGATATAAAGGAAAAATGCAAAACGACTGCTGACGATTTCTAAAATCTTTCTAATTTTGAAATTGTTATTGAGTATTTCTCTTGAAGGTTCTCTTAGACAGGTGAAATGTTGCCAGGAGTGAGAGGCTGTTCTCTGCTCTTCTGACTATAATCATGAGTGTTACTCAGCTACGGTCGAACTTGAAGAATGGTTTCATGATTGAAAATTTATTTGTTCGAATTTCATGTAAAAAAAAGCAATTACTTTTTTGCCGACCCAATATCATGACTGTGTTTGTTATTTCAAATTCTTCATTTAATATTATCGTCTGCAATGTGAAATATTCTTATGACTTTTGGCGGTATTATAAGGCTAAGTAATAAAATATGATCATTTTAGCTATTTAAAGTGCACAATAAAGCAAAATGTTATCCTTTAGCAATCTCCTTTGCGGGGGGGGGCTGAAGCCCCCTAGCTCCTCCCCTGGATCCGCTACTGTCCTGGAGTTTCTCTCCTACATTTGGATTTTGATCAGAAATCGTATCATGATACATTATTCAGCAGCCTCTCGGACAGCCGAAGGGGAATTTTAGAACCACGGACGATGCTTTCGTGCATGTACACGGCAGACTGTAGTGGCAAATCGGGAATTGAAACCGCAACTTTTCGCTTACCAGTCCAACGCCTTAAACAGAAAATAAATAGATTTTTGAAATTTGTCTTTGACTTTTTTATGTCTTAAAAAAGGGGCCCTTCTTATAAATTTCCTCCGTAAATGTTAAGTGAGACTTTCAGAAAAAAACCTTATGCACAGAAATCGTATTCTTTAAAATGGTCCGAAGGGCTCTCCGTATACGTAGCCAAACTTTTTTTTTCCTGTATGGCTGGTCATTTTCACAACTTAATGCTTCGTAAGAGTGTAGATACCCAGTGCTATCGAGACATACTGAGTTGGTTTTTTTTTTTTTTTTTTTTTTTTTTTTTTCAGTTTTTGACCTAAATGGAAGTTTAAGGCTTCCATTTTAAGCTTCGCAAAAGTTGCTTAGTTTCTGAAAAGAACAGCTTTATTTCTTAATCACTATGTACTAAAGGTTTTTATGAATCTAAAAAATTCTGAAATTTTTACGTTCTTGTACGAAGGAAAGGAAATATTAAAATTGCGAAAAATTTCGGTATTCAGATTGTGACCGTTCCTTAATTTACTGTGTAAAGTTTTGAGTGACATCTCAACGTTTGCATGTATATTTGTAAGTATGTATATATATAAACACTCCATTTTTACCAAATGCCAATCGATTTTGGCTAGTTTTTTTCGTGACATTTGTATGCAGGTACGTAATTCTCTTAGCTATTGGAGCATAGCAAAAACATGATCAAGAGCAGAATGTTGAAATTTTATGTTTAAGACTGTTGTAACTTTTACTTGTGCACGATCTTTTTTGATGACATTCGACTAATTAGTTCGTTAACAGGGCCACAAAAATGACTCTCAATACATTAAAATACATATACCCTTTCAGTACATTATTAGTTTATGAACAGTTATTGTTTGAGCCATGAACAAAATCTAGCCATCTGATGGGAAGAGACTTTTGCCAAATTTGGCTTCAAAAATATGTTTTTAAAATATTACATAGCTTGGTGATATCTCTTATCTTTGATGAGAAATCGCCAAACCATAATACTAAAGTATGGTTTTCCAACTTCAAATTAAATGAGTTTGAATAAAGTGCATCCAAACTGCCCGGCTGTCGATCTAAAGGTTGGAGTTTTGGTCAGTTTCCTCCAGATGCAACGCGAATACGTTAGAACCCCTTAAAATTCTTCCGACCAAGGCACGCCCCACATGTAGGCTCCTCGCGTAGGCTTGTCATAACAAACAAACAAACAAGCACAAAAAAAATCAAGCTAAATTTATAGTATACGAGGAAGTCATACGGTGTCCACAGCAGATTAAACAAATCTGAAGAGTCCCCTATGATGGGTAAAAAAGAAAATTAAACGTCTATTTTCTCTCTTCTAGACCCCAAAAGGATGACGAGTTTTTGCAACTTAACTAAATTTTATTGTTAACATTTTAACATGGACACTTAGTAAACACAGAACACAACACTTGAACAGGAACACTTTAGATATATAATATACTAGCGGCTACCCGCGACTTCGTCCGCGTCTGCTTTAGAATTAGGTCCCGAGAGAAACGAAGCATGTGAGAATAACAAATATGTTTGCGACTAAAGAAACTGCATTTAAATATTATTTGCTTTTGACTTATTTTAAATGAAGTATAATGCATGGTAGTATACTTCATTTAAAATAAGAGAGTATGCAGAATTACTAAATTTAGATTTTTTCAGGCATTTGGCGAATAGAGACAGTTACGACAGTATTTGCGAACTGTTTTGAGTGTTCTTGTAAAAGAAATATTTATGCTATATGCATAAACTTTAGCCTATGTTAATCAGGAATAGTGCAGCTTTCTATTAGCGAAAAAGTTTTAGAATCGGTTCTGTAGTTAAAGAGATAGATGCCCATAGAGCGTAATGTATTAGAATTATTTTGAGTGTTCCTGTAAAGGAACTATTTGCGCTACATGCATGAATTTTAGCCTATAATACTCAAGAATAGTGTAGATTACTATCAGTGAAAAAAGTTTTGGAATCGGTTCAGTACTTACAGAGATACACATAGAGCGTAATGTAATTCTTATGAGTATCCCTGTAAAAGAACTATTTGTGATATATGCATAAAAGGTAGCGTATAACACTCAGGGTCCCCCAGTGTCTAAGAGGTTCTGCTCTCAAAACTGGAAGGCGGGAGGTGCCAGGTTCAAACTCCGGTCGCGCCGGTCGACCTAGCCGCTCGAAGTTTTCCGTGTTTTTTTTTCCAAAACCTCGCGAAAATACGGGCTAGGATCCCTTACAAAATTCCACACAGAGGAATTCCCCATATAGGACCAGGACCCTATAGGCCTAGGACCATATAGGCCTAGGACTTTCAATCAGTGAAAAAAGTTTTAAAATCAGTTTAGTAGCTACAAAATTTCCATAGAGCGCAATGCATTAGCATTATTTTGAGTGTCTTTGTAAAAGAATTATTTTTGCTATATGCTTGAAAGGTTGCCTGTATGTTAATTCAGGGCATAAGCTATCTTCATTACAAATTTTTCCAACCATTTTTGTGTGATTCAGTCAAAAACATCCAAACACATAAACGTACACATTTATATTATTGGTAGGATTTGGAAATTTACGATCGTTAAGAAACACATCTGGACTTTTCTTGGTACTTACGTATTATCCCGGCGGTCGTTCCCGCCAAACTGTTTTTTCGTCAAATGAGTTGCCAAACTGTTGCCAATCGTATTCAAAACCATTAATAATTTCTTGTACCCGGCATTTATCACGGCAAAAAATCGCTCGTCTTGGCGGACCGCAGGGATAATACGCAAGTACACTTTTCTTTATTTATGCTTTTTAATTTGGCGTAAAATCAACATAATTTTCATATTTATTTATGTTTTCCAAATGCATGTGATTTTGCAAATAGAATTTCTGCTTTATTTCAAAAGCATAAATCATTTTGTGCGGGCGATAAAACGGTTTTTAATTAATAGTTAGAAAAGTAATTAAAATTTCTGAGCCTCAGGTACACTTTACCGAAGTCATGGGCCCAGTCATGCTCAAATTTTCAAAGTTCTGCTTTCTGTAGCTTTGTCTGGAGAACATTCACTTTATTATTAGAGATAGATAGATTTGGCATAAAACTGGCATAATTTCCGTATTATTTAATGTTTTTCAGATGCACGTGCTTCTTCATTGAAGTAATAGCATTCTTGTTAGCTCAAAACATGAATCACTTGATACGGGCGAAACTCGCCAAGCATGGCAACGTAAAAACGGGTTTTAATTAATAATTAAAGAAGACATTAAAAATCTAAAATTCTAAGTAGCCTATAACCTTCTCCAGGGTCCCATCTATATCTAAAACCAAAATTTATCATAATTTATTCAGCGGTTTAAGCGTGAAAGCGTCATAAACAAACAAACAAACAAACTCAATTTCGCATTTATAATATTAGTTAGGATTTATGCAGCTAGGTGTATCTTTCTGCTGCAGAACAGCGGCACAGCCTTCCTTTCTCCTTGGTCTGCAGAATTCCCATCGAAGGACTATCTGGGATGTGGCAAGGAGAAGAGGAAGCAGCAGAGACACATCATCTGGATCAAGGCACATATGTCGGCACGAGCATGGCCGGCTGGCTGGAACACACCAAGTTCTACCGCTGGTTGCTGAACTGCCGAACTGAACCGCTGTCAGGATCCTTATAGCAATGATTGCTGCAAGTGCGCATGCACAGAATGGGCATTTGCATGCCACTAAGAAACTTAAAGTGCAGCGGGGAATCAGCGCTTAAAATTGCAATTGCAAAATCTCTGACTCCTAGCCACCAGTCGTCCTTCAGTTGGTGCACACACACGATAATTTGATAACATGTAAAAGAGTGGCATAGCCGCCACAAATCTGATGTGGACAACACATGACTTCCATGCACGTCTATTAAATCAAAAATATTTTCGGCCCACTTCATCTAAACTTATTTTGTTTGAAAGAGATAAAATACTGCCGTAATAGTAAGGTTTAGCGATTTATAGCCAAATACTTCGGATATCGCCAAGCTGGGTTCAGTCTGAGAGATTTGTTTTTGACACTTAATATGGCGATATTTCGCGAAAAGCCGACAAACTTGAGATAGTTGGCAAGATTTTGGAGATAGCCAGAGTAGTCATTGACCACAGACTTTCAATGAATTGAAAGTATCCATACTCCTTAATGTATTTAAAGTCGTTTGGGTGACCCATTAAATAAATTACCCAATCGATTGCAATAAGAAAAAAAAGAGATGCACAGTTAGATGTTACAATAGTTCTAAATACAAAATTTCAAAATTCTACGGTTAAATGTTTTAAAGTTATGCAAAATAATTTTTGGCGCCAAATTTGGCGAAATTTCAGCAAATCTCGGTAAGGTCGACGACAAATGGCGAGATTTTGGGCTTGGACAAAATGACTGACTATCGACAAATTTGGTGATATTTCGACAAAACTCGCCAAGGTCGACGACAAATTTACGAGATTTTGGCCATGGACCAAACAATGACTGACTGCAGATGTAATGTATTGAAGATGTCCATAGGCGTTAATGTATTGAAAATCTTTTGGGTGGTCCTGTAAATAAACTCTCCAGTA
The DNA here is from genome assembly GCA_038373885.1 of Cheiracanthium punctorium. Classification (NCBI taxonomy): domain Eukaryota; kingdom Metazoa; phylum Arthropoda; class Arachnida; order Araneae; family Cheiracanthiidae; genus Cheiracanthium; species Cheiracanthium punctorium. Next base: position 417,349 of record JAWZYV010013953.1, read on the forward strand.
CATTGGAACCAAAAATTAACACGCACAACTAGATGTTACAGCAATTTTATATATGAAATTTCATCATTCTACGTCTAATAGTTTTTGAGATTTGATAGTTAAATATATACACACGTACAGAGGGGCGTAGCCAGGGGGGGGATATCGGGATATATTCCCCCCACTCCCCGAAATTTTTGGATTAGTGATGAAATTCCGTCTATTTATACACATATAAGTTCATATCCCCCCCTCCCCGAAAAATTTTCCTGGGTACGCGCCTGCACACGTACACCAAAAGTCACCAAGCTTGGCGACTATTGGCGTAATTCTTGAGGGAGGCACGTGACCGTGGTCAGACCATTACCTAACTATATGGTAGGATGGTATTATGCTTGAAATGGATAAATATTCCTAAAATTGCCATTGACCGTAATGCATGAGGGTCCCCGATAAAGTGTTCAAGCGTTTAGTTTGGTTTTGCTGAGCTCCTCAATGGAAGTCTAGTTTCTGGTGGAAAGAGGTGAGAAGGATGTCGGCTCGCATTTCTTTTTAAAGTACTAGTTGAGATTGTTAAAATGATATATTACTTATTGAAATATCTATAAAAAATAAAAAGTTACAAAGTTTTAAATTTTAGACATTGAACCATTGGGTTTTAGATGGCTTAGTAATGGATTCTTGTCATACAGTTTTTTATAAATTCGCCAATGTTTACTAGTGTTTTAGACAAAATGTCAAATAATACCGTAATAAAAATACGAGAAATCTTATAAATATAAAAAATATATTACAGTTTAGTAGTTTATTTTAATTAAGTATAAGTAGTGTTAGTATACTATGTTCAGTAAATTTCTACATTTCTTTTTTTTTTCATGGCGAGAAAAAAAAGCCAATATGACAATTGTTATAATGTAGAAACCAATGGGGAAAAACTAAGCAATGATTATCACTTATTAATATAGTTAATAAACAGTGAAGTAAATCACATTTCAAGTGATGATAAAAACTGTTAAAATCTTGATCTAAAAACTGTAAAAACTGTTAAATCATTTCTTCATTTAGAAGTATTAATTAGTTCGTGGTTTAAAATAACTAGAGGTTTATAACTATTCGTTGCCAAAAATTCATTATTGAGAGATCTAACAACCTCCAAATTCCAAAGATCATGTAATAAAAATTGTTGTAACCCATCATGAAACGAAGAACGGTGATAATCTGAGGCATACGAAAGGGAAATAATATAGTTCAGCAATAACTGTCAATGCTTCATTATACTCATTTTATTGATCCTAAAAATAATTATCATAAGAAATTCAGTTTATTTTTATTTTTATTTTTTATTATGCGAGCCAGCTGTCCTTGGTGCCTCTTTCTTTTAGTTTATGGTGTTTATTAGTGATTATTTCTTTATCGGAAAAATTTTGAGCTTTTCATTATTCTTTATTTTTCCTTTACTTAAGCTGTTTTAAAAACAGTACAGACATTTTCTTATCATGAGTCAAAGGAATTTGAAAAAACAGAAATTCAAACTTCCAAAGAATGTAGAAGATCCAAAATCTCTACCGGACCACCCAGCATACAGCCGATACGGACCACCCAGCATACGATAGTACGATACGGACCACCCAGCATACAGCCGTGGTTGCCCTATTTTCCAGTTACATTTTCAACGTGCAAAGGAAACATACAGAAGTTAACTTACTTTTACTACTCTCTTTTTCTTTAAACTTACCTTTAATAGCTTAAAATGAAAGTAGCACAAATTAATCTCCAAAATAACAAAGCACAAACAGCTCATTTAATACAACACCTAATCGAAAATGAGTACACAATAGCTTTAATTCAAGATGCATACATTTTTAACAATAGGCCATACGGATTGCCATTATCTTTAACAAGCTATTCTTCACTTAGAAATACAGCAATAGTTATTATATTTGATCAAAATATAATACACTCTCTATCTCTAAAATCTAATAACACCGTTTTTGTAAACATATTGTTACGAATTTTCGGGGCAACCCGCTGCTCTGGGGCTTAAAATGGTTTAAAATTCGTATTCTACGCTTCAAATACAAAAATTTTGCTTTTTGTTGCATCAAAATCAGCCAATTAGAACCGGAGATATGGAGGTTTCGGTTTGCCATTGTTTTTCAATGGTGGTTCTAGAAAACTCGAGAAATATTGGTCCTAGAGCTTAGATCTCTTCACTTTTGAGGACTTATTTTTGGCGCCAAATTTGGCGATATTTCGCCAAAAGTCGCCAAGCCTGGCGACTTTTTGGTCATTTGGCGCGATTTTCCCAATGGGGCCTGGAAGTTGTTTTTCCTGCATTAAAAACGCATAATAACCTAACATTTCTCTTCTATGACGTAATCAATATTCTCGCTTTATGCAGAATCTTCAAGAAATATACTCCTCTAGAACCTTCCCGCAGTTTCTGCCTCCTCTATATAAACCGGCGCGCTGCCCCGACAGTTCAGTGCGAGTTGAACGCTCAATGTGTGAAGAGCAGTCAGTGAGAGTACGCTTGATAAGCGGTGGGAGACTTCTGTGTAAGTACCAAATATGGTCCATCCCGTTTGGGCATGAACTTTGCAGTCTTGGCATGGCTTGCTTTATTAACCCTCCGAGCGGCCTGGAGTTTGCCTAGTGATACCTTCAAAAAAGTTCCTGTGTATGGGATCTGTATCTCTCGAAAATGCACAAGAAAAACCTGCTTCCCCCCATTTCCGCATGGAAGGCGTGGGGAACAAGGTAATTAACAAACTGCCGACGTGACAGCCTACCTACCGCCTGATAAATTACTTTGTATTGTAAGAGCACATGTCCGGTGAATCTGACCAACTGGTCTCCCTCACCTCTTTCCCCCCTAAATACTCGGGAATCTACGCAACGTTGTAGAAGTTATTTTCTCGGTGGCTTACATGTACACTCACCCAGAGCCAGATTTTTGTCTGATGAAGATTGGAAAAAGAGATATTTTGTTTTTTGTCCCCTCTCATAATGAGCAGGTAGTGAGAGTGGCGCTTGTGCTCTAAAAATAGTAAAATTAGTGATTATCTTTTTACTATACTTCTTTATCTGAAAAATTTCTTTATAAAGCTTTGATAATGAACGAAAAATAATATATCTAATGGGCCCCTTTCAAGATGAGGCCCTGGACACAGCCCCGATTTGCTCATGCGATAAGACCCCGTGTACATATTTTCAATAAAGTGTCCAATGTCAGATATATCTCATTTACCTGAACCTTATATAAGACGCTGTCCTTCATAAAATGTGCAAAGTGTTCCCTATAATTATTATTATTTCTTATATTTTTTTCGAACTGTGCATTTTTTCATAAGTTTATATAGTTAGTTAGGAAAGAGAAATAGGAAATTTGGCTTTCACTCGATCATTTTTGAAGTTGTAATGCAAAAAAAATATGACAGTTAAAAAAGAGAGAGAGAGTATAATGTACTTGAGTGTAGGGTAATAAAGCTTTCATTTAAATTATCTCAAGCGTACGCGAAAAATAAAAATTAAAAATTCTTCGATGTTTCATTTAAAGGACTTGTTTAGTAAATTTGTTAAATGAAATATCTATATTAATCTTTGTTAGATAATAAACGTTTTTAAAGACCTTTATTTATGTTCTGCATATGCGAAAAAATTCCAAGAAAAATTAAGAGCACGAATCTGAGAAAGTAACACACTTAGGATTCATGCCATCTGAGATTTTTACCAAAAAATTCCCAGTTGTTATTTATCTTATTAATGTAGTAAATCCAGAATATTTTGTCTCAAAGTGAGTTGTTCATTTTTTATGGCCCACTAAAAAAGCAGACCCGTAGCCAGATTTTCTATTCAGGGGGGGGGAACCCTCTTTTTTTCAGGGGGGAGGGCACCCTAACTTAAGTGGGGTGGCATCCTATATTTTTTTGAATAACATTTTTATCTATATTTCTCTTCATTAAATAATAGCATAAGTTTATAATTAAATAAATTTTGAAAAGTCCAAACGGCTTCCAAGAAGTAAAAGTTCCTTGGCTTAAACAGAATGGATTTAAAGTTGTCAAGATCATATTTGGAAGATAAGAACACAAAAGAAAAATGACAAAGAAAAACTTTGTATATATAAAACTTTGATATATAAAACTTTGATAACTTTACCTTATATACAAAAATTTTTCAAAGAATCTGCATTAAACTTTTTTTATGTGAAATTTTCTAAGGGGGATGGGGCTCAGCCCCACCTGGCACCCCTTTGGCTAAGGGCCTGTAAAAAAGTCCGTGCAGCACACAAAAGTGGGCATTTTTCTCAGACATAGAAAAGGCTGTGGTCAAAAACTCTTTGCGGGAACAACTTGCCATGATATTTATTTCACATCTATAATGTTAGACGATAGAACTTCATGAAATATGAGAAATCTGTGGCAGGTTATCGACGCAAAGTCACTGAAGGTCACAAAAACACACATTTTATTTCTTTTTTTTTTGTCATTTTTAAGGCTTAACCATAGCTTGCGCCTTCAAGTTGCTAAGGCAAAAGAGGAGTCCTTTGAAAGACATGTACTAGCACTTATAAAAAAATGCATGTATAGTTGACGCAAGTTGCATGTGTTTTTAGATTTATAAGACCAAAATCTGAAAATTTTCCATTTTGACTGAAATTCGAAGTTTCATAAATTCTTGCGGCAGAAGTTTATTGAAAGTAATTCTTTTGGATCGTTTTTATGTGAATATATTGTATTATTTGAATGCTCAGCGCTCAGGGGCGTAGCCAAGGGGGGGGGCGGTTAGGGGGTCATAACCCCCCCATGAGGAATTTTTTGCTATACAAAATGTATATTCTTCACTCAATTATCACACACATGTATGCATATATGTGAGTTGCAGTAGTCGTAACCCCCCCATGAAAAATTTCTGGCTACGCCCCTGTCAGCGCTTATACAAAGTTTTGCGCGCAAGATTAGGACCCACTGGCGCATTGACTTAAATTGAATTAAATGAATTTAATTAAATTTAAATTATCTATTTTTAATAATTTTACCGACTTAAATTGCTAAATGTAAGCAGGGAATGATTATGACCAACAGGGGCCCCGGACATTGATGAATTTTGGGGGCCCCATCCGTGAATTTTTTTTTTTCAAAAAAATTTGATATAAAAGAAGTCTATTTCAGAACATTTGAAATTGGGGGCCCTTTACAAAGTCCCGATTTTCCCATGCGATAATAAGCGATAATATTTGGAATGAGATAATATTTGGCTTATTATCGCATTTGGCTCTGAATTTTAGTATTTTTGGGGAAACGTGTGGATTTTCAAAATTTTAAGGTCGCCTACGTCTTCTCTCTATCATTTTGCGCATCTTTATGCAGTTAGAGGGAGTAATCAAAAGCGAAGCGCTGTTAATTTGTCAACGGTAATGGTTAAAAAAACATGAGCACAAATTTTTGTCAAATTTAAATGTATGACTTACAACTGGCGCCATTCCCACATGTAATCCAAAAAAAAAAAATCCTTCGGAATTGGACCACTGAAATGCTTAATATATATTAATCTTTATATCAATGCTTTATTTAGGCGAAAACAATTTATTCGTTTTAATATTCTTAAAAGAAGTAGAAGTTTAATAATTTCGAGAAGCTATTTCAAACGATTTAAAATCGCAAAAATTTGCAAACCTATATAGATTATGACGTATAATTTGTTAGAGTTAATCTTTTAACTCACTTGGAACGATTTCCTTCTTAGAAAAAGTCTGCATTTTAAATTACGCTTTTCTGCTTAATAATTTGATTTTTTTTTTTTTTTTTTTTTTTTAAATAGCCGAATACTGACAGCTTAGCAGTACGGGACTGATTTATAGCTATTATGCCAGACTTCGGGATCGTCTAGAGCGTGGAGAATCTTTTTTTCCCTACAATTTATCACTCTTAAAAAAAAAAAAAATCAGTTGATTACCAAGAAATCTCTAGAAAACAATGATTCCATTACTTGTTACTTTCCGAACATGCACAATGTAAGGAAAGTATTGTAATCATGAAAAAGTTCGACTTCGAGACTTATTATCGAGACTGATGTATTTACACGTTTTGAGGTCTTCTGAATTCATTTATGCTGTTTTTACGAGATGAATGTATGTGTGTGTGTATGTGTGTGTGTGTGTGTGTATGTGAGTAAACACGATAGCTCCTAAACGGATCATTCGATTGAGCTCAAATTGGACATGTTATAAACCACCGTCGCAAGACCGGTACTGATTTTGGTGTATATAGGACTTAGAGTTTTTCTACAGGGCTACGACAAAGATTTCTTTGACATTATAGTGTATGGGGAGAAAGTCTTGAAAGTGTGCTAGCGTTTAAATGGTGCACTCAATTGAGTTTCAATTTGGTATATATGTTTGAATTATTCATCGATTAAAATTTATTTAAATGCTTGGTAATGATCTAATCGTAAGTCTTCGGAAAGTCGAGTGGAGGCACTCCAGATTTCTTTAGTATGATGCCATAACTTTTTTTAGTATTACTACTAAAGCCATGTTTGCCAGTTGTTTACATGATTTTATTTAGCAGCAATACTAAGAAAAGTTATAGCATCTTTTTCAAAGAGATTTCTTAGTAATCCACAAAATTTTTTTTAGTGTAGGGCATCACCCAAAAGGATATTATTTCCGGATCCGCAACTCTCATCCGTATACCAGCCTATATACAGCTAGAGGAGCTGCGGACCCACAGATTGATCGTTCACGTTTGCGCCATGTACATATAGCGGTTTTTGATCAGCCGAGATGTGAAAACGAATCCTTTCCCTTTCTGCACACCAGGCTATTACGACTCCTTAAAAATTTATTTTAGGATGAATAGGAAAAATTAAATTACTCAATTAACTAAAACTTTTTTTAATTTATGTGTATTGAAAGAAGAAAGGGTTGTCACCCGATCGTTAACACTGCCAATATAGCTTTTGGGTCATCGTGTGACAATTGAGCAAGCTATGACAGCATATTTTAATATCCATAACGCTAGGTTCGAGTAAAAGTTTTCTGCATTTTTTTCAGTTTCCGTATAGCTGGAATAATTTAAAATGCATGTGTAAAAAAAAATCATTACTTTCTTCGTCGTGAAGAACTGATACGCAGCTAGTTATAACATGTTATGTATATGTAATAATAAATTACTCGAAATTCAAATTAAACATTTAATAATTTTGCGATTTCTCAAAATAATCAAACGAAAATCCCCACCTCTCTCTCCATGTGTTTATATATCATGGCTTTGATTTGCAACATCTCTTCGATTTGAACTTCATATTTCAAACAATTACACTAAAATTAATCTTTCTTTTTTAATTTAGGTAATTGGAAATTTTACTTATTTACTTTTTCGCCTATTTGGCAGCTTAGTTTAACCAATTGTTAAAGTAATCTCTATTCCCGTGTGATGAGCGGGTACATCAGCTAATATAGAATAAAATAGAAATTAAAATTCGTATTGTTCAATTAAAAGCAGCATTAATAAAATAATAAATCGATGACAAACTGACGATTTCCATGTGAGCCGGTATAAATTTAAATGCTTCGAAATCTAAGATAAAATTTTTGGCTTTATATAAATTGCTCTATTTCTGTGTATTTCTTTACGTAACAATTTCTTTAATTCTTTACAGGTTGAAAAGTTTTTCTACCATGTATACATATTTACATAAATGAACTGACACATAACACAAAAACAACAAACAAAAATTTTGCAGTTCATTGTGGGAAGTTAATTTTTCTGGAAAGATGTTGTAGTTAGGGTAAAACTAAGACAGTGGAGGATCCTGAAAAGTTTCAACGGCAGGAGGCAATATGCGAGAAATTTTGTAAGAAAAATGGATCTTTTTAAATTAAATATTTTGATTAAATAATACTTATCGTCTGAAACCAGGTTTAGGATGGTTGCTCTCATCATTCATTACTGAAAAGGCGATTTTGAGAAGATTCCTCTTCTCTTACATGTGTAATTTCTTAGCGTGGATCTTTGAACACTCCGCTAAACCGGCAGATTATTCAAAGACCTAGGTGAGCAGGGAAACCTCACAGATCATAGAGAGTAGTATAGTGCATTTATTGCAAACCTGCACTCAAGGTATCTGCCAAGTCGGAATGCCTTGGTCGGAGGACTTTTTCAGGTGTTCTTCCGTGTATTCAGGATAGACATCCAGCGAAACCGCCCGAAACCCCAGACCGTTAGATCGATAGCCGCGCTGTAGCCCAGAACTCTAGACTTTTACTCTTCAGCCATCTACCATTTTCAGCCCCTTGTGTACTGGGCCATGGTGGGAGGCCCACAGATCATAGAAGGGGAATCATCATCACTGAATCCAACTGGGATTTAATTTTATTTTATCTTAGACAACTGTTCTTTTCAACTAGTTATTTTAATTTTGTTTTAATCTTTAGGACGGAATAGAGCTTTACTGATAAATTTGGTCGCGCATTTAATCGTGCTAATTTTCCAGTAAAATCAAACTCAAACATCAGTAACTGAGGCCTAGTTTACAGCAATACAGTCTGGACACATACTCAACTTTCCTCACTATTTTTAGGAGGGCCCAATGTCACTTTGATTAAATATTTACCTTACATTTCATTGTTTACATGAAAAATACTATAAGGACTTTTTGGCTTCTAATGTTTCAAGAATATTATTTTTATCATTCCAATTTTAATGAACTAACGCATTATGTAGAAGTTGTCTTTACTTTATTTTATAACACCAGACAGCTACTACATAATGCGTTAGTTCATTAAAATTGGAACGGGAAAAATAATATTCTTGAAACATAGTTGGTTGCCAAAACGTCCTTATAGTATTATTGATGTAAACAATGAAATGCAAGATAAAAACGAAAACCGATTTTGACTACCTCTAAATTTAATCATAATATTCAGCCTTCAGCTGAAATTAGTTTTCCCTCCGCTAAAGAGGTTCTTTGACAGAACCTTTTAATTTGTATTGACAGCCATGTACAGGATGTATATGCATGTAAATCAAACGGGGAGAAACCAACCGTTCTTCCAGTGGTGTCAAGTATTTTATACAATCCGGTATTTCGGGGAATTCGAAGCCATTGCTTATAGCTAATTCTGGTATTGTCAATTTAATCAAACAATCGTAACATGTTTTGCAAAATTTGCCAATATCATCGATATCTTTGTAAAAGACTAGTTTTATAAAGTCCGTTGTCGCTCCTTTGGACAGTAAAGTTGTTTTGGAATGGGTTCTTATTGACTTTTTGAACCACAGTCGATCACAACAATAGCATTGGTGGATTGGACCATCAGCAACAGCTTCGAAAAATTTCTCAGCTAATTTACGAAATTCTAGTTCTTCACACCTTACATTTAGATCAGTATCTGTTCTTGGTCTTTTCGATGGTATATCTAGACAGAGTCGTAAACGTTTTCTGTCTTGTCTTCTGGATTTGATTCCGCTTCTTGAGCACGAAAATCTGGATCTTCCCTTTTTCTTTGCATAAATAGACGGTTAGTTTCACGATGACTTTCTTCCGGATTAGACAACTGGCGAGGACGGCCAGCGCGGCCTTGAACAACAGTCCCGGGTATATTCTTCTGATATTTAACGATGTAATACTGAAAGTAGAGCGTGAAATACCAAGCCTACGAGCTACGAGCGTGAAATACCAAGCCTACAAAAGTTTGAACGCGACTCTGGAAACAAATCCAAGTTCTGAAAAATGAAATCGGAACCTCGGGAACTTGACAGCCAGTCGCAGACGCTCTGACAAAATCTTACAGTTTCCCCTTTTGTTTCATCTGACGTTACTTTGAAATTTTTCAAGTATCCATTATTCCAATCATGTGTCGGATCTTGGTGTGTTTCAAATTTCCGTGAGATCTGTAAGATCTTATTTACTATCAATTATCATCCACGACTTTTTTCGTCTGCCGAAAACTATTACCCTCTTTAGCGGAGGGTAATAAACATTTAACCTAAGTGACATTGGACTCTCCTAAAAATAGTGAGGGAAGTTGAGTACGTGTTCCGACTGTCTTGTAATTTAATCACGGACTTAATCACGGATCAAGCTCTGTTATTGACGTTTGATTTTGATTTTACTGGAAACAACGCGATTAAATGCGCAATAAAATAAAGCTGAAAATCGCTTAAAAATGAGAGAGAAGGTGGATTTTCAGATTTTTAAAATAGTGCAGATCGTTTATATATATATTTTTTACATAATTATGAAATTTTTCAAGCCGATCGCACGAACTGTATGAATTTCATTAAAGTTTTACACAGTAACTTTTTAATCTGATTGGATTAATGACGGTAAAAGTTCTGTTTGGAAGTAGCGGTACCGGATTTGTTAGAGAGTGAATCGCGGATCAGCGTAACTATATAATAGGATAATTACAGAGTTAATATTTATACAGGAGTGGTTTATGACATGTAAATTTGTATTAATTTAAATAATAATATGCAATACATTTCTTTAAAGCCCCTCTTCATCCGTAAGCATGTGTGCCCAAGACTCCATATATGTTAAATCGGTCTCTTCTAATAAAATATGTTTTTTTTTTTTTTATATGCCAACTGTTTTGTTGTATTCGAGGAAACAGCTTTCCCTTTTCAGGTAAAATTTGATAGAAGTAAAATATTTACTCAAAATTTATTATTTTCATTAAACATTTAAAATTATTATAAATGAAAAAGTATCCTGGAGATCTTTGAAAACTACGAAATATTCAAACTTATTTCCCGTGCCCGACCATGCTTAGAAGGGACTCCGGTTCAAACGATTACTTGTCTGAAAAAATACAGAAATCATTCGGCCTCTCTCTTCTTTAGTTAGAAAAGGTATGATCACTCACCACATCTGTAAATAATTTTCTGGGGGGTTGAAAGCTGCAATTAAAGTATCGTAGGCGTGTCTTCGCCATTGTGCTCTCTTCCCTCCTTTGCAACCCGTCAATCTAAGTGTCACAGGTGTTTTGGCGAGTGGGGGTAAGCAGTAACGGGATTTTATGTCACCGCTTTCGAAGCAGAAAAAAAGGAGCAGAAAATTATGTCTCAGCCGCTTTGAACAACGTTTACAGATGACGGGATTTTACGTCTCAGCCGCTTGGAGGGTTAAGCGGGTGCTTTGTAACCCATACTTTGTCACCAGGTACAAAGTAATATTGCCGCCTATTTTTGTCATAGTAGGATTTACGTTGATCCTGTTTTATTTCCACTCTCTGTCTAATGTCCTGTGTAATTTTGGCAAATCTCTTGAGATACTGGGTAATCTCTGGTACGAAGTTGTCGTTCTGTACCACAGCCGTGAAATCTTGCACTACATGATCGACTGTTCTCAGTTCACGGCCGAACGTGAGAAAAGCAGGGGTATGGCCAGTAGTGTCGCATACCGCCGTATTCATTGCAAATTTGATGACAGGTATTTTTGATTCCCAGTTACCATGTTCGTCTCCAACCAATATGGCAAGTCTTGGTTTTAAATCTCTGTTTTTGCGTTCAACAGGATTGGCTTGGGGAAAATATACCGGTGTAAGATTTTGATCAATCTTCAAGGTAAAACATATCTGCTGTAATACTGCACTAACAAACTGCGGGCCATTATCATTGAGAATTCATCGTGGAATTCCATGCCGCATGAAAACTTCTTCTATGAGAGTTGTAGCACATTCTCGAGCTGTAGCTTGTTCAAGAGGAAAAAGCTCTATGCACTTGGTTGCACAATCTCCTATTACAAAAATCCACTGTTTGCCGTTAGCTGTCTTGGGCAAAGGGCCAAACAAATCAATTGAAAGTATCTCAAAACGTTGTGAGTAGACGGGTGTTCTAAGTAGACCTGATGGTTTCTGGTTACTTGCCTTGTAGCGACTGCATTCAGCACACTTTTTCACGTAATCCGATATAAACTTCTTCATTCCATTCCAATAGTATCTTTTGGCGATACGTTGATACGTACCCTCTTCGCCATAATGACCGGCCATGGGGTCATCGTGATGTTTCTTAAGGATTGATTCCCGTTCTGATGACGGTATGACTAACTGCGCTTCTTCTGAGTCTGCATCCGGGATATAGCGTTACAGAACTCCCTGGTTCATAAGAAAATCTCTCTCAGTCCAATTTGCATTTGCTTCTGTTTTTTGGACATCTTCAAACGCTTCAATTATCTTCCTTAGTGATTCATCTGCAAGTTGAGCTTCTCGCATATCTTTAACATTTCTTGCTGGCATATCAGCTATGACGATACTATCAATTTCACAAACAGTCTCTTGTTCTGTACACACTGGTCGAGAAAGCATGTCAGCTATTACGTTAGATTTTCCTGGGATATAACAGACTTCTACGTTAAAAGATTGCTTTTCCAGTGCCCATCTGGCGAGGCGACCGGTTGGTGATTTGAGGGTAAGAAGCCATTTCAATGGTTGGTGGTCGGATGCCACAGTAACAGGTATACCCTCGATGTATCCGCGAAACTTCTTTAACGCCCACACAACGGCCAATGCTTCCCGTTCCGTTGTAGAGTAGTTTTTCTCTGCTTGGATAAGCAGTCTGCTGGATACTCAATTGGATGTTCTTCAGCTCCTTCGCCTTGAAGTAATACGGCTCCGAGCGCGTAATTACTTGCATTGGTACGTATTGTATATGGTTTGGTACCATCCGCTTGCTTCAGAATCGGTGGGGAAATGAGGCATTATTTTAGAGTTTCGAAAGCTTTCTGCTGCGGAAAACTCCATTGCCATGATGTGTTCTTTTTTGTTAAATTGCTTAAAGGCCTTGAGATTTCTGCAAAATCTTTTATATAACGTCTGTACCATGAGCATGTTTGTAGGAAAGATTTAACTTCCTTTACGTTTTTGGGTGGTGGTATATTCTGGATGGCTGATGTCTTCTCAGGATCTACCTCGATTCCGTTCTTCGTAATCCAAAATCCTAGGTATTTTACCCTAGACACAGCAAAATGACATTTTTCTCTATTTGCACGAAGTTTAAATAAGAGTAATCTTTGGAAAACACTTTTTAGATCTGATATATGTTTTTCAAAAGTTTCTGATAAGACGATTATGTCGTCTAAATACGTAAGAGTTGAAATGTAGCTGATGCCGTTTTGAGACCCATTGGCATTCTCAGAAATTTAAAGGTTCCAAAAGGACACACGAAGGCTATTTTGTCCTGGTCATCCGGATGGACTTGAACTTGGTGGTAACCTGATTGTAAATCTATTGTTGACATAAATGACGTTTGTTTGGCTTCATGGAGAAGCTCATCCATTCTGGGTAATGGGTAAGAGTCAGCCACTGTAATTTCGTTTAACTTTCTATAGTCTATGCAAAGATGCACTTTACCATTTGGTTTCGGTATGAGAACCACTGGTGAAGCATAAGGAGATTCACACTCCTCGATGATTCCATCTTTCAAAAGCCTATCAAGTTCTTGCTTAAGGAGTTCTTTCTTGATTGGATTCATTCTATATGGTGGTACCGCTACCAGAGCCTGATTATGACCAACAGGGGCCCCGGGCATTGATGAATTTGGGGGCCCCTATCTATGAAATTTGTTTTATTTTTCATAAAATTTTGATATAAAAAAGACTATTTCAGAACAACATTTGATATTGGGGGCCCTTTCGAGCCGGGGGCCCTGGGCAAAGTCCCGATTTGCCCATGCGATAATAAGGCTCTGACCGCTACTGGTAAGTGGTTGCCGGTATCTATTTTGTGCTGGATGAAAGGGGTTGGTTCTCCCCCTGGACTAAAGATACCTGTAAACTTTTCTAACAATTTACATAATTGTAACCTTTCCTCAGTAGATAAATGACTGCCTTCAGTCTCCTTTAAAACACAAGTGTTCAGTTTAGGAGGTTCGATAACTTTATCAGATCACATAGTGCTACAGTTTTGTAAAGGTGAGTCAAAAGTGTCTTTATGACCATGTGAGTCAAAAGTGTCTTTATGACCATGTGAGTCAAAAGTGTCTTTATGTGGCTTACAAGGTGGTACAAATACATCTTTTTCAAAATTGGATCTTTTCCTAGGATTACAGTTGAAATACCATTTTTTGTTTTGGGTATCTAAGCTAATACCAGCTTTGGATAAAAAATCAGTACCAAGGAGGGTACGATTATCTTTAGCTGTCGGTAACGCGTATATTGTAGTAGGAATTCTTTTCCCCATCAGTTCAATGTCTACATCGGTGTTATAAACTTCAGAGAACTTCGGCAGTCCGTCCGCGAGTGTTACATTTAAATTTACTTTATGAAAATTTATCCCTTGTTCTCGGAGGAAATTATACAGGGTTTCACCAGCAACCGTGTGGCTAGCCCCAGTGTCAGCACATGCTAGAACCCACATACCATTTACTTTAATCTTCATTAACATTGCCTGGGGTTCTTGTATCGCACACGTTTGAAATTTCAAGCAGCTAACCTGGGCGGAATCAACTTTAGCGTTTGGCGTACACGTAGGACATTTTGCCTTTACGAAACCCGGTTTCCCACAGCCATAGCAGCTAATAGGTCTTTCATAATTTTTACTAACAGTTCTATTTGTTGAGTATTTATGATTAACACCATTCTTACAATTTTTAAATTCATTACTGAACTTGTACTTAGAATTTTCCTTATGTTGTTCTTGTTTTGTGTTTCTACCTTTTAGGTTTCTAATTTCTTCGTAAGAATCTAGTTTATCAACTAAAGAAACTGGATCGTTCCACTCGCTCCAGTGGTCTAAAAAATGTTCTTTGTAATCAGGGGGACACCTCTTTTTTATTTGATCTGAAATTATTAGATCTTTCAACTGATCAAACGTAGTGACATTCAGCTCATTGAGCCAACCTTCAAAAAAATTTCTTAAGTCATAGAAGTAATCTCTCCACGTAGAGTCTGGACTTTTCCTGTGTTGGACGAAGGATTGTCTAAATTTTACCGCACTCATCTTGAATCGGCGTAATAAAATCTTTTTTATTTCCGCATACTCCTGTGGGTTATTCTGAGAATCCGATTCTATTGCAATTAACTTTGAAATTTCAATAGGTAAAAGCCCGATCAGGTATACTACCCATTTTGATTCTGGTATTTTTAAAAAAGTCAATTGTTTCTCAAAAAGGTTTAATTGTTTCTCAAAAAGGTACTAATGTCATCCACCTTTGGGTCAAATTGAGGAATTAACCCCTTAATTTCAAATTTAGATACATCTGAATTACTAGGTGTAAGAACGGTTTCTGTTTCTGTAGCATGGGTTATATTTTGTAACTTAAGTTTCTCTAATTCAAACATACGGTCATCATTTTCCTTTTGAATTAATCGCGCTTCATTTTCTTTCCTTTCAGTTATCAAATTATCGAGCAATTCTTTAGTGAATTCTTCATCATACCCTGCACTTTTAAGAATTGCATTCTTTAAATCTATTATTTTTATAATCCTCATGAGCTGCGATGTTAAGTTCACTGGCTAAATTAACTAGATCTTGCTTCTTTCCTTTAGCAAGGTACGCCACAATTCAACTTTTATAATATCTAAATATTCTCTAAAAGTATTTATAACAATTTATTCATTTAACCAAAAATAAAATTTTCGAAAACACTTCCGCACATGAATAACAATTTTACTTAAAGTATATTTCAATTACTAGATAAATCTACTCAAATAAGAACCTTGTTTCTCTTTAAAGCAATCAGCTTTAAGCAATGAAATGAAGTTTTATCTTCTTTTAAACAACAACAGAATAAAATAAAATGAGATCACTGATTCACCTTATACAATGTCTACAGCTCAAGACAAAACAAAACTTTATTAGCAGCAACGGCGCCAAAAGTCAACACATCTGTCTGCTGAGAACAGAAAGCAGAAATTTAAACACTTCACAGATGCTCACAATTACTATTCTCTGAGTTTTCAGGGTGAAAACGAAATTCTTGAGAACAACTTTTTTTTCAGGATGAAAAAAATATTTTTTCCTTTCTTTTCAAAACTTAGAATTCAGATATGAAAATTATTCAGATTTTCAAGCTTCAGGCACCAAAGGAACTGGCATACGTATATTAAATTTGATCTGGATGATCAAAACAAAGCTAAACAAGTATTTTCTTCGATCCGGATGATCAGAATAAACCGAATTCAGGGTGAATTCTAAACCAAAAATTTTTCTTATATTTGCCAGGATGACAAAATTAAGAAAGTTCCTCGAGTGCTTGATCAAAAAGAAGTAAAAATCACTTATCTGCAGATATATCCTTTGTCATCGTCGTGTTTCGAGCCACGGGTTGGGCGCCATTTGTGCCGGTCGGCTAGCTTTGGGGCAGAGAGCAGGGGCGTAAGGAAAAGACGTAGATCATTCCATGAAAACAGACCACTTGAGACAACAACACATTTTACTAACGAGAACAACGGTTGCAACACACAAGTTACATTTAGAATGAATAATCACTATCTCAGAACATACGGTAGCTGCTGCGCGCGAATACGCGAGCGAAGAGAGAGATGAACGAACGTTCTCTATGGTTTTCTTCAACGCCGATAGAGGGAGCGCTGCATGGAAAAGATGATATAGGAGCCACGCTACTACCTCCCAGAACTGATTCAATAATTTCTGGAACAGTAAAAGAAAGCAATAAATTCCGTTTTGGATTAATCGAACACCCAAACTATAGTGATTCCATCAGAGGAGTACTTGTGGGAGCAACACTTGTGGACTTGTCGAGAACAGAAATTCCAGTTAGAGTAGCATATGTGACGGACAAGTCGAAGGTGATAAAGAAAAATGAAGTGTTGGCGACATGCACTCCTGTTACCTGCATTAATAAGAACATCAGCCAAACGACAGCTAAATCTTCCGAGTGCCTGACGAAGGAATTGTTAAAAGACGTGAAGTTAACGGCAGAACAGAAGAGCGCTGCGGAAAAAGTAATAGCTGAATTTGAAGACCTCTTCTCTCGTACTTCGGGTGACTTTGGCCGTACGAGCTTAACGCAACACAGGATAGACACAGGCAGCCATTCTCCCATCAAGCAACATCCTAGGCGGCTGCCGTTTGCTAAGCAAGAAGAGGTGAGCAGACTTTTAGAGGAGATGCATGCAGCGTGATGACGTCATCGAGCCATCAACTAGTCCCTGGGCCTCAACGATTGTTTTGGTCCGAAAGAAAGATGGTTCCACCCGGTTCTGCGTTGACTATAGACGTCTGAATGACATTACCAAGAAAGACAGCTACCCTCTTCCCAGGATAGACGACACATTGGACACTTTATCGGGAAACGAATGGTTCTCCACTCTGGATCTCAAGAGTGGCTACTGGCAAGTAGAAATCCATCCCGATGACCGTGAAAAGACTGCGTTCACCACGGGACAAGGATTGTGGCAGTTCAAAGTTATGCCTTTTGGACTCTGCAACGCACCGGCTACATTCGAGCGTCTAATGGAGACAGTGTTGAGAGGACTTTCCTACGAAGCATGTCTCGTTTATTTGGACGATATCATCATCGTCAGAAGGACTTTCGAAGAGCATCTCGAGAACATTCGAAAGGTACTGCAGAAATTAAAAGAGGCAAACTTGAAACTAAGTCCGTCGAAGTGCAACTTGTTCCGTCGAGAAGTACGTTACCTCGGGCACATAATATCCGCCCACGGAGTTCGAACCGATCCCGAAAAGACGTCCGCAGTCCAGAACTGGAGTCGTCCCGAGAATATCCATGACTTACGAAGTATTCTCGGTCTGTGTACTTACTACCGAAAATTCGTGAAGGGTTTTTCTCAAATTGCAAGACCTCTTCAAAAATTGACCGAGACTGGACAGAAATTTCTATGGACTGAGGAATGTGAGGACGCATTCAACGAACTGAAGACGGCTTTAACATTTTCGCCGATCCTGTCGTATCCTCACCCTGACAAGCCATTTATCCTGGACACAGACGCAAGTAAGGAGAGTGTTGGAGCAGTTTTGTCCCAGGAGATAGATGGCCAAGAACACGTCATTGCTTACTGGAGCAAATGCCTTTCAAAGGCAGAACGTAACTATTGTGTTACGAGAAAGGAACTTCTTGCTATCATTAAGGCCGTGGAGCACTTCCATAATTACCTGTACGGCCGAAAGTTCCTGCTCCGAACGGACCATGCCTCTTTAACCTGGCTTCTAAATTTCAAGAATCCAGAGGGCCAAATAGCCAGGTGGATACAGCGATTACAAGAATATGACATCGAGATACGTCATCGAAAAGGGGCATCTCATGGAAATGCAGATGCTTTGTCAAGAAGGCCCTGTATAGACAGCTGTCGCTATTGCTCCAGGGCAGAGAAAAATTACCATCTGAAACATCCCGTTGTCCGCCAAGTTACATCATCGGCACCATGCCAAGATCCTTGGAGTGACGAAAATGTTCGGGCGAACCAATTAGCAGACAGTGACATCAAACCTATTGTGGAATTTATGGAAAAATCCAGCGCTAAGCCCAGTTGGCAAGAAATATCATCTTACAGTCCGGCAACAAAACAGTTCTGGGCTTTATGGGATTCGCTTCGCCTGAGGAATGGAGTCCTGTATCGTAAATGGGAGTCGGAAGACGGCAAGATGCTCCGATGGCAGTCAGTACTCCCTCGTTCGAGGATTCCGAAGGTTCTAGAAGAACTTCATAATGGCTACACTGGAGGCCATTTTGCGTAATGAAGACCCTGCAGAAAGTTCGCGAGCGCATCTACTGGGTTAGGGCTCGAGGCGACGTCGAAAAGTGGTGTCAAGCTTGTGACGCCTGTGCCGCCCGTAAAGGCCCGAAGAAACGAAGCCGTGGAAGACTACATCGTTATAATGTAGGAGCGCCTTTTGAGAGGATTGCCCTCGACATCCTGGGACCTCTTCCGCGAACTTCGGATGGCAACAAATACACCCTAGTTGTCATTGACTATTTCTCTAAATGGCCCGAAGCGTTTCCTATTCCCGATCAAGAAGCTACGACCGTAACAGAGGTACTGGTGCAAGGATGGATTTCCAGATATGGAACCCCTCTGCAACTTCATCCGACCAAGGAACGAACTTTACCTCTGCAGTTTTTAAAGGACTATGTCAACTTCTCGGAATAGACAAAACCCAGACTACGCCTTTACACCCACAATCCGACGGCATGGTGGAGAGGTTCAATCGCACAATTTTGAACAACCTTTCGCTCCTGGTATCTAGGAATCAAGAGGACTGGGATAAGAAACTCCCCCTCTTCCTGCTGGCCTATAGGAGTGCCGTCCACGAGACTACCGGCTTCACACCTTCCCAGATGCTGTTCGACAGAGATCTTCGTCTTCCCGCCGATCTAGTGTTCGGCCGCCCTCCAGACGCGCCTTCATCGCCAGAAGAGTACATGGAAAATCTTCGGGCGCGGTTTGAAGACGTGCATCATTTTGCTCGGGAGCGGATCAACCTGAACACGGAGAGGATGAAGAATCGCTACAACACGAAAGCTACAGGACATGACTTCAACGTAGGTGACAAAGTTTGGCTATGGAATCCTACTCGACGGAAAGGCCTGTCTCCCAAGCTGCAATCCCGTGGGACGGTCCTTACACAGTCCTAAACCGGCTGAATGACGTCATCGTACGAATTCGTAAGTCACCAAACTCGAAGCCAAGAGTTGTACATTACGATCGGCTAGCCATATACCGCGGTTGTAATTAGCTATTTTGATTATTAGACCATGGTCACTATGGCGTAATTCCTCTTTTCTTTCAACATTCATTTCTTTCCTGTCTTTCTCTTCTCTTCCTCTTTCTTCAACTCTCTTTCTCTCACTACTTACGCCATGTTTAGTGTACACATTTGTAATATATTGGTTTTTATTAATGTGCATTTGTTTATTACATTTATTGCTTATTAGTGTAATTGTTCATTATGTCTATTATTTACTAATTAGAGTGCATTTGCTTACTGTGTTTATTAATTATTTGCTTAAATTATGTTGTTAAGATTTGGTTAAAGGTTGGACACTGTATATTTGTGTGACCTCCTAACTGGGGATTGTACTGCCCGGGACGTGCAGTCCTTGGGAAGGGGGCAATGTTACGAATTTTCGGGGCAACCCGCTGCTCTGGGGCTTAAAATGGTTTAAAATTCGTATTCTACGCTTTAAATACAAAAATTTTGCTTTTTGTTGCATCAAAATTGGCCAATTAGAACCGGAGATATGGAGGTTTCGGTTTGCCATTGTTTTTCAATGGAGGTTCTAGAAAACTCGAGAAATATTGGTCCTAGAGCTTAGATCTCTTCACTTTTGAGGAGTTATTTTTGGCGCCAAACTTGGCGATATTTCGCCAAAAGTTGCCAAGCTTGGCGACTTTTTGGTCATTTGGCGCTATTTTCCCAATGGGGCCTGGAAGTTGTTTTTCCTGCATTAAAAACGCATAATAACCTAACATTTCTCTTCTATGACGTAATCAATATTCTCGCTTTATGTAGAATCTTCAAGAAATATACTCCTCTAGAAGCTTCGCGCAGTTTCTGCCTCCTCTATATAAACCGGCGCTCTGCCCCGACAGTTCAGTGCGAGTTGAACGCTCAATGTGTGAAGAGCTGTCATTGAGAGTACGCTTGCTTTGATAGTGCTATAGAAGCCGTGTTTTAGCTTGCTTTAAAGCTGTTTTCAAAGTGCTGTGTGTAAATTCTTCATTGCTGTGTCTTAAGGATTGTGTACGATATCTCTTGAATATTTTCACAGAATTTTTGCCTGTGAAAGTGACTTATTTTGTGTGAGAAATACAGCATTTGTGAGAGCTTCTGATCTAAGAGAACTGTTAAAAGCACATTACTGTTTAATTGTGCTTGTGAATTTTGTACAGCTGATTGTTCCACGGAGTTCCAGAAGCAATAAAGCTTGTGTTCCATCCTGACAAGTGATTTTTTACTTGAACTTTTTACACCCACTGGACTTTAGAACGACGAACCCCAGGAGTAGCAGAGTAATTCCGCAACAATATCAATTAATGACGAAATACTTTCTTTTGGTAGTATATATAACCCGCCCTCTTCAAACTTCATAGATGATTTAACGGAATGGGAATCACTGCCACGAATAAGCAATGAAGTTTTAATAGGTGGAGATTTCAATGCTCACAGTCCATTATGGGGTCGGGAAAATGACAGAGGCAAACTTTTAATAAGGCAAATAGGGCATTTACGACTTATCATCTTAAACAATCCTCACAGCCGACCAACTTATGAGCATACAATAAGCTACGGCTGGCCAGACGTCACGCTGGCTTCTTTTTCTCTTTTTGACAAGGTTTTCTCCTGGGAAGAATCATCAGATTTAGACTTTGCAGATCTTAGGTTGATAACTGTATTACTTGACAAATTAATTCCAACATTACAAAAAAGACGCTTTAAAACGAATACCCCATTACTCCAAAAATTTATAAAAAGTTTACAAAAAAATAAATCTTTCAAAAAGGATCAATTCTTAGAATGTAAAACAGTAGAAGAATTCGATAGTTACTACAATAAAATATTAGAGATAATAACAAAGGAATTAAATGAAAATCTAAAAAAGAAATCTGCCTTTAAAAAGCCAACTATATATTGGTGGTCAAATAAGCTACGAATACTTAGAAACCAACTAAAAGCCCTCTATAGGGAACACAAAAATCAAAACAATGCTACAGTAACTCAAAATTATTTAAGGAAAAGAGCAGAATATAAGAGAGAGATCCTAACAGCAAAAGCACAATCATGGACAGCTTTTTGTAAGAAAGCTGCCAGTCCATTTGGGACACATTATAAAATAGGATTTAAAAAATATTTAATAGGGAATTTTGAACCATACCCGGCCACAAGGGACAATCAAATAAGTTCAAAGTTTGACATTTTAAAAAATATGACAAACATAATATTTGGCCCTTCATTACAAACAGATGAAGTCCACACCATAATGAACGAAACCCCCTCCCCTCCTTTTAGAATACATGAAATTAAAAACGCAATGAATTCATTCAGAGTAAACAAAGCACCAAACAAAGCACACCCTAAATTAATAAAAAATTAATTAGGATAATTTTTAATAAACATTCATCATTTTTGGTAAACTTGTACAATTCTTGCCTCCAGTTAAATTACTTTCCCAAAAACTGGAAAACTGGAGAACTTGTATATTTCCTAAAACCTAATAAAGATCCGCTATCGCCTCAATCATACAGACCTATAACTTTGCTCCCTATATTTGGAAAAATATTAGAAAAGCTCATGCTAAATAGAACCGAATTTTTATTATCTCAAACAAATTTAATTAATCCAAACCAACATGGATTTGTCGCGGGAAAAACCACAGAAACAGCGATAAGACAAGTAACAGAAATAATCAAACACAATAAAGCAAATAAAATGTACACAGCAATAGTCTCAGTTTATTTCACAAAAGCATTTGATTCAATACCATGGAGGCAAATTAAAATACTTATAAGAAATTTAAATTTACCGTCAGACATAACCAATTTATTTTATTCTTTCTTAACAGACAGATCATCACTCGTGGATTGGCAGCATCCTGAATACAAGCATTTTCATTCGAGAGGTTGCCCTCAGGGTTCATGCCTTGGTCCATTTTTATGGAAAATTATGTTAAATTCTTTATTAATTGCATTTGACATTTCAGAGATAACACTTGTGGCATTTGCAGACGATTTACTAATAATAGCGGAGGATCTTCGAGAAATCAATTAGAAATAATAGTAAACAGAGATCTAGAAAAAATCAATACTTGGTCAATAAGCAATAATTTATCAATATCAATATCAAAATGCATATCAATAGCAACAGGAAAACCGAAACAACTTCAAAGGCGACCATATTTTAAAATAGGAAATTCTGTAATCCCGTACGATACAAAATTTAAATATCTCGGTGTCATATCAGATAACAAACTATCATGGATTCCCCACTTAAAATATATAAATAACAAAATAGACAAAACGATCCAACGATTATTCAAATTTTCCTCATCAAACACAGGAATGCCAAAACAGATGTTGAAAATATGGTATAAAGCCATTTTGGAAAGAATTATTGTCTATGCTTCATCTTGTTGTTACCCATATATAAACTGTAATGGAAAAAAAATACTGGAATCAATACAGCGAAAATGTATTCTTTTAATAACCAGAGCATACAGAAAAACGTCGACACATGCTTTGCAAGTGTTATCGGGCATAGTACCGATAGATTTAACAATAGATAAAGAAATAAATTATGCATTCATATTAAGGCTCGAAACATCAATAAATGTTAATAATAACCAACTCAATCCACCAGATTTTGACATACCTTTAAAGAAAACAACAATAGATCCATTGATCAGCCCAATAAAATTACATAACTCAGAATTAACTACCATAAGCATATTTACAGACGGCTCAAAATCCCCACATGGCTGTGGCGCAGCGTTATGTGTTTTATTAAAAAATGAATTTATAAAAGGAATTCAAATACATATGCAAAGTACAAACTCCATATTCCAAGTAGAAATCCTGGCTATTTATTATGCAATAGAATGGTTTAAAAATTCAAAATATAGTTCAGCTTTGATTTTAACAGATAGTCAATCTAGCATCTCAATATTACAATATAACATAAATACCAATACAATAGCCCATAAAATCCTAGTTAAGCTAATTAGCCTAAATAAAACCATCTACTTCAAATGGATCAAGGCACATTCTAATATTGTTGGCAATGAACTAGCGAACGGTCTGGCTAAGCAAGCAGCACTTAATAACAGTAATCCGAATAATGTTCAAATTCCTAAATTTTTGCCAATAGATACAATCAGTGTTTTCTATCCCAGTCCGCTATCAAGTTTGAAATATGCGTTAAAATTAAATAAAATTAGTGACTGGCAATCCAGATGGGATCAATCAGTAAAAGGAAGATTTACATACAATTACTTTAAAACAGTGTCTGAAGATTTATTACTCGAACATAGAAATCTCTACTTATTTTTTACAAATCATGGCTTTCCATCATATCTCTATAAATTTAATAAATCACCAACAGAAAACTGTACCTGCAATAATTTTGGAAATTCAGTTCATTACTTTACAGTATGCCCATTAACCAAGAATTATCATATTAAGAGGTCTCCCTCACAAAATGACGAATCTTGGGCAAAATATATAGTAAAGAACCATCATTTACTTAATAAAATAATTATAGGAAAATCAGAAATAGAAAATAACCAAGCTAAATATATTCCCCCAATTTCAATGCGATTAACACATCCGGTAAGTGACTCTGATTCAGACTAAGCGTACACACACACACACACACACACACACACACACACGCACACACACACACACACACACACACACACACACACACACACACACACACACACACACACACACACACACACACACACACACACACACACACACACACACACACACACACACACACACACACACACCAACACACACACACACACACACATACATACATACATCTCGTAAAAATAGCATAAATGGATTCAGAAGCCCTCAAAACGTGTAAAAACACCAAAATCTCGAAGTCGAATTTTTTCATGATTACAATACTTTCCTTACATGGTACATGTTCGGAAAGTAAAAATGTGACATTCCAAGAAGCCGTTTTCAACTTGAATATTTTATTTATTTATTTATTTGTCTCACGAGATTGATGCTGTTGTTCTTACGAAGTAGAAAACATCGACAAAGAACTTTTGAAAGTAAAAACAAAGCACTATCAAGGATTTCTTTCCAAAGTGCCAAAAACTATGCCTGTATTATGTTTTAAATTTTAAGAGCAAGTAACATTAAAGAATGTAGATAATTTTAAAGTTGATCGCCTAACGTACAACTTATAATTTTTAAGCTCGTAGTAAACAATAATCATTATTTTTTTCATATCTATATCTAAGGGTATTTTGCATTGATATTTTTATACTATACTCTTTACAAAAATTGATATTCGATTTAACGAACAGATTTGTGGGCCCAAAATCAATTCGTTAAATCGAGGTTCGACTATTTATTAATGATAAAAAAAAACTCTGCCTTAATGTATACAATAAAGTTCCGTTTTATTTAAATATATATGTATACTAGCTGAAGTACCCGTCCTTGACCGGTTAGTGAATGCAAATTTCCAAAAAGCAAGAACTTTCGTCAGCATTGTAGGAGTACACAGAATGGATGTAGTATGTTGCCAAAGTAAAGAAAGCGAAGTTATAATTTTTATGTATTGTTAAACTATTACATGTTAGAGAGTAACTAAGTAATATCATTTCATTCGCTTTAGTCGTAATTATGTGATGCGCGAACGAATATTTACGCATATTGAAATAATTTTCGTAAAATCTCAAAATCTAATCAACATTTTCGAAAAATTTCAAGCCTAGAATTTAAGTTGAGTGACAACCTATCATATCACCCAATTTCGTTTCATACCCTGCAGTCTTTATTTCGTGATGCTGGAAGAAAATTTCAGCATTTTAAAACGATTTCCGCAAAATCTCAAAATGTAATCAAAATATTTTAAAATTTCAAAGCCTATAAATTAAGATTAGCAACTACCTATCATATAACTAAATTTCGTATCATTCGTATTAGTCGTTATTACGTGATGTTTGAAGAAAATAGTAACAACGTTCATGTTTTAGACACGAGAATTTTCACAAAATCTCAAAATCTAATAAAAATGTTTAAAAAATTGGACACCTGTAGTTTATGTTGAGCAACCATCTATCATGTGACCAAATTTCATATCATTCGCTTTAGTCGTTATTACGTAATGCGGGAACAAAGATTCACTCAGTTTTAAACGATTTTCGCAAAATCTCGAAATGTGATTGATTTTTTTTAATTAGAGGCTAATAGTTTAAGGTGAGTGACCACCTATCATTTCACCAAATATCATTTTTTCACCTTTGCAGTTATTACGTGATGTTCGAACACAAATTTACGCAGTTTGAATTGATTTTCGCAAAATCTCAAAATCCAATCAAGATTTTTTAAAATTCGACGCCTATGTTTTAAGTTGAGTGACCACCTATCATGACACCCAATTTCATATCATTCGCTTCTGTCGTTTTTACGTGATGCTTAAACTAAAAAAGCGTCACGGACAGAATGACAGAAGGACAGAACGACAGAATGACAGAACGACAGAAGGACAGAATGACAGACAGACAAACATTTTTTTTTGAGGGTCGCATCGGATTCCCGGGTGCTTGAAACGGATAGAAATCCCAAAATTTTTGAATTCTAAGAAATGTACAGACAAAAGTCTAATTTTATTTATATAGATATAGTGAAAAACGTTTAACACGAAATCGAAGGGACCAAAATATTGTTTCGTGTTAAAAGATTCGTAAAAAAAGAACAAAACTTACCATATTTTCGATGTTCTTATATTTTCTATCGATTTCCTGTTAAACAACAAGTAGGTTGCATTCATCGGGATGAAAACCAATTACAAAGAATATTATTTTGGGGAGAAAAAATCAGTTATCTTTTTTTGAAATGTACTTTTCAGAGCCATATTGTCCACAAATTTTAAAGATCGTCCATAGTTTTATTCATTTCTCCATTAGAATGCACATCGAAATAACTGCGTACACTGTTTATCACTTTTCGCACTTCTGAAGTAGAGGGGATGGGAACTGCATCGTTGAATCCGTTGTCAGATTCGTCGTCGGAATCAACAGAATATTTTGGATTTTGAACAATATCCAAAATCTCTTTTTCTGTCATAATCGGTGCTGTAGTTACATCATTATCGAACGAAACATATTCATTTATTGATATTCTTGGGCAGTCCAGTAATTCTGAGACTTTCGTAAATATTTCGTTAAATGTCGGCGCACTGCATTCTCGGCTGATTCTTGCAATGCTAAAGAAAGTGCATTCCCACCAATCGTCGTTTCTTTGATACAGATAAGAATTTTATTCATTAGGGGGAGGGGGAAGACCTGATGACTGATTCTATTAATACTTCTAGGATGACAAAAGGTTGAAAAACCATTTCCCAGAATTTAAATAAAATTTATTTTCCACAAAAACGTTCTAGTGATTTTCTGCAAACATGCCACTGAAGATTAAAAAAGAACTTTTTTTCGTGTTAACGGTGTTATTCGAAAAAATCATGTGATTTTGGTACACCCTCCAAAAGAAGTATTCGAGCAAGAGAGAAATTTCCTATTTTAGTTTTGCGAATAATAATTGAGTTTTTGAAAAACGCACAACTTGATAGAAGTATGGAAAGTCATATTTATAGATAGCCTAATTCATATTCTATGATAAATAATTTTTAATATACGAAACCAACGTATGAAATTTCTCTTTTGCTCGAATACTTTTTTTGGAGGGTGTACATAATTGCAAATGAACTAATTATGACAGGCACTTCAAAATTTGGAACTGTCTCTTTACAAGCTGTATTACATACTGCGAAGACAGGTCAATCTGTATCAGTTTCAAAACTTTTAGAAAAAATTCTTAAAAATCGGAAATTTTCGCAAAGCGAGTCACTCTTCGAAAAATCTTGCAGCTCAGATCCATGTTTAAGAATTTTTTCTGAAAATTTCACAAAAGCCACAGCTTTTTCTCTTATCGCAGTGTGTAAAACAGCTTATGAAGAACCATCTGGAATTTTTTGGAGACCATGGTGGTATTAGTTTACTTCAATTTGTGTACCAAGACTAAAAACCGAGTTCTTTTTTTTTCGAAGAACAGCATTAAAAAATTTTTGCTTAGTGAACAAAATTGCATTAAATTGCATATTTTGCGTTCCGGACCGTTGTCTCATTTCGTGTTAACCGATTTTTCATGTTAAGCGTTTTCGTGTTAAACGTATTTCACATTAATACGGAGAACAGGATTGGATGTTAAAAATGAAAGTAAACCTCATCCATTCTAACTAGCACCGAACAGATACTTCTATTTATGTAGATGTATAATCACATGTGCGGGAAATTTTCCAGGAAGTTTCGAAACGCCGCTGACGGTTTAGGTTTTTCTTTTTTTGTGTGGTTTCTTCCTTTCCTTCTTTTCCTGAA
The DNA here is from genome assembly GCA_038373885.1 of Cheiracanthium punctorium. Lineage (NCBI taxonomy): Eukaryota > Metazoa > Arthropoda > Arachnida > Araneae > Cheiracanthiidae > Cheiracanthium > Cheiracanthium punctorium. The sequence goes on from JAWZYV010013953.1 coordinate 445,380, forward strand.
GCTAAAGCTCTTCAATTTGCACAGCAACGATTCATTTGTGTCTCACAATGCTTCATTTATTTCTTTATTTTGTAGTTTCATCATCCTTCGAAATATCGCGAGAAAGTGAAAGAGGAAAACAAATCGTATTCTCAACAAAAAACAAACTAACAAACAAGCAAAAAAACACGGATGTCTCGTTTTTAAATTTCTGATTACGAAAGGTATTAGTTTTAAGGTTTAAAGAAGAAGCGAAGTTTTTTTACTTCCTTCCTTGTACGGAGTATAAGGAAGTAATGTGATCCCGAAAAATTTCGGGGCCAAAAAAAAAACCGATTTTGACTACTTTTAAATTTAATTTTAAGATTTTTTTCGGTGCATCTCATCGTACGCTAGCACGCACAATGATATAAATGCATCTGCAACGCATTTTGACCAACGGCGGGTCTATTTTGATTAGTTTTTTCATGCCGTCTGTACGTACGTATGTATGTAACTCGCATATCTCAAAAACTATTGGTCGTAAAATGTTGAAATTTTATATTTAGGATTTTTGTAACATGTAGTAGTGCACTTCCCCTTTTGGTCCCATTCGACTGGATAGTTTATATACAAGGCCGCCCAAAAGGTTCGAAATGCATTACGCTCTACGCTGAAATTCGTCAAACTCGCATATCTCAAAAACTATTAGACGTACATTGTCGAAACTCTATATTTAGGATTGTTGTAACATCTAGTTATGCACCTCCCCTTTCGGTCCCATTCGACTGCACAGTTTACCTACAGGGCTGCCCAAAAGATTTTAAATACATTACCCTCTATAACAGAAATTCATTAAAGCGTATTTTAGAGGTATTAGGCAACTTCAAACGACTCAGAAGTGATATAGGCTGTTAAGGGTTACAAAATGAATTTCTCCATCGAAAAATGTGTCTTTATCATATATAGTTCTGCTACAGGAACACTCAAAAATTTCCAATGCATTACGGTCAATATAACCTCTGAGAGCAGCCTATCTATTAAGTTTAAGGCATTAAATATTACTCTCAAAGGATGGATTTTACTACCCAGCTACGCCACCATTCCGGCAACGAACTGGGTAGAACCATTGACATTTTTTTTAACAGATATTTTTCTTTTTTTTTCACAATTTTTACAGTTACTATAACAGAAATAACACAAAATTTTGATAAAGAACCAAACAGAAGAAATAAAATGTGGATTTAAATATATATATATATACATATGTATGCATAAATTTTGGAGCAGAGAAAAATTAATAAGATAAAAACCTTTTCTTTTACGAGTAATTTAGATAAATTAGATAGATTAATAAATTTGAAGTTGAGAAAAATGAAACCCTTCTTTACGTTTGGAATAAAGTATTTATAAATTTAGAATAGAAGAAAAAATGCATTAAATAGAATTAGTTTGTACAATTATTTATATGCATATATATTAGAATAAATTCAAAAATATAAAATTTTGAGGAGATGCTGAATTTTTGTAGTACGAAACTAAATCTTTTATTTTGAAGTGTATTATGAACACTAAAAGAATATATATAAATATATATATATATGTGTGTGTGTGTGTGTGTGTGTGTGTGTGTGTGTGTGTGTGTGTGTGTGTGTGTGTGTGTGTGTGTGTGTGTGTGTGTGTGTGTGTGCGCGTGCGTGTGTGTGTGTGTGTGTGTGTGTGTGTGTGTGTGTGTGTGTGTGTGTGTGTGTGTGTGTGTGTGTATGTGAGTGAACACGATAGCTCCTGAACGGAGCATTCGATTGAGCTCAAATTGGATATATATCTCATAAACCACCGTCGCAAGACCGGTATTGATTTTGGTATGTATAGGACTTATAGTTTTTCTAGAAGTCTACGACAAAGATTTCTTTTACATTATGGCCTATGGGGGGAATTTCTTGAAAGTGCGCTAGCGTTTAAACGATACATTCGATTCAGCTCAAATTGGGTATGTATGTTATAAACCACCATCCTGAGACCGGTATTGATTTTGGTGTGTGTAGGACTTATAGTTCTCCTACAGGGCTACTACAAAGATTTCTTTTACATTCTGGCCTATGGGAGAAATTCTTTAAAGTGCGCTAGCGTTTAAATGGTACCTTCGATTGAGCTGAAATTGGGTATATATGTTATAAATCACCATCTTAAGACCGGTATTGATTTTGGTGTGTATAAGACTTATACTTTTTCTACAGGGCTACGACAAAAATTTCTGTTATATTATGGCATAATGGCACATGGGGAGAAATTCTTGAAAGTGCGCAAACGTTTAAACGGTGCATTCGATTGAGTTTCAATTTGGTATATATGTTTGAATTATTCATCGATTAAAATTTATTTAAATGCTTGGTAATGATCTTAATCGTAAGTGTTCGGAAAGTCGAGTGGAGTCACTCCAGATTTTTTAATTCAATTTCCGTCATCTCTTCGCTGCTTTCAGAATCTTCATTCTCTTTCTGTTCACTATCGCAGGTACTTAGCTGTACATCGCGACACATATCCTGTAAAATTTCCATTACTAGGAAAATCTTCCCATCCAGGCATTTGATCATAGTTATCCACAGCGTAATTGTAAATGAGTGTTTCTATATCGCTGTCTTCATAGGCACTTGCGTCGTTTGGAGAAATGAGAAAAAAATTATTGTATTACGCACTTGGATTAAGGTGTGAAAGATTAAAATTTTGCTTGCGAAAAATTCAATGTTTTAGTTTTATGTGCGAATTTTATTTCAGCGATTGTTGTTCGTTAAATCAAAGCTAAAAATTCGTTAAATCAGAGCATTTTAGCACCTGTTTTGTCGGGGAAAAAAAAAAATTCGTTAAATCGGAAAATTCGTTAAATCAAAGTACGTTAAATCGAGGTTCGACTGTATAAATTTCAAATGCCCACTATGAAGTGGAGCAGCATAAAAATGTTTAGTATATGATGTCTTGCTGCCGTTTTTAAATTATTCAGGGCCATCCTACCTTTTTAGTGGCCTCCTATGTATTCTTTCATACATGTAAACACCATTTTTGGAAAATGCTACAAGATCATGTGCCTTGTTATCATGAAACTGATATTGAAGAAATTTGCTTTATTATTATTATTGATACATTGATTGATAAACATGGATGTATATTCATAAAACCTAGTACTAAGAACTACAATAAACTAAAATACATAATTTCAAAATTTAAAAATAACGATCTCTTTTTTTATATGTATTCATATTCTATTTATCACAATTGTTACTATAGTATCAGAATTAATTTTTGTCAATTAAACTGTCAAATTCAATAATCAAATGAAAACTAAAATAATTTTTAGAGTTACCAGTTCCTAAAAATGAAAGTATAAATTGAGAAACAAATAGAACATGAAATTACTGGCACTTTAAGAATTCTCATATTTTTAATGCTATTGTAGATACTTTGCAGTTTTCTAATCGCGCGCGCGTATGTTGGAATAGACTTTACAACTTACCCGTTGTTACATATGCTTACTATGCTCTTAACCATAGCAGATGGGTGCAATACAATTTTAGCCTCTTACTTGATACTTAAATGTCCTTAAATTTTAATCCTGGTTGTCTTTCATTGAAGAATTTTTAAAATGCTTCTGTTCCCAAGACAACGCAAACAAAAAGCTTTTACAAAGGCTCAGACGCGTTGGGAATAAGAGGCTCAGGGAGCTTGAGCCCCTCCCTTATCCTTAGAGGAGGGAAAAAGAAGCCACAGATCAGCGTAATAGGGTGTCTTTTCAGTTTTCAAATTCGATGGAACATACTGAGCGAGCCATGCTATAGTCCAGATGGAAACATACTGTGCAAAATATGGTTAAATGATTCCAACGCTGGAAAAAGTGCAGCCGTTGCCATCGATCTATTTAACTACCAACACATGGCGATCCATCGAATAGCCTATCTCGCGCCACAGACTGAAGAAGTTTTCTGACACAGCCACCTGTGTCAGAAAACCAGATGGGCTATTCGATCGACTGCCATGCTGTTGGTAGTTAAATGGTTCGATGGCAACAGCTGCGCTTTTTCAGTGTTAGGTAGTCTATCCAGTCGGTCTTCTATATTGATGTGAAACTGCTTGCGCTTAAAAAATTTAATATCTGGTGACTGAGTGGATACTGTCATTTCATATTTTAACCCTTTAATGCGCGGTGTTCCCGCTCTGGGAACACCAAACTCTGACGTTTTGACTGTTGCCAGTCACGAAGAATAGATATGATTTCTATAAAAATAGTTGCTGGTGACATAGCTCCACGAGAATCCTTTACTTTTTAGCACGTCATTTCCCGTCAAAAGAATTGTCACGATTATTTTTAACAGCACTGACATCTGCTGGAAAATGGAAGAATGCGAGAACAGCTGGATAGATTGCCCAATGCTGAAGAAAAGGGCAGCCGTTGCCATCGCTCGACTTAACTACCAGCAAGATGGCGGACGATCGAAGCGCACAGCCAGCTGTCGTGAAAAAAAGGGTCTCTAGATCTGTGGCACGCGATGAACGTTTCGATCGTCCGCCATCTTGCTGGTAGTTAAGTCGAGCGATGGCAACGGCTGCCCTTTTTTCAGCATTGGGAAAGGGTTGAGCCTCAAAGGGTTAATCTGAAAAAGAATGGTGTCGTTATCAGAGCGAAAATTGTTTGAATTGTGTAAAATTTTCTTAAATAAAATATATTTCATGTCAATAGTTAAAAATTTCAGAAAAAAAATCTGATGTGTCCAACACATGACTTCCTTGCACGTCTATTAAATCAAAAATGTTTTTTACGCACTTCCTCTAAACTTATTTGTTTGAAAGATATAAAATATCAATAATAGTAAGATATAGCGATTTCTAGCCAAACATTTTGATATCGCCAAGCTGAGTTCAATTTGAAAGATTTCTTTCTGACAATTTATTTGGCGATATTTCACCAAAAGCAGACAAACTTGAGATAGTTTGCGAGATTTTGGGGATAGCCAAAGTAGTCATTGACCACAGACTTTCAATGAATTGAATGCATCCATACACCTTAATGTATTTAAAGTCATTTGGCTCACCCTGTAAATAAATTCCCAGTCGATTGCTGTCAAAAAAGATATTGAAAACCGTTAGATATTATAATATAGTTCTAAATACAAAAGTTAAAAATTCTACGGGTTAAAGTTTTAGAGTTATACAAAATACGAAATAATTTTTGGCGCCAAATTTGGCGATATTTCGGCGAAACTCGTCAATGTCGACGACATTTGGCGAGATATTGAGCATGGACCAACAATAAGAGATTATCGCCAAATTTGGCGACATTTCGCCAAAACTCGCCAAGAACGATGACAAATGGCGATACTTTGGGTATGGACCAAATGACTGACTATCGCCAAATTTGGCGACATTTCGGCAAAACTCGCCAAGGTCGAGGACACACGGCGAGATTTTGGGCATGTACCAAACAATGACTGTCTACAATTGTATTATATTGAAGATGTCCATAGACATTAAAGTACTGAAATTCTTTTCAATGGACCAGTAAATACACTCTCCAGTAGATTTTAACCAAAAATCGACATGCACAACTAGATGTTACAACAATCGTATATATGAAATTTCATAATAGTTTTTGAGATTTGAGAGTTAAATATGCACACACGTACACAAAAAAGTCGCCAAGATTGGCGACTTTTGGCATAGTACTTGAGGGAGGCACGTGACGGTGGTCGGACCATTACCTAACTTATGTGGTAGGACGGTATTGTGCTTGAAATGGATGAATCTCCTAAAATTGCCATTGACCGTAATGTATTGGAAATCTTTTGAGTGTTCCTGTAGCAGAACTGTAAATGATAAACACACTTTTTTTAATGGAGAAATTCATTTTCTAACTCTTTACAGCATATATCACTTCTGAATCGTTTGAAATAGCCCAATACCTCTAAAAAACGCTTTGATGAATTTCGGCCCATAGAGCGTAATGTATTTCGAATCTTTTAGGCGGTTCTGTAGATAAACTATCCAGTCGAATGGAACCGAAAGGGGAGGTGCACAACTAGATGTTACAACAATCCTAAATATAAAGTTTCAACATTCTACGCCTAACAGTTTTTGAGATATGCGAGTTTAATGAATTTCGGCCCATTGAGCGTAATGTATGTCGAATGTTTTGGGCGGTCCTGTAGATAAACTATCCAATCGAATGGAACCAAAAGGGGAGGTGCACAACTAGATGTTACAACTATCCAAAATATGAAGTTTCGACATTCTACGCCTAATAGTTTTTGAGATATGCGAGTTTAATGATTTTCGGCCCATAGAGCGTAATGTATTTCGAATCTTTTGGGCGGTCCTGTACATAAACTATTCATTCGATTGCGACCAAAAGGGGAGGTGCACAACTAGATGTTACAACAATCCTAAATATAAAGTTTCAACATTCTACGACTAACAGTTTTTGAGATATGCGAGTTTAATGAATTTCGGCCCATTGAGCGTAATGTATTTCGAATGTTTTGGGCGGTCCTGTAGATAAACTGTCCAATCGAATGGAACCAAAAGGCGAGGTGCACAACTAGATGTTACAACTATCCAAAATATGAAGTTTCGACATTCTACGCCTAATAGTTTTTGAGATATGCGAGTTTAATGATTTTAGGCCCATAGAGCGTAATGTATTTCGAATCTTTCGGGCGGTCCTGTACATAAACTATTCATTCGATTGCGACCAAAAGGGAGGTGCACAACTAGATCATAGAACAATCCTAAATATCAAATCTCAACATTCTACGACCCATAGTTTTTGAGATATGAGAGTTACATACATACGTACGTACGTAGAGACGGCATGGAAAAACTGACCACAATAAACTCGCCGATGGTCAAAATGAGTTGCAGACGCGTTAATATGATCGTGCATGCTAGCCTACGATGAGATGCATCGAAAAAATTTTTAAAATTCAATTTAGAGGTAGTCAAAATCGGTTTTCTTGTCGAAATTTGGCCCCCAAAATTTTTCGGGATCACATTACTTCCTTATACTACGTACAAGGAAGTAAAAAAGTTTCTTAAGACTTGTTCAGCATGTATATTATAACATTTTCCCGAGAATGATCCATTTACAAGATTTCCTTTCATTACAAGAATGTAGAAATAATTTCATAAGACTTTTTAATATTTTTCTAACTTTATTACTTTACGCAGACTGATGTGTTTAAACTAATTGTGAGGAAAATATAAATTCATATTATTTTTACGAAAGGTTATTGGCAGTTATTTAAGCTGTGTTTTTCCTAAACTTTTGTTATTTCAATGGCAGTTTCTGAAAACTGAAGTAAAAGATAGAAACAGGAAAGTTACTGTTGAATTGTACCTACCACAACTTATTACTTCCTTGTATGTAGTATAAGGAAGTAATGTGATCCCGAAAAATTTTGGGGGCCAAATTTCGACATAAAAACCGATTTTGACTACCTCTAAATTTAATTTAAAAATTTTTTTCGATGCATCTCATCGTAGGCTAGCATGCACGATCCTATTAACGCGTCTGCAACTCATTTTGACCAGTGGCGAGTCTACTGTGGCCAGTTTTTCCATGCCGTCTGTACGTACGTACGTATGTATGTAACTCGCATATCTCAAAAACTATTGGTCGTAGAATGTTGAGATTTGATATTTAGGATTGTTCTATGATCTAGTTGTGCACCTCCCCTTTTGGTGGCAATCGAATGTATAGTTTATGTACAGGACCGCCCAAAAGATTCGAAATACATTACGCTCTATGGGCCGAAATTCATTAAACTCGCCTAACTCAAAAGCTATTAGGCGTAGAATGTCGAAACTTCATACTTTGGATAGTTGTAACATCTAGTTGTGCACCTCCCCTTTCGGTTCCATTCGACTGAATAGTTTATCTACAGGACTGCCCAAAACATTCGAAATACATTACACTCAATGGGCCGAAATTCATTAAACTCGCATATCTCAAAAACTGTTAGGCGTTGAATGTTGAAACTTCATACTTTGGATAGTTGTAACATCTAGTTGTGCACCTCCCCTTTCGGTTCCATTCGACTGAATAGTTTATCTACAGGACCGTCCAAAAGATTCGAAATACATTACGCTCTATGGGCCGAAATTCATCAAAGCGTTTTTTAGGGGTATTGGGATATTTCAAACGACTGAGAAGTGATATATGCTGTAAAGAGTTAGAAAATGAATTTCTCCATTAAAAAAAAGTGTCTTTATCATTTATAGTTCTGCTACAGGAACACTCAAAAGATTTCCAATACATTACGGCCAATAGCAATTTTAGGGGCATTCATCCATTTCAAGCACAATACCGTCCTACCACATAAGTTAGGTAATGGTCCGACCACGGTCACGTGCCTCCCTCAAGAACTGTGCCAAAAGTCGCCAAGCTTGGCGACTTTTGGTGTACGTGTGTGCATATTTAACTCTCAAATATCAAAAACTATTATGAATTTTCATATATAAGAATGTTGTAACATCTAGTTGTGCATCTCGATTTTGGTTCCAATCTACTGGAGAGTTTATTTACAGGACCACCGAAAAGAATTTCAGTACCTTAATGTCTATGGACATCTTCATTATAATACAACTGTAGACAGTCATTGTTTGGTACATGCCCAAAATCTCGCCGTCTGTCCTCGACCTTGGCGAGTTTTGGCGAAATATCGCCAAATTTGGCGATAGTCAGTCATTTGGTCCATGCCCAAAGTATCGCCATTTGTCATCGTTCTTGGCGAGTTTTGGCGAAATATCGCCAAATTTGGCGATAATCTGTCATTGTTTGGTTTATGCTTAAAATCTCGCCAAATGTCGTCGACATTGACGAGTTTCGCCGAAATATCGCCAAATTTGGCGCCAAAAATTATTTCCTATTTTGTATAACTCTAAAACTTTAACCCGTAGATTTTTTAACTTTGTATTTAGAACTATTGTAATACCTAACTGTTTTCAATATCTTTTTTGACAGCAATCGACTGAGAATTTATTTACATGGTGAGCCAAATGACTTTGAATACATTGAGGTGTATAGATGCATTCAACTCATTGAAAGTCTGTGGTCAATGACTACTTTGGCTATCCCCAAAATCTCGCTGACTATCTCAAGTTTGTCGGCTTTTGGTGAAATATCGCCAAATAAAGTGTCAGAAGGAAATCTTTCAAATTGAACTCAGCTTGGCGATATCGAAATATTTGGCTAGAATTCGCTAAACCTTACTATTATTGATATTTTATCTCTTTCAAACAAATAAATGTAGAGGAGGTGCGTCGAAAATATTTTTGATCTAATGGACGTGCAAGGAAGTCATGTGTTGGACACATCAGATTTTTTTTATACTGGTTTTAAAATGTGAGAACAGTCTGAATTAGCATTTCGCCAAATCGTTTTACATTATTTTTCGATACACGGACAATATGAAGAAACAAGAAAGATAAATCAGGCCAAACAATTGATTTTAAAACACTTTCCAACACAAAAGTTTTTCGGTGTCGTCCCAGAACCCGCGGTAACCCCAGAGTGGGGTGGAAAATGCTGGGGAGAGCAGAGTGAGTGATGACTCTTTCTAATTCAATAGGTCGGCAACGAGGGATTACAGAATTCAACTTAACGATAGTCCCTCATTTCCCCCCCCCCCCCCCTCCTCACTAGAGCTGTCTTATCGTTCTGTGCTTTCCCGTCTTCAAAATACAAAAGCCGAATGGGATGGAAGAATGCTTGACCATGGGTTTGAATTCAAAGCGATGTTTTTCATTACTTAGGAAAAAGCTATTGGTTTAATATGAACTAAAACTTTTTTGAGTTAATTTTAAATCATACTTATTCTTATGAAAAGAAAATTAATGAATTCTTCTGTAACTTTAAAAGTACGAAATTATAATAATCGAACAAAAATTAAAATACTGATTATAGTTAAGTAATTACTATAGTAACGATACAATTTAAATTATATAAATATAGGTATTCATTTGCACTACACGACGCACAGGAAGTAGAGCAAGGGGGCTACTAGGGTCAAAATTTTTGATTATCATATTTATTTAGTCTAATCAAATGGCCATGCCCCCTTCATTTAACTTATGAACAGCAGTCAGCAGTGGCATAACAAAACTTTTGCCCCTCTCCCGAAATGTGTTTCATAATACCAAACCTAGAAAGAAAATGAAAAATATTATAAGAATTTTTTTATCAACAAATAATGTCCCCGCTCCTCCCCCCCCCCCCAAAAAAAAAGAGAAAAAATCTCGAGTGTAGTCCGCTTTAATAATAAATACTCTAAGGAGACAATTTGATACAAATACATATGAATTATTAATGTCAGCAGAAATTACATTTTTAGAGAGATTAATTAAAAGGTTTTTGCGCAGATATCGCGTATAGCGGAAAGTTTTTTCAAGAATGTATTTTCCTTGGAATAAACTATAAATTTTGACTTCCTTTAACTGAACACAAACTTCAAAACAAAATACTGATTACGATAAGTTTTATCAAATGAATTATGCATTTAAAATAAGTGCTTGAATTCATACTTATACCCGGAATAAACTTGCATTTCTTAACATTTTTCATTTAAACATTTTTATTTTATTTTGGTGATTCCAAGTTAAATTCATAAATAAAGTGAATTGCAGAAACTTAGTAAAGTGCTGGAAGAAAACAAGATGTTGATGGGTGATTTTTTCCCCTCTTCTACGATAAAGAAACAGTATCCCCGCAATTATTTAATATTGTTGTTTTGTTCAGGTAGAGCATACTAGGGCTATCTTCCAAAGAGAAAAGATAGCGAGCATTTTTTAAGGAGGCCTAACGAGTATCTACGTTACATCGTGGAAAAACCTCCCAAAACTCCAGATCGACAACTGCGCAGTAAGCCAGAACGCTGGGCATTCATGCTTCAGCCATCTGAAAATGTTCATCAATTATTTAATTGTTAATATTTTATAACGCATTTTACAAATTTAACAGTACTTTATTGGATGTATCAAGTTGGACTGTTTTTAAAATCCCGTTATGTAAATATTTAAAGGGTTTTAATATTTTAAATCAATAAAGTTTTAATGTACTATCTCTGATCGGATCACTTTTTTCAACACAAGGAATCCCGTAGAATTTTAAATGATGAAAAATCAGCAAATTCGAGAGATTATTTTTTTTTTTGCAGAGTTAATAGTTGGTTGTGGAATGTATAAGTACTTTTGTAATCAGAAATTCATAGAAATACATCAAGTGAGCAGAAATTTTATAGGACAGGAAGAATTATAATGCCAGAATTTTAGAATACTGTAAAACGAAATTTTTACTTCCTTGTACGTAGTATAAGGAAGTAATGTGATCCCGAAAAATTTTGGGGGCCAAATTTCGACAAAAAAACCGATTTTGACTACCTCTAAATTTAATTTTAAAATTTTTTTCGATGCATCCTATCGTAGGTTAGCATGCACGATCATATTAACGCGACTGCAACTCATTTTGACCAGCGGCGAGTCTGCTGTGGCCAGTTTTTCCATGCCGTCTGTACGTACGTACGTACGTACGTATGTAACTCGCATATCTCAAAAACTATTGGTCGTAGAATGTTGAGATTTGATATTTAGGGTTGTTCTATGATCTAGTTGTGCACCTCCCCTTTTGGTGGCAATCGAATGGATAGTTTATGTACAGGACCGCCCAAAAGATTCGAAATACATTACGCTCTATGGGCCGAAATTCATTAAACTCGCCTAACTCAAAAGCTATTAGGCGTAGAATGTTGAAACTTCATATTTTGGATAGTTGTAACATCTAGTTGTGCACCTCTCCTTTTGGTTCCATTCGACTGGATAGTTTATCTACAGGACTGCCCAAAACATTCGAAATACATTACGCTCAATGGGCCGAAACTCATTAAACTCGCATATCTCAAAAACTATTAGGCGTAGAATGTTGAAACTTTATATTTAGGATTGCTGTAACATCTGGTTGTGCACCTCCCCTTTCGATTCCATTCGACTGGATAGTTTATCTACAGAACCGCCCAAAAGATTCGAAATACATTACGCTCTATGGGCCGAAATTCATCAAAGCGTTTTTTAGAGGTATTGGGCTATTTCAAACGACTCAGAAGTGATGTATGCTGTAAAGAGTTAGAAAATGAATTTCTCCATTAAAAAAAGTGTCTTTATCATTTGTAGTTCTGCTACAGGAACACTCAAAAGATTTCCAATACATTACGGTCAATGGCAATTTTAGGGGCATTCATCCATTTCAAGCACAATACCGTCCTACCACATAAGTTAGGTAATGGTCCGACCACGGTCACGTGCCTCCCTCAAGAACTATGCCAAAAGTCGCCAAGCTTGGCGACTTTTGGTGTACGTGTGTGCATATTTAACTCTCAAATCTCAAAAACTATTATGAAATTTCATATATAAGAATGTTGTAACATCTAGTTGTGTATCTCGATTTTTGGTTCCAATCTACTGGAGAGTTTATATACAGGACCACCGAAAAGAATTTTAGTACTTTAATGTCTATGGACATCTTCAATATAATACAACTGTAGACAGTCATTGTTTGGTACATGCCCAAAATCTCGCCGTCTGTCCTCGACCTTGGCGAGTTTTGGCGAAATATCGCCAAATTTGGCGATAATCTGTCATTGTTTGGTTCATGCTTAAAATCTCGCCAAATTTCGTCGACATTGACGAGTTTCGCCGAAATATCGCCAAATTTGGCGCCAAAAATTATTTCATATTTTGTATAACACTAAAACTTTAACCCGTAGATTTTTGAACTTTTGTATTTAGAAATATTGTAATATCTAACTGTTTTCCATATCTTTTTTGACAGCAATCGACTGAGAATTTATTTACAGGGTGAGCCAAATGACTTTAAATACATTGAGGTGTATGGATGCATTCAATTCATTGAAAGTCTGTGGTCAATGACTACTTTGGCTATCCCCAAAATCTCGCAGACTATCTGAAGTTTGTAGGCTTTTGGTGAAATATCGCCAAATAAAGTGTCAGAAGGAAATATTTCAAATTGAACTCAGCTTGGCGATATCGAAATATTTGTCTAGAAATCGCTAAACCTTACTATTATTGATATTTTATCTCTTTCAAACAAATAAGTTTAGAGGAAGTGCGTCGAAAATATTTTTGATCTAATGGACGTGCAAGGAAGTCATGTGTTGGACACATCAGATTTTTTATTCACTAAAACAATATTCCGTTAGATTTTCAGAGAAATATTACATGCTTATTAAATACTTATATTGTTGAATATAGTACTCTGAAAGATTTAAATTTGTTCGGTTATTCAAAATTTTCTTCTTTTCTTTTCTTTTTTTTGTGTGTGTAGTAATTTCAATTTCTCATTCATTTTTTTTAAAAATTTATCAAACGAAAGAATCAATGCCAAAAATAGTTAAAACATCATTACTGCTATACAACTTTTTGTAGCATTAAATAATCATTTATATATATAAATTTTTCTTTTGGCATACATACTGAGTCTTATAATTAGTAAGTTGTATATCCTAAGTTAGTCTCTCAGTCTATATTTTAAATATACATATAGCTATAATTCGAAAATAGTTAGAATAACCTGAGATAATGCAGAAATAATAAATGAATAATGCACAAAAATATCACCCTTAATTTAAATCAGTTTTATCAGTCTATCGTACGTTTTGCGAGCAACTTTTTATTTTGTTTGTTTAATTTTATTCTAAATAAAGAAATATTTTTAAACAAGCGGTGGATACCGCTATAAATGTTTTTCTATCTTGTTTTTCCACAAGACTACCACCTATCCTCAAATAGGGCAGACAATGTAGTAGATATATCAGTTCTTATAATCATTCATTATAAGAACTGTTGGGGATACAAATATATGTAGGTGTTATCTATATAAATAAAATTAGACTTTTGTCTGTACATTTCTTGGAATTCAAAAATTTTGCGATTTCTATCCGTTTCAAGCACCCGGGAATCCGATGCGACCCTCAAAAAAAAGTTTGTCTGTCTGTCATTCTGTCATTCTGTCCTTCTGTCATTCTGTCATTCTGTCCGTGACGCTTTTTTTGTTTAAGCATCACGTAAAAACGACTGAAGCGAATGATATGAAATTGGGTGTCATGATAGGTAGTCACTCAACTTAAAACATAGGCGTCGAATTTTAAAAAAATCTTGATTAGATTTTCAGATTTTGCGAAAATCGTTTCAAACTGAGTAAATTTGTGTTCAAGCATCACGTAAAAACGACTGAACCGAATGATATGAAATTGGGTGTCATGATAGGTGGTCACTCAACTTAAAACATAGGCGTCGAATTTTTAAAAAATCTTGATTGTATTTTGAGATTTTGCGAAAATCCTTTCAAACTGCGTAAATTTGTGTTCAAGCATCACGTAAAAACGACTGAAGCGAATGATATGAAATTTTGTTTCATGATAGGTAGTCACTCAACTTAAAGCATAGGCGTCGAATTTTTAAAAAATCTTGATTGTATTTTGAAATTTTGCGAAAATCATTTCAAACTGCGTAAATTTGTGTTCGCACATCACGTAATAACTGCAAAGGTGAAAAAATGATATTTGGTGAAATGATAGGTGGTCACTCACCTTAAACTATAAGCATCTAATTAAAAAAAATCCATCAGATTTCGAGATTTTGTGAAAATCGTTTAAAACTGAGTGAATCTTTGTTCCCGTATTACGTAATAACGACTAAAACGAATGATACGAAATTTGGTCACACGATAGATCGTTGCTCAACATAAACTATAGGAGTCCAATTTTTTAAACCTTTTTATTAGATTTTGAGATTTTGTGAAAATTCTCTCAAAATACGTTTATATTTCTTCAAACATCACGTAATAACGACTAATACGAATGATACGAAATTGTGTGATATGATAGGTAGTTGCTAATCTTAATTTATAGGCGTTGAATTTTAAAAATATTTTGCTTACATTTTGAGATTTTTCGAAAATCGTTTTAAAATGCTGAAAATTTGTTCCAGCATCACGAAATAAAGACTGCAGGGAATGAAACGAATTTGGGTGACATGATAGGTTGTCACTCAACTTAAATTCTAGGCTTCAAATTTTTCAAAAATGTTGATTAAATTTTGAGATTTTGCGAAAATTATTTCAATATGCGTAAATATTCGTTCGCGCATCACATAATTACGACTAAAGCGAATGAAATGATATTACTTAGTTACTCTCTAACCTGTAATATTTTAACAATACATGAAAATTATAACTTCGCTTTCTTTACTTTGGCAACATACTACATCCATTCTGTGTACTCCTACAATGCTGACGAAAGTTCTTGCTTTTTGGAAATTTTCATTCACTAACCCGTCGAGGACGGGTACTTCAGCTAGTATAAGAATATTGTAACATCTAGTTGTGCATCTCGATTTTTGGTTCCAATCTACCCAATTTACAGGACCACCGGAAAGAATTTCAGTACTTTAATGTCTATGGACATCTTCAATATAATACTACTGTAGATAGTCATTGTTTGGTACATGCCCAAAATCTCGCCGTCTGTCCTTAACCTTGGCGAGTTTTGGCGAAATATCGCCAAATTTGGCGATAGTCAGTCATTTGGTCCGTGCCCAAAGTATCGCCATTTGTCATCATTCTTAGCTAGTTTTGGCGAAATATCGCCAAATTTGGCGATAATCTGTCATTGTTTGGTTCACGCTTAAAATCTCGCCAAATGTCGTCGATATTGACGAGTTTCGCCGAAATATCGCCAAATTTGGCGCTAAAAATTATTTCGTATTTTGTATAATTCTAAAACTAACCCGTAGATTTTTTAACTTTTGTATTTAGAACTATTGTAATATCTAACTGTTTTCAATATCTTTTTTGACAGCAATCGACTGAGAATTTATTTACAGGGTGAGCCAAATGACTTTGAATACATTGAGGTGTATGGATGTATTCAATTTATTGAAAGTCTGTGGTCAATGACTACTTTGGCTATCCCCAAAATCTCGCAGACTATCTCAAGTTTGTCGGCTTTTGGTGAAATATCGCCAAATAAAGTGTCAGAAGGAAATCTTTCAAATTGAACTCAGCTTGGCGATATCGAACTATTTGGCTGGAAATCGCTAAACCTTACTATTATTGATATTTTATCTCTTTCAAACAAATAAATTTAGAGGAAGTGCGTCGAAAATATTTTTGATCTAATGGACGTGCAAGGAAGTCATGTGTTGGACACATCAGATTTTTTCACATTAGTACAAATTCAACAGTTATTGAAGTGGTCTCAGAATGTGAAATCGGTCACTGTTCTCATACTCTCACAATAGAAGAAATGTCCGCTAAACCCGCTTATTGGATATATTTTGTCACGTGATGCGCCTCCTACACGCTCCTCCTCAAAATTATAATCTTGAATGAACAACGAGAAACCCGTTTGGCGACTTTATAGAATGTTATTTTCTTATTATTTAGCCTATAAGTAACGTATCTCCCATGCTCAACGTAGAAAATAGAACCGGGTCATATAGACCCGAACGATACATTGATACAATTTCAAAAAATTTATAGATAATATCTCTACTTATTATAAAAGAAGGTGTCTGTGTGTGTGTGTGTGTGTGTGTGCCTGTCGGCAGCGTTACGGACAAACGGCTACACCTAGAAACGCCAAATTTGGTACTCTGGAAGATGTAACTATGTAGTTGTGCACCTCGAAGCGATTTTTTCAAAATTCGACCTAGATTTTTTTTTATTTTATGTTTTATGCGATTTTTGGCATTTTTTCTCACTTAATTCGTAATGACGGCGGAAATTACGCTTGCAGCAAAACGGCATTTGTATTATCGGATAGAGGAGAAAATTTTCTTTTAAAAACAGTTTGTTTTGAATACGTAACATGATTTACCGATTTTTAGGAATTTTTTTACTAACCACGTGTTTCGACAAATTTTTCGCAAAATAATTTTAAAACTGTCGCATCTTGAATTCTATCCGTCATAACTTTTTGATATTTTGACAAATCGTGAAACATTATTTTCTCTCTCTTTTAAAACAAAAACGAAAAAATTATGTAAATTAGATGATTTTTTACGAATTTTAATGCAGCCCAATGTTTAGAATTTAATAGCATCAACGCGATCTTACGCCATTCATTACATTGCGATCACGGCACGAGAATTTATGTTCAGTTGTTGCCACAGAAAGGATTAGAAAAAAGGGTTTTTTCAACCAATCGAGTTTTTAAATGGGATATCGGAATTTCAATTCGCAAGTGAGGATCTATGACGTCAAATGCTTTAAGATACGTAAAAATTACGCCATAATTTTAAAACATTTATCCCTTTTTTTAACACAAGGAGGCGATATTTTGATTAAAACTTACTTTAGAAATAAACTGAGAAATTCATGAATATTATTATTATTATAAGTGGCATTTTAATCCGTGCTTACTTAAAAATATTTTAACGCGGCTGAAAATGTTCTTTATTTTAAAAGCTACAAAATTCATTTTAAAGCGGGATATATTAAAAATTTTCTATTTACCTTTTTATTTTTCGCATTTAGCATGGCAGGCATATATGTTTCCTAACATATGTATGTTGCGAGTATAGTTTCATTTTAACGTTGGATTACGTTCCTCCATAGTGTCCTATTCTAAATTTCAATGTCGTTGTAAATTTTAATATGATACCTTTTGAAAGCTATTGAGCAAAATATCCAAATTAACTCCCTCAACCAACCTGTGTATCTTTTACGGTAGTTAAACAGTGACGTCATAAATTTTAAAAAACGCCTGAAATTTGTAAACTCTGCAACTCTAACGCCCTGTCACAGTTATAGCGATTCTAAATCGCTCCTCGAGATTACAAAATTTGATGGGTACTTACGTATTATCCCAGCGGTCCGCCAAGACAAGCGAATTTTTGACAAGATAAATGCCGGGCACGTGAAATTATTAATGGTTTTGAATACGATTGGCGACAATTTAGCAACTCATTTGACTAAAAAATAGTTTGGCGAGAATGACCGCCGGCATAATACGTAAGTACCGTTTGATGTTTTCAGTAGAGAGAACTATGAAGGATTTATAAGATATCTTTATATTGGATACATGGATATTTAAGTTGGCACTGCTTGAATATTTTTCACCACGGTGAGATTAAATGTTTGCGGTGCTAAATACGCCAATCTTACAAAACTATGCATAAATTAAACATGAATGGAGAGCTTCCTTAATAGCAACTATTATGTAAATGAATAATGTTAATGGTAATGCGTAAATTGCAAAGAATCGCCATAGAATAAAAAAGTCCCATTTGTGCGAAATAATGTAAGCAGTTTCGTTAAATTGAGCAATTAAAGAGGGAGAAGCGAAGATAGATAGTATTAATATGCGTAATAGGTAGTATTATTAGATTTGTAAGGGTAATATGAATAAATCACAATATAGTACGTTTATAAATGTTTCATGATATTAAAAGTGTTCTGTTTATATTTTTTCAAGGGTTGTTTTACAACCAACTGAACGATAAGTAATTCTAATTTGCGTTAATATATCCCGCAGTAATTTCAACAGAGGAGATTACTTGAGCTTTTTTTAAAATGAAATTCTGTTTTGTCACATGCAGATATGATTTTAGTGAAATATTCGCTTCTTCCCGTATGAAGAGCGGGTACTCAGCTGTTTTAAAATAAACAGTTGTCCATTTCATGTAGTGTCTGAGGTATTTAATGCTACAACTTGAACCTAAAAACAGTATGATGTAGAAATAACACATTTTGAAAGTCAGGAGTTCTCTGCAAACCGCCAAGCTTTTCACTTTTCTGATCGCGAATGACACTGACGTAGTTTTTTGAGTCATTATATTGCAATGATGCCAGGTTAGTACTCATGACGCTAACTTTACATCATAAGTCAAATAATTTTTTTTATATTCACATCACTGGAATTAATTGGAATTACACATGTAAGGAAAATTTTCGTTTCCTACCGTGCGAAGAACGGGCACGCAGCTAGTTTTCTTAAATAAAATAAAAATTTTATTATTGTTTTCAATAGTTTGTACACATTTCCGTAACACTGCTAAGGCTTTGAGATTTTGGGCTGGATTTCACACAGATATGAAATATATAACTCTTGATATTGTTTGGTATCCTATGTTTTCAGAGGTAGGATATCACCTTGTTTCAGAAATATCCCCCCCTCCTTTTTAATGCACGCTGTGGGTGGTGCCTGATGAAGGTCACCACTCGTGTATTTCAGTCTCCCATATCCTTACGGTATTTTTTTTCAAACTGATTTGCGGTTTTGCACTGATGATTGTTGATGTGCGATTTGTTGATATGCACTTTTATATTTTCGCAGGTTTATTCTTAGCATTTTTCGAATAATAACTACACACATATATATATATTTTAAATTAAATTTAGGACAAATAACTTAATTATTAGATTCCGTGACTATACATACATATGAAAAGTAATTCTAAATACCTTGAATATTATTTGATACCAAAAGTTGTATAACATTCATGATTATATTTTAAGATTTTTTTTCAATGCTTGAAAAGAGCTTGTAATCAAGAAATGAAATAACTTTGAATGGAATTTTGGGGTTCTATAAATTTAAATTTACATTCCTAATTTTTCTCATACATTTTACACTGTAAAATTCTGTTGTATTTTGATACCAATAGAAATAATTATAACAAAACTATTGTTCAGAAGAGTTTTTTTTATTAATTAATTTATTTATTTCTGTGTGTGAGGGGGGAGAGTTCTTCAAAAGCGCATAAAAATTGTGATCATTTATCTGGAAGCATTTAAAATGTAGTCAAATAAGTGAAATAAAATGCATAAGATATTTAAAAAGCATTTAAAGTGATACACATCACTAAAAATATACATTTAAAAGATTACTTTTTCTAATCAAAAAGTGTTTAATTTGTCTTGTTACTGTGAAAGTGAATAAAATGTGAATGTAACGCAATTAACATAAGGTGATTTAAGTCATAAAAAACTGACCGGGGATAAAACTGAACTAGGAAGGAATAGTTTTATTATCTTTTTTTTTTAAGTTCATGAAAACTTTAAAATCTAAACACATTATTATAAAATAAACTTTATTACTGTATCTTATAGTAAAAATGAAATGTTTAGTTATTGAATAAAATTTATTATCTTTCAAGTTTTGTGCGTGTGTTGGGGTGGGGGGATGTTGACTCTCGAAATGTATAGTTGCGCTTTAATAATCATGAATAACTATGTTAATGGTAAAGCATAATTAAGATTTTTGGGGGCACAGCATGCTCAATGCATTCGATGTGATTTATAGTCCTCTTTTTCCTTTGCTGATATTAATATTTTTGAATTGATGGCCTTTGTTACCAAAAATAATTTTGATTAAGTAATCTTGTCTTAAATTACATTAACAATCGCCCCTTAAAATTTTAGGAGCCCTGGACCATGTCCTAGTTTTCTTGTGTCGTTTCTTGCGTGTATTAAAGACTCCTCACCTAGTTTTAGTAAAAAGCTCCTCGTCCCTTTTTTCTCTTATAAGACATAATTTGTAAATTTGAGTGGGGGAAAAAAAAGAATTAGAACATCAACAAAATATAGTGTGTACTTTATTCATATTATTTATTGCTCAATGCACTTGCAGCGTTCATATATCATTTAGAACGTAAAGATTTCAAATAGTACAGAATTCATATATACTAAAATACTGATTTGGAACAACATAGAAAACAACTGTCCTAAGCATGTTGCACCTAAAGTAAGTAATATGAACCAACCAGGACAATAATTAGAAAAATACATTTGTGAGCTGTTTCTGATAAGAAAAAAAGCATAAAAATCACGCATCTGCTTTCCTTGCAATATTTTGTTCAAAAGAACGGGAAAAGCCAAATAAATGAATAGCAATTTACAGATAAAAACAATTTGACCACCCAGGCTTTCAACCCCTGGGAGGCAGTATGAATGCAAAGTAAATATTCCGATCACTGATTATTTTTCGTCGGCTTTTTGACAGGAGTTTCAGAAGTATTTTACGAAAGAGGATTTAATGACGGCTTTCCCCCTAAACCATTGATTCGAGAATAGACCATCTCATATTTCGGGATAGCCGTGTCTATTGCGGTATTTTTGAGGCATTCATATAAAATGCGGAAGTGACACTATTTGAAGTGTTTACGGTAAGATTTATGGTAAGTCTCTTTCAAAAGGGAAAGCATCAAAAGAGAATTGTAAGCACATAGATTGACACTAGGGATGGTCATCGTCGTTTGTTACAGTTTTACTACACGTTCATTCGTTGTAAGCTATTTTTTTCTGCTTCAAAATGGAATGCGACAATTATGAGAGGGCGACTATGACGCGAGTAAATACGGTATAGCCACACATTTTTTAGCTAAACAGCGCAGTGTCGTCAGGCCATTATTAAGAGCAAACTTAACATTTGCGCTTGTCAAAAGTAGCGATTTTTGTTGATCACGCGGAAACTAATAGAGCTGATTTTCAGTCGGAACATATAAAAGAAAATAACTTTCTTAGTGGAGCAAAGTGAAGATCTCACTATAAATATAATGAACAGATGTTCTTTATTTTCGAGGACGCCCTGAATACTGAAAGCAAATATTTAAATACTAAGAACACTATGAATAGTAATTGTTCCTTCAATGAAAACAAAACTGTTTCGTCTATAAAAAGCTTTAAAACAGAATACTGTTTTGCACTAGTTTCTGCTTTTATTTTACTTTTAAAAATTAACTAGCTGCTTCAAAATAAAAATGTTGGTCACGTTACTATAAATAAATGCTATGACATAAACATTAGAGTGATAAATACAAAAATATTCTGCAGCATTTCATTTGAAAAATATGTAATGAAATTTAAAAATATGATTGAAATATTTATTATCCTATATAAATATTATCATCGAGCTACGTCATTTCACTTTGCATCTTACTTAAATAATCGTTGTTTTTTTTTTTTGTTTTTTTTTCTCCTTCTAAGCTGGCTCTGCGAACTTAAACGTACGTAATCGCCATCATCATTGGCAGCTATTTGCTGAACAAGCTGTCACTCAAACTACGCAAAGAGGCTTTTCTGCCAATCAGGGACGTAGCCAGAAATTTTTCATGGGGGGGGGGGTACGACTACTGCAACTCATATATATGTATACATATATGTGAGATAATATAGTGAAGAATATGCATTTTATATGGCAAAAAAATTCTCATGGGGGGGGTTATGACCCCCTAAACCCCCCCCCCTTGGCTACGCCCCTGCTGCCAATTAAACAGTCCGCAACTCCAGGGGGAGGGGGGGATTTAAAATCATGTGACCAGCTAGTCAAAGCTAAGCACAGAGATTTCCTTTCTACCCCCTTGAATTCTGTGGAAACACTTGTATGTTCACTTAGCCTTCAATTAAATGCTGGGTTCAAATTTGTAGAAGAGGGAGGTGAGTGCATTCAATTGGCTCAAATTTGTTTTGCAGTAAAAGTGCAGATGTGCAGTAATTTCTTTTCTTTGTATAAAAAAACCCAAAACTTTATCAACAGCTATAGGGCAATGAGACGTTTCGGACAGCCATGGGGCTACTGGAAAAATTATCTGAATGGCAATTTTCAATAGAGATAAATACAAAATACACTAATGTACCTCTGTTTACGCCCTTTTGGACGCCCATTTGTTTCTCACTTTTTCTTTCATTTAACGCCCCCCACCCCCCTCTCTCAACTCAAAAAATAAACCCATTCATATCATGTGCTTTTTTTCCGGTGCGCATATTTAATCAAAGTTGGTGAAGAGGAATAAGCTTTGCAATACTAATAATGGTAAAAATATAATTATTAAAACTATTCCAACAAAATTAATTAAAAATTAATTTTAATTACAGTTATTATAGCCGATATTTTACATTTTAAGAAATGAGTTTTAAATAATTTTTAGCCAGTTTCCTTTAAAAACGGTTTTTTTAGCATTTAGAAATGAAAATTTGTTTGAAAACATTACACTTATACAAACATTTGATACAAACAGTTTTTTTAAGGAAGTTTTTTTAAAAATAAAACCAGTAATAACAAGCCATAGCTGATTACAAATCAGACTGAATATGATAACATATTACAGAGAACTTGCATGTTAAATCTGTAGAGTCTTGGATTCTTTTTTTAGGGTTGCCTGTTAGGTGAGAGATGGTATTTAACATTTTCGATACTGCTATAATTTGTTTCTGAATGACTAGTTTTGGACTTTGTCCTAAGAATACAAACAAATTGAACTATTGGGAGGGGAAGGAGGGTCATTCAGATTATGAAAAATGCAGTATAAAACTGATAAAAAATTCACAATGTTAAAAAAAAATCATGAAACGGTAAAGGGCAATGAGGCGTTTCGGGCGGCTATGGGCTACTCTGTATACTTAGGCCACTGTTCTTGGAAAAGTTGTCTGAATGGCAATTTTCAATAGAGATAAATACAAAATACACTAAAGTACCTCTGTTAACGCCCTTTTGGACGCCCACTTGTTTCTCACATTTTTTTTAAATTCATGCCCCCCCCCCCCTTATCTTCTAAATATACAAACCCATTCAATATTGTGCGCTTTTTTTCCGTGATTCATTTTCGACTATAATTTACATTGGTTTCAAAAACTGAATACACTGATGGGTAGTTTAAGTAATAAATGAAATCTTGAGACTTAATAAAAGATTTATATTTAAATTTCAGTAAAGATATGAATTAAGTTTGAAGGAGGAGAAGGTGTATCAAGGTAGCTCTGTAAATATTTATGAAAATGGCTATTTTCATGATTTTTTTTCTAAGTTTCCCACTCATGATAGAAATGCAACTTCTATTTAAAAAAATCAAGCCAATTTTTAACTTTATCTGCTAATTTTTTCAAATCAATACTGATAAAGTTTCATTCTTGAATAAATTTTTAATTTGATGTTCCCAGTTAGGAACATTGGACTGTAAAAGTTTAAAAGAATCAAGTAACAACAAAAAAATTGAGAATGTCCACTCATAAGACGTATTAACATTATTATAACAACCAGACCTAAAGAGCATTCAGTGAGAGCTAAAGAACATTCAGTAAAACTCTTAAAAATGCAATATTTTTAAAGGTCTTTTGAAATGAAAGATGAATCAGAATAATTTGTCATGCAATTTCTGTGCTTCTCAAAGTGTTTTCTTAAACTTACTCAGTATATACCTATTGGCTTGTCCGAGAGTAAAGCTTGTATAGTAACATTGTGTATCGCACTAAACTAAGTTTGTTTTCGAAATTTGTAAAGAACTTTATCATGAAAAGTCTTAAATTCTCTCATAACGAAATATTTAATATAATGGGCACCGTTAATAACATTTTTCAAGAGACAGTAACTAAAAAAAAAAAAAACATGAAGGAAAATTTTCTGAAATGTTATGAAATAATAATGCATAGTAAATATATTGTACAACGTGTAAGGAAAATCAACATTGGGGGTGTCTGATCTTGGAGAGGATGCCTTGAGCGAGGTCACTTTTAAGGGGTTCTAACGCGTATTCACGTTATATTTCGAGAAAACCGCCCAAAAATGTACGCCGTCAGATCGATACTCGCGAGTAGACAAGAACCTTGGTTCTTCACGCTTCATAGATCTACCATATTGACTGTGCTATCCACTCGCCCATATGGCAGGACCGTTACAGAATAAAACCTGCCTTAAGTAAACCCTTAACTAAGCATAAACTTATTATTTAAGAAAATATTTCTTGGTCGTGAACACTTAGTCTATTTCTATATAATTTTTATTCAACGGAAAATGAAGTAAACAGAAAGTCTTAAACAAAAGTATGTCTTTCTATTTAAGACAAGTTTTATCGTATAACAATAAAACTTAATTTCATCTATACCCTATTTAATTTTCGATTAAAATTATTTTTAAATGAAATTTAGTGTAATATGTATAGGCAAATCCGAAATGTTCAGTTAAATACTATTATGTACCTTCATAAACATGTATTAAAATCATAAAAACTCTTATCGTTATTTTAAAGTTTAAATCCTACTTTAATAGATACATGTATCGACTAAACGTATATTTATTTAGCATTTTAGTCGATATATGTATCGACTTTGATAAATATATCTTTTCAATAACTTGCTTAAAAATAGACTACTTGTAAATGATGACAGAAAGCATGTATGTAGGTTTTATGAATGATAAAATAATATTTATTTGACTTCGATGCTCTACTTGTGGTAAACGAAATCTCATTTTGAAATAGATTTGGATCTCCATGATCGAAGAAAAGAACGCGTAAATGCGTAAATAAGAGTTTTCTTCCGGAAGAAAACACATTCAACGGAAATATCTTTTTTAAGTGAAACTGCTTCGATTTAACAATAGCCGTGCATGACCCCCAAACTTGACCCCTCCACATGCTGGGTGGACTTTCTTCAACCAGCATAAGGGACCATCTATAGGATTTTTGTTGCCCAAACAACACTCTGAGAGGAATGGGAGATTCGGGAAGAAATCAGGGGGGCATAAAGGGGAAAGTAGTTTTTGACAGGTTGGCTGGTTGGCTGCGCGGAGAGTGAGACTAAACCAAGTTTTTCTCCCACCAAGTTTGGCGATGTATCGCGTCAAACTTGGCGAGATTTCGGGGATAACCTCAAAACAGCTGTTTATTACTAATAATGTAATTTTGCAATATCCTGTGAGATTTTTGTGTGTTAATGTTTTAACACACAAAATATAATGTTTTGTGTTTATGATTTCGATTTGTCTGTCAGCCCATGCTCTAACACCATAAATATGCATCCGTTACTACAAAATTTATGTATGTTATTCTTACATACTATACCATGTACCCTATTGGATACAGTACATATAGCATTTAAAGTTATTTTACAGTAACACCCAATAGTATTCCAATGCATTACACTCTAAGGGTTGTCATTTTTTTAAAGCGTATTTTAGAGATATTCGGCTATTTCAAAGAAAAAGAAAATGATGTATGCCATTAAGGACTGGAAAATAAAGTCACAGTGTTTCTATCACTATAGTTCTACCGCACCATTCAAAAGAATTCCAGTAGTGTATTAAGGTCTATAGCAGTTGAGCGACATTCATCCTTTTCAAAAACAATTAAGCAAGCATATGAAGGATTGTGGCCGCTTACTCTTCATTTAAAGGATATAAATAACAGTTGTAGCTCTTTTACAGGGTCTCGCAAAATGACTTCATTAGCAATATACAGCTGGAATTTTTCGCATAGTTGGTAAAAATTAATCAGCCTAAACACTCCAACTTGCCTAATATACTTGAAAGGTTGATACAATCACTTTCTAAAAAATATGTATAACTTCCGCGGCGTAACAGAGTTGTCGCGAATTAACTGTTTCATCTGTTCCATCTGTGGTTTGCAGAGGAAGATGATAAATGCCAACGGTTCTAAAGCGAGAAATTTCATCTGGGAATCGTCCCAGAGTAGCTCAGTGGTAGAAGCCCCGTACGTTAAGCGGTAGTCCTGGGTTCGGCACCCCAGCTCTGGAATTTTTCGCATAGTTGGTAAAAATTAATCAGCCTAAACACTCCAACTTGCCTAATAATATACAGCTGTTTTGAGTTTATTCAGAAAGTCTCGCTAAGTTTGACGACATCGCCAAATTTGGCGCCAGACAGACTGTTGTGTTGGAAAGTGTTTTATAATCGATGCGTTTGGCATGATTTATTTTCTTTGTAACATGGAGGGGGAAGATTCCTTTTAGCAGCACACTGCTGCCAGATTTTGAATGGACGTTGAAGATTATCTTACCGTGGCAAGCTTCTCGATGTATTCATCCGGAGCTCCCAGAGATGCTAGACCGATTTCTTGAGAGAACCTGGCAAAATTCGGATCTGCGAATAAGGGGGCGTGGCCCAGCAACTCGTGACAGATATCCCTAGGAGAAACGAATCCACTCAATATAAACAAATCCATGTTAAGAACACATCATCAACAATATGTCATGCGCGCATGTATAGATCGATTTCTGTAACAAGCAGTCCATTCCAATAAATGCGACTCCTTTCTCCAGGGTCGGGTTACTTTACTTACAGGGACGACCGGATTACTCATTAGGCTCAATTGGTTTTAGGAAATCAAACGGAAAAGAGTAACAAAGTATTTAAAGTTCAAACGGAAAAGAGTAGCACAACTAAGTATTTAAAGTAACTTTAGTGTTTAGAAACTTCTATAAAGTTAGAAAAGTACACTGAAAATTTATTTATTCATTTATTAAACTAAAAGATGCGGAAGGGCCCCGAGGTAATGCTTGTCTAAAAGAATTCTTGTGGCCATAGACTTTCGGACAGATGCTATACGTACTGATTAGTGAATTTTGCGAAATCTATCATAATCCTCAAATGCATATAAATGTATTTCATAAAAGTACTTATGAAACTTCAAATGGATCATTAACTTAAGTTGTTTTAGCACATATCAATTCAAATTTCGACTAAGAAATCGCTAACAATTCTAAGTTTTTCATCTGTAAAGAGTCAAAAATTAACGGAATTACTTTCTCAAACATACACACGTGCGTGTGTACAAATTAGGGAACAATAAAATAATTTTAAACAATTGATGATAGATTGTTTTCTTTTGATTTCTGCCTGAAGGCACACAAAACGATCGAGACCTATAGGCTATAGCCTACCTAGCCTTAAGGATACTGGTCACGAGAATTAGTTTATTTCAGACATCGATTTCAAAAACTGCCGTGCAATTTTGGAAAAGTAATATTCACTTTAAAAATAAAATAGTTATTATTTACTTCTAAGCAGTTCAATGGTAGCCAAAGCCTTCTAGAACAAGCCTTGGCAACCTATGACCCGTGGGTCACCAAGAGATCCATTTCATAATTTCAAGAGATCTACTTGAGTATAGAAAATAAAGTGTAATATAAAAAAATAAACTGGAAAACATAAATATGAAGCAAACACTTGAAGAGCCCGTTTTGGGTTGACGTTTTTGATTTTGTTGAAAATTTCGGGATATGTCTTCATGTAAATTAATTACACTCATGTCTTTTTTTTTTCTGAAAAAGAAGAAAAGAATCCTAGGGTTTTGGGGCTCCGAAATTATAAATCTTTCATTATTTTAAGAAAAACACACCAATTTACATGATCCAAGAGTAAACCATGGCATTTGCAATTATTTTGCGTTATTGTTCTACCAAACTGACTGTTAAGTCATACCGTAAAATACCGCAAAAGTGCTCCCCCTCGATTAAGCTCGCCCCCTACTTTTCACATGAGTTTCGTTTTCTCTTAAAATACCGAATAAATGCCCCCTTATGCACATTACTTACTATTATTCCTCGTCTACTTCCTTTTACTGTCGTACTTCTGAGTTTTCAACGCACGTGTGTTGACTCAAACGCAGTTACTAGAACAACGGTGTTAACCCATTTGTGCCTGGATATTTTTGCGACTTTCTTACTGATAACAGAAATAATAGATAAATTTCTGATGTCAACTTCTTGAACAAAGGATGATTTCTTTTAAAATCATTATGCATAAAAATCGAAATATCAACATCCTACTTGGTCATGTTAAAATATTTTATAGAGTTGAGGCTCAATACTCATGAATAAAGCCTAGGAAAAATAAATAACGTTTTCGACTAATAGCGAAAATGCCGTCCCAAAAAAGGGACACTAGGCATAAATGGGTTAATGCGATGTAAGGAGCTGACTCCATTTTTAGTAACCGACCCTGTTTAGTCCCGTTCAGTCTGTATAGCGTGTAAAAATGCCTAAAATGAGTTCGTATTCTGTGGAGAAAAAATTAGAAGTTATTAACTGGCACAAAGAAAATGGAGGCGTCGTACATCGGACGGCTAAACTTTTTGGTAGAGATAAAAAACGTATTAGATATTCGATTTTTAAAGAAGAAATTCTTCTGTCCAATGAATTTGGGAAAAAACAACATTCCCGAAAGTTAACTACTGGACGAAAGCCGTTATCTGAAGATTCAGATGATGCGTTGCTTGAATATTTTGAGAAGGAACTAGAGAATGGTTTCGCTGTAACAAACAAAATGCTTTCGAAAGAAGCAATGAGAATTGCAAGATCACTAGGCATGCAAGATTTTAAAGCTTCAAGTACAGGGTTGTCCAAATTAAACTTCCCCAACTCAGAGGCCTGTGCAGGATGTTGTATGGGTCATAATGTGATGAAATTTGGAAAACAGACACTTCAGATCATGCGCTCGAGATTTATTTAACCCATTTGTGCCTGGATATTTTTGCGACTTTCTTCGATTTTTACTGATTACAGAAATAATAGATAAATTTCTGATGTCAACTTCTTGAACAAGGGATGATTTCTTTTAAAATCAATATGCATAAAAATCGAAATATCAGTATCCTACTTGGTCATGTTAAAATATTTTGTAGAGTTGAGGCTCAATACTCATGAATAAAGGCTAGGAAAAATAAATAACGTTTTCGACTAATAGCGAAAATGCCGTCCCCAAAAAGGGACACTAGGCATAAATGGTTGAACGTCGTAAAGAACACAGTTCCCTGTGTTCTTTACGACGAAGGGCTTGGACTGATGAAGTTCAAAACAATTTTTGAACAAAACTTGTGTATCCTCTTACCTATTACTTCTTATGTGTGTTTTTTTTTTTTACAAAATTTTTTAATTACTTTAGGCATAAATGCGTTAAAAAAATATTAGTACAAGAAGTTGCCGATAGGTGGCGCTGTAACACTAGTAATTTGCATATTTGAACAACGTGATTTGCAGAACTAAAGCTTCTTCGCAACGTATCCAACAGACGAGCCCTACAAAAGTGGAAGACAGGCACTGCACAGGCAGTTGTTTCCAGATCGCTGATGAATGGCGCT
Organism: Cheiracanthium punctorium; assembly: GCA_038373885.1. Taxonomy (NCBI): domain Eukaryota; kingdom Metazoa; phylum Arthropoda; class Arachnida; order Araneae; family Cheiracanthiidae; genus Cheiracanthium; species Cheiracanthium punctorium. The sequence goes on from JAWZYV010013953.1 coordinate 475,263, forward strand.
GGAGTGCTGTTGAATGGCGACTTTGAAAGACAAAGCTCTGTTAGTGAAACTTTTCTACCAGAATGACGAGAACTCCTGTGCTGCGATAAGAGCATTCCGTCAGCTAAAGAACTTACGCCGAGGACCAATGACATCTCGCGCTTTACGAGACATGATGAAGAAGTTCAAAAGAACCGGGCAGCTGAGAATTTTACCAGGTAGAGGACGACATGTTGTGGATTCTGCACGCGTACCAGATGTTGCTTTGGCGGTCGTGGATGCCACTAGCCAATCGCCATATGGTGTTGTCAGTGTGCCAACTGTTTCTCGTGCTGTTGATATGCCCTATTCGACCGTCTGGCGTGTAATGCACCGCCGAATCCCGGGTTATTTTCCTTACAAAATCCATAGTCTTCATCAGCTGTCCGACGGGGATCCTGCAATTCGGGAAACATTTGCGCTGCAGTTCCTTGCCAGAATGGAAGTCGATGCTGCTTGGCTGTGGAACATCCTGTGGACAGATGAGGCCCATTTTCACCTCAATGGTCAAGTGAATACGCACAACTGCAGCATTTGGGCAAGTGAAAACCCGCGCGCAATTCATCAAGTGTCCTTGCACCCTGCAAAGGTTACGGTATGGTGCGGTTTCACCGCAACATTCGTCATTATGCCGTATTTTTTTGAAGAGGTGACTCCAAGAGGTTTCGAAACCTGCTCTGTTACAGGAAAACGGTATCAAAACATGTTGCAAACATTTGTGATCCCTGAACTGCAACAAAATGGCCGCCTCCAGGGAACGATATTTATACAGGATGGTGCACCTCCCCATATTGCTCGTGGCGTTCAATAGGTGTTACGGGCAACTTTCACCGATGCACGTGTGATCAGCCGCTGTTTCCCTACAGCTTGGCCTCCTCGCTCGCCTAATCTCACACCGTGCGACTTTTGGTTATTTTGATTCTTAAAGGATCAGGTTTACCGAGAACACCCAGCAACCTTAGCACAGCTGAAAGACGCAATTATTCGGAATGTTCGTGGAATTAATTTGGACTTACTGCGTTCCGCTGTGGAACACACTGCTTTACGAATGGAAAGAGTTATGGAGAGCCACGGCACACATATAGAATATCTGTAGAATGTCTTGTTTGATCTGCAGCACCACCTATCGGCAACTTCTTTTACTAATAATTTTTTTAAAATAAATCTCGAGCGCATGATCTGAAGTGTCTGTTTTCCAAATTTCATCGCATTATGACCCATACAACATCTTGCAGAGGCCTCTGAGTTGGGGAAGTTTAATTTGGACAACCGTGTATGTACGTCGATCGCTGGAAGAAGCGATTCAACGTTTCTGTGCGGAAAGGGACGAACGAAAGCCAGTAGCTTCCTGTTGATTATTCATTCACATTAAATATCATTGTTATTTAATGTGAACGAAACATTCTTTAACTGTTTGCAGCATCGCATTTTTAAGGGCTATTTTACGACTTTACCCTCCATACCAAAAAAAAAACCAACCAAACAAAAAAAACCCCGAAAAATCCCGTTTTTTCTTAACCCTTTGAGGCGCAACCCTTTCCCAATGCTGAAAAAAGGGCAGTCGTTGCCATCGCTCGATTTAACTACCAGCAAGATGGCGGACGATCGAAACGTACATCGCATGCCACAGATCTAGAGACCCTTTTTTGACGACAGCTGGCTGTGCCCGCGCACAGCCAGCACAGCCCCATGTCTGCCCGGGGCCCCCTGTTGGCTTAGCCGGGTTCTTAGCTTTAACAAGAGATTTAAATGGTTGAACCTAAAACAGAACTCAGTAAGTAATGCATATATATATATATATATATAACTAGCTGTCTCCGGCAACCAGTTGGTTCGCCATCTTATTAAATCTTGTGTTTCTCACCGGCTTCCTTGGCACTGAATCTCTCAGATTCTGAATGGGATTTAAAATTAAGATGATTACAAACACGGGCAGCCCTAGGGTAAGTGGCGCCCCCTGCTAACGTAAAAAAGACGCCCCCTTTTATGCTCTATTCAGTTTTGAGTTCGACATGACGCCCCTTCGAAGCCGGCTCCCCGATGCGATGATTACCTTGCTTACCGTGACGGGCCGCCCCTGGTCACAAAAATAAGATGGTTTAGTTATAAAAACCTACAAAAAAGTACAAACTATTTTCGCCCTATATTAATTCCGAAGAGCTTCTAGATATATCGGCCGTTATCGAAAAACGGAAAGGGGAAAAAAAAGTTAGAAAATCTGAAACACTTTCAGATTTTAGGCACGCACTAAAATGCTATATATTAAAAGCATATCATATCCATGCGTCTTCCCTATTTTCTTTCCTTATTCCATTATGTTGGAAATGTATCATTATTCATGAGTGTGATTAAACAAAATTAAAATTGATATTTCCAACATCCTTTTTCTGGATGCAATACATTAGAAATAGAAGGGATGAAAAGACGCTGGTTGAAAAGACGCATAATTCGAACTGAATGAAAGTTCCGAAAACTTATTTTTTATTTGTTTGTTTGTGTATTTCGGATTTGTGTGCTTGGCCTGAAGTCCGCTTATAAATCCACGTCAGAAGGAAAAACTTATTCATTTATTTATTAAAAACTGCATATTGTATAAGTTTGCGCCATCTGTCGACGGCTTTGTAAAAAAAAAAGCTCAATTGTATTCTTTTTATTTGGATAAAAGAGAGTTTTTTGTATATTATAGGAAGAGTGTTTTTTTCGCTCGATAAAAAGTATCCTGTTTGTTAATCCAGGACTTTAACTGTCTTTATTCCAAATTTCGCCTAAATCCGTCAAACCGTCTCAGCGTGAAAGAGTAACAAACATACATACAAACATTAACATTTATAATATTAGTAGGATTTAAGCAGTACAATCCGTTCCGGGTGGTACAAAATTGAAAAACACTTCTCCTTTCTCAAAGGCAAAACGAGAGAGAATTTAAATACAATCAGCAAAGTTTAATTTTTCATACTTCTGTGTTAGTTGCAGAGTTTCTTTTAGTTTTTAATGTCGGGTAACAGGGTTGACATTTTCATCGCTTAAGTATTGAATTAATTGTGTCACTCAAAAAATGTACGAACTTTTTTTTTTTAAGTTTTGCTAAATGAAATAGTTTTAAAGCTGCAATAATCATTGCAATTAGTGAAATTTTTCACATGTTGAAAGTGGAAATTGTAACAATTTTTGAGAATGACAGATGACTCTTAATATCTGGATTTGATATTAAGTCGTAACTGGAGGAACGGGTAAAAGAAAAAAAATCACTGTAAAAATCCATGACTCACGGTTCTGGAGTGTAGAGGGGCCTGGAGGAATGCCTGATGTACTGCGTAGAGTTGAAGACACGGAAGGCGAGACTGGCGAGGAAATCGCGGGAGCTCAGAAGTCCAGCGGCAGGCCTGAGAGTGAAGCCCGTGCAGTCTGAAAAGGAAAATGCAATCTGTCATCTCTTGAGCGACAAATATAATATACACCTGTATATCGTAGCTGACCGTTTTCATGCACAAAGGAAATCAAAACAACCACACAAAAAAACTCTCCTTCTGAGGACCACTAATGCAGCTTTTGCTGATAGGCTAGAAAGTAAAGGACAGGTGAGCGAGACTCGATTACTCGATCATTTCTTTTTCTTGAATAACTAACCTTTATAATGACTAGGGGCCAAGGCCCCCAGACTCGCTACGCTCGCATTTCGTATGAGGCATTCGGCCCCTAATCAGGCTTATTCGTAAAAAAGACATAATTTCAACAGACAAAACCCTAAGATTGGATCAGATAGAATGTTACTGAGCTACACATTGCTTGGTCTTGCATCGAAGATATTTTGTTATGGGAATCCGTGTTGTACGGGTCCTGAGCTATACTCCACCTGGATTGCGGACTCCTATTATAATCGCTGGAAAAATTATTTGCACTCCTCAGAAACACAATGATATTTAATGTTATATTAATTAGTAGCTAAAGCGTTATAAAATCAGAACATCTGTTTCAGCTGTATTTTTAATAATGTAAAACCTATTGGACACGTTGCGAATTTGCCACCCATGGCGGTTTTTCATTATTTGGCGACTTGCGTACATGTAAAGTTAATAAAAGCTACGGAACAGATAGAATAGCCTGCCACCATTGGCAACTTTTCATTATTTGGCGATTTACACATGCTCACAACCTATATTTACTGTTCATTTAAGGTTACCGGAAAACCGTTATCTATATTTTCATTTACATAATCGTTTGCAGATTGGCAAACGACGTATAACAGCACGTATATATATAACGGTATAACAGCACGAATTATATCATCTCGTCGCGCTAGCAAATATCCAAAGTGTACTTTAACTGCTATAATGGCATAGTTAACGCCGCCAAATATTTTTACTGGTAGCAAATAATTCAGCTGGACGAGAACCGGCTTTAAAATAATCTGCATTTTAATTATTTTTCATTTTCAAGATATTAGTTATTCTGTTTTGGAAAAACGAATAATCACTAATTCTAAACTCCTGTTGTCTAAGCGAACTTACTATTTGAAAATTGTCAACTTTGTGTAACACATTTTGAGTTACTTATTTCATATAGTTTTTATTTTGGCGTAAAATGGGCGTAATTCTAACTCATGTTTGTAAATTTCACGCAATTCTAGATACTTGGAAACGCTTTGTTGCAAAGGAATGAATGATTTTACGCCAAATCTGGCAACCATTATGTTTATTTTTTCAGTTTTTTATTAATATCTTCTAAAATAATTCGATTTTCCAAATTTAACTTATCTTAGCAGTTTCCTCGGAATTTTCCGAATACGCAGACATGTTTCTCGAAATTCAAATCCCCATGGTTTAGGAGAAGATAAGCGAACAAGCTTTTGACAGCGACAGCGACAGCGGCCTTTACTTTTTTTTAGAATAGAGAGATACCTCACTATCTGCGCCACTTATTTAAAAAGTTACAAGCATTCAACTTTTTAGCCATTTTGTTCATGTTGTTCCTAGAATGTGTTTACTTTAAACTGCTTACTCTAAACAAAAGTAAAATCTACTCCTTTTCTAGTCGTACTTGTTCAGATGCATGTATTCAGTACAATATGAATGAAATAACTACTCCGAGGGTTGAATGCTAATTCTTATCAAAAAAATTTCTCTCTGCAGTTAAAATTATATCGTTTCAATTGAATAATTACTTTGAAAAAAGAGTAAATTTACTCTGTTTTAAAGCCCAGTGACATAGTGGTACAGGGCTGGGGCTCGATCCTCAGGCTGGGAAATGTTGCTTCGGCCTTTCATCCCTTGAGTGGTTCGATAAAATGAGGAGAGGACCATGCTTGCTTGGGTAACATAACACAGGTGGGGGGGGGAGGGGGGGTGCTTTAGGCTAGCTATCTAGCTTAGGCTATCTATCTATAGAGCTTACACTTTTGCACCCTAGGACCCACGGAAAACGAAAAGCGATTGGGCATCGCAAGCCTTGGCAGTTACATGAGCTGTTGTGCCACTGAATTTAGTTTACTCTGTTTTATTCCTTCAAGGGTAACTGTTCATTCTTATAAGAGTAAATAATTGCTCCTTTGAGATTATAAAGAGGACTTTTCGTAGAACTATTAAATATTAACTCTTCAGAGGCTGCCTGTCCTTTGACTTCTCCGAAAATAGACTATCTATTTCTTGAATCAGTTTTTATAGTACTATTTCTGTAAAAGGAGTAATGAACATATGCATACCTTTGAGGAAGTTTGAGACGTCTTCCAGTTGTGGTATGTTATCCTCCCTGTAACCGCAGTTCTCGATCATGAGTGGGAAGATGTGGTTGTGTTCCTTGCACGCATGCGTCGGGTACAGCTTTGTCACCTCTCGGAACACGGCGCCCCTGTAATGGGAGGGAAAAAATACGAACACTTCACGCTTTGTCCAATTCAGACTGGAGAAAACACAGAAAAGCAGGAAAAAGGTGTCTTCGGTCTTTAATCCGATTCTGGAAATTAATCTTAACTGATCTTAATTTTTTTTTTTTTTTGGTGGACGTTTCTCAACCTTGTTGTATCCTTCTGCGATCTGCGTTATATGAGTTGCTGTGCTTAGAGAGATGGTTTTCTTTACCTCCTTTTATTCCACTTCGAAGTGCGTATTTCGTCACTTGATGACTGTTAAGGAGCGTTCACATCATATTGTTTTTAAAAAATAAAACACACTCTCTCAAAAATACAGGAATGATTTTCGCAATAATGTACTGCCTTTTAAAAAGAGCGGGTTCCAGGACCAGGGCCCAATCTAGGGAGGTGTAAACAGGTCACGTGCTTCGAGTGTTACATCGTTCAGTATTGTATTGTGTAGCAATACAGCGAGCGCACTGTTGCACACATGTACTGTAGTTTAAAAATTGTAACATATTGGATGGTTGCGTATCAGCCATAGGAGCTGAATTTATGCATGATGTGAATCTGAATTAACTTGATTTTGGTTGCTACAATAGGCAACGTTTCAAAGTTTTATTTCAAGAAGGAATGTTCAAAATGAGAAGGAGCTGTATCCAGCCGAAACCTGAGAAACAAGTGTCTTTCCAGCTGACACCTATTCATGAAATTGGTGAACCCATTGATTCAAATCATAGAAGATCATAGATCAATTGATGTACAATCAGTTACATCTGGTAGCGTAGCAACAAAATTAAAAAGATGTAACCGTAGATGCAATATGACAGTTTATAGCTTCGAAGCAATTAAGAAAAGATTTATATACTTTATTAGGTTCATGTTAAGTAATTTAGCTGAGATGACATTAGGGTTGGTAGAAAGCATTTTTCTAAACCTCCAAGTGTTCACACGCTTGCTTCTAAGTCTCCTTTTTCTGCATAAAGAGTTAAAAGGCTATGAAATACAAGTATTTTTTTTTTTTACTTACATCATATTAGCGAAAATTTTTAGGTCATTTCTCATAAACATAGATTTGCTCTTCTGATTTCATTTTGAATTATGATAAGACAAACTGAATTTTTAAGAAATGAGTTTTTTAAAATCAATCATAGGAAATGGAACTATTTCACGAACTTTTCTTGACTCTAAAATGGCTTTTTCAGCATAAAAAGGTATGATGCAATGAAATATATCTATTCACTGCTGCCTTTCTAATCGTTTCACTTACACATTTTATGCTTACTCTCTCAAACTAGAAGTTATGACCATTAAAGTTTTATATTTTTATTTAGATATTAGCTTTTAGTTCCAGTAAATGACAGTTCTTTTGTTACCTATAATTCGACTTCATATCTGTTTACACTCATATCTATTGAATAAATTTTATGGAACCTAACCTTTCATTATTTGTGAAAATAGATTTTTTGAATAAAAGTTTTAATTCACTGGAAGTATATAATTCATATCGCTATACTAATGATACGAGGTGTCTTTTTATGTTTACTAGTACGAACAAGAGTTACGTTATTTGTTCTACCTATTGAATCTCCGTTGAATGTATGTGTTTACACATACATGGTGTTCCAAAAAGGTGGTAACACTCTTTTATTCTTAATATATTAGCGTAAACGAGCAATGTACATTGTAAGAATGTTCAAAATAAGGTAGGAAAAAGTACTACGTTAAGAAAAATCGCTCTCGTTAATTTTCAAAAAGTTACACTTTTTAAATAACGCATACGAACCCTGTACAAATAAATTCCCAGTTTGTAAAATGTGCAGCATGCACTAATGAAGTGATGTGTAAAATTATAGAATTATATCTTAAAAAGTGTCAGAGATGTGAAGATAAGCATATGTAGACTCAGACGACTTTTCAGTGGACCTCGAAGGGAAAAATCATAACATATGATCGCGTTTCAGGGGTCGTATAGAAATTATGAATGAAAATATTTTTTGCACACTGGCACTAAACCTCTACATTCAAAATCATGTATAGTCCCTGACTATCATTTTTTAAAAAGATATCTGTGAGAATTTTATGATAAAAGTCTGAAATTTTGTGCATCACCTCATTAGTGTATGGGACTCATTTTACTAACTGGAAATTTTTCTACACGGGTCGTACACAAAATTAAAAAGCGTAAATTTTTGAAACTTGACGAGAGAAATATTTTTTTTTTTTATAGTCTTTATTCCTATCTTATTTTGTACATTTTTTAAAATTTACATTGCTCATTTACCTCTAATAGAAAAGAATAAAAGCATGTTAACACCTTTTTGGGCCACCCTGTATATAAAAACCGTATAAGTAAAATGAAAAAAAAAAGTGCAAACAACAAAATGTTACGGTGCGCGACATATTTAAACATGAAATAAATGGATGAAATAATTTAAACCTTAGTTTGGCCGTGAAATAAGGTATGAAATAATTGGATTCATTGTTATAAAGAGCCATCGGTAATTTATTTTAACTCATAAAGTTATTTAAACTGTTCTAAATAAGTATAAAATAAAATTTGATGTTGCGTTGTGTTTTCTGAGGAAAGAAAATAAATGGATTTAAAATATTAACTATAACAAACATTTATTAAATATAAAAATCTTATTTACAAAAAAAATATTTAAACTGATCTCGAAAATGGCTTAATTTAGAACAATTAAATTATTATTGTTTACCAAAACACATTCTAACTACTTTAGCAATCATAAACAATATTATTAATTATTAAAAATAAGTCACTCAATATGGAAAGGATGGCAATTGGAATTTACCTGTAATCCGGTGCAGAGCAGTGATGATCATTTTAGATTTTTTATTTCTAAACACACTTATTTATATAAATATCCACTAATGATGATCACATAGGTAAAATTTTTGAAAATTCTTAAGAAACTCTGAAAAATCTAAAGAAATCTCTGAAAATCTAATAAAATCTACGGAAATCTGCAAAATCTGCTGAAATCTGCCTTCTCTGGCTGTGCAGTCCAGTTTTGCTCAAATCTTCGTCCCCCCATTTTTTCCCTAAACTCGTAAATAATTAGTTTAGCCACTCTGTGGCTCCTAATTCTTCTAAACCGACCAGTTACTAACTCTTTTGCCCGAAATTTACCTCTCTCTAACTTGCCATTGGTCATTTCGCAATTCTCACACTTTCTCATTGGATTTCTACAGCCTTATCGTCAACATCTCCATGTTTTTCTTAAATTTTATTTTCAATTTTTCTCCCCTTGATGTTTATTATATTTTTTTCCTTTTCTGAAGCTTTGCCTACGAATTCTCACCGACCAACATCAAAAGCTTCCCGCGAATTGACCGCTGACGTCCTGACCACAAAGGTCAGGCATTCAATGGTTCCCTCTTCTGTCGCTGTTGCACTCTTTGTAAAACTGCAAGGCGTCCCGCGATACACAAAAATGATTTCTTGCTAGCGAACATTCGTTTTTCCCACTCTTTTCAAAGAACGCCAAAAGATGAAATTTATATGTTCGACTTTCACCAAGATTTCTTTTAACTCTTCCGAGCGCAACGCTTAAAATTATTAATAAATTTCCTGTCCTGACATTTAGCTGAAGTACACTTTTCTATGATATCAATGACTTTTGCACGTGCATGAATTCCATTCCTTCCAACATTATCCCTTATTCTGTTCAATTCCGTATATTTTTGAGACTTGCTTTTATTAAACTCCTGACGCAACTTTTGTGCTAAATTCTTTTGAGAATACCGCATGTTTTTAGTCGACCTTCAGGTGGTCACTAATGAACGGTTTTATATAAAAAGCCTTTATTAAGAAAGTGCGATTCCAGAAAAATCTGCAGGTGTTAAAAACCGTTCATTAGTGACCACCTGAAGGTCGACTAAAAACATGCGGTATTCTCAAAAGAATTTAGCACAAAAGTTGCGTCAGGAGTTTAATAAAAGCAAGTCTCAAAAATATACGGAATTGAACAGAATAAGGGATAATGTTGGAAGGAATGGAATTCATGCACGTGCAAAAGTCATTGATATCATAGAAAAGTGTACTTCAGCTAAATGTCAGGACAGGAAATTTATTAATAATTTTAAGCGTTGCGCTCGGAAGAGTTAAAAGAAATCTTGGTGAAAGTCGAACATATAAATTTCATCTTTTGGCGTTCTTTGAAAAGAGTGGGAAAAACGAATGTTCGCTAGCAAGAAATCATTTTTGTGTATCGCGGGACGCCTTGCAGTTTTACAAAGAGTGCAACAGCGACAGAAGAGGGAACCATTGAATGCCTGACCTTTGTGGTCAGGACGTCAGCGGTCAATTCGCGGGAAGCTTTTGATGTTGGTCGGTGAGAATTCGTAGGCAAAGCTTCAGAAAAGGAAAAAAATATAATAAACATCAAGGGGAGAAAAATTGAAAATAAAATTTAAGAAAAACATGGAGATGTTGACGATAAGGCTGTAGAAATCCAATGAGAAAGTGTGAGAATTGCGAAATGACCAATGGCAAGTTAGAGAGAGGTAAATTTCGGGCAAAAGAGTTAGTAACTGGTCGGTTTAGGAGAATTAGGAGCCACAGAGTGGCTAAACTAATTATTTACGAGTTTAGGGAAAAAATGGGGGGACGAAGATTTGAGCAAAACTGGACTGCACAGCCAGAGAAGGCAGATTTCAGCAGATTTTGCAGATTTCCGTAGATTTTATTAGATTTTCAGAGATTTCTTTAGATTTTTCAGAGTTTCTTAAGAATTTTCAAAAATTTTACCTATGTGATCATCATTAGTGGATATTTATATAAATAAGTGTGTTTAGAAATAAAAAATCTAAAATGATCATCACTGCTCTGCACCGGATTACAGGTAAATTCCAATTGCCATCCTTTCCATATTGAGTGACTTATTTTTAATAATTAATAATATTGTTTATGATTGCTAAAGTAGTTAGAATGTGTTTTGGTAAACAATAATAATTTAATTGTTCTAAATTAAGCCATTTTCGAGATCAGTTTAAATATTTTTTTTGTAAATAAGATTTTTATATTTAATAAATGTTTGTTATAGTTAATATTTTAAATCCATTTATTTTCTTTCCTCAGAAAACACAACGCAACATCAAATTTTATTTTATACTTATTTAGAACAGTTTAAATAACTTTATGAGTTAAAATAAATTACCGATGGCTCTTTATAACAATGAATCCAATTATTTCATACCTTATTTCACGGCCAAACTAAGGTTTAAATTATTTCATCCATTTATTTCATGTTTAAATATGTCGCGCACCGTAACAAAAAGTTTTATCCATGCCAGTAAACTCGGATATCGTTTGTTGGAAAACAACCACTGTCTATATTTCACTGCAATATAAGGCTTCAGACAGTGAAACTGGTTTTACAGTCAACGGGCCCGGCCTAAGACGTGTGCCATCGCACACGTGCGATTTTGAGAGGGGTGCCGTAATGATAAACATATAAAAAATATATAATATGGTAAAAACTAAAAATTTTGTGTAATTTTAAATGCAATTTAGCTGTTTGAATGTTTGAACTTTTGGTGAAGAAGTCAAATGTTACTTGAAAGTACAGAAAAGGAATTCGCTCAAAGTGCTCTAAGTTGTTATCGTCGGACAGTCAACTCTTAAAAAAAAGTAAACGAATTGAGCAAGCCTAGTTTTTTTTTTAATAGCTTATTACATTTTGTTGTGCACATAAACATACTGCGGTCAGTCAAGTGAAACTGAGAACTGGTGGCTCTGGTTCACTGTCAAAGCGGTCGTTTTTGGCGATGTAATTGTTGTTTTTGGCGATGTAATTGAGCAAGGCTGAAATCGTTTTACAAATTGAATATTGCATATAAATGAAAGTTATGACAGTCAGTCTGCTGAATGTGGGTACAGTGCTGGTCAGTCAGCCCCTTTGCACGTAGAAAAATTAAGTGCTCTGCAACGCGTTGAGCAACGTTGAAAAATTGTTTAGGGTTTTAATTGTTATATCTTAATATATAAAAATCCAGTGTCCGTGTGTATGTTCCGAAATAACTCAAAAACGGGTCAACTGATATTCATGAAAGTTGGCAATTAGTATGGATAGTATATTAATTATGGTCTCAAACTTATATATAATCAGCGGATCGAATCACGGGTCTATTCTGAGTGCATAATATGGTCAATATGGTTATCTTCAATAATGTCTCAATAATTAATAATTAATAAAAAATCTGGAGTGACTCCACTTGACTTTCCGAACACTTACGATTAAGATCATTACCAAAAATTTTAATAAATTTTAATCGATGAATAATTCTAACATATATACCAAATTGAAGCTCAATCGAATGTGCCGTTTAAACGCTAGCGCACTTTCAAGAATTTCTCCCCATACGTAAGTAAAAGAAATCTTTGTCGTAGTCCTGTAGAAAAACTATAATACCTATACACATCAAAATCAATACCGGTCTTACGATGGTGCTTTATAACAAGTATACCCAATTTGAGCTTAATTGAATGTATCGTTTAAACGCTAGCGCACTTTCAAGAATTTTGCCCCATAGGCCATATTGTAAAAGAAATGTTTGTCGTAGCCCTGTAGAAAAACTATACGTCCTATACACACCAAAATCAATGCCGGTCTTAGGATGGTGGTTTATAACATATATGCCTAATTTGAGCACAATCGAATGTACCGTTTGAACGCTAGCACACTTTTCAAAAATTCCCCCATAGGCCATAATGTAAAAGAAATCTTTGTCGTAGCCCTGTAGAAAAACTATGAGTCCTATACACATCAAAATCAATACCGAACTTACGATGGTGGTTTATGAAATATATGTCCAATTTGAGCTCAATCGAATGTACCGTTTAAACGATAGCGCACTTTCAAGAATTTCCTCCCATAGGCCATAATGTAAAAGAAATCTTTGTCGTAGCCCTGTAGAAAAACTATAAGTCCTATACACACCCAAATCAATACCGGTCTTGCGACGGTGGTTTATAACATATGTACCCAATTTGAGCTCAATCGAATGCCCCGTTCAGGAGCTATCGTGTTCACTCACATACACACAAACACACACACATACACACAAACACACATACATACATACATCTCGTAAAAATAGCATAAATGAATTCAGAAGACCTCAAAACGTGTAAATACACCAAAATCTCGAATTCGAATTTTTTCATGATTACAATACTTTCCTTACATGGTACATGTTCGGAAAGTAAAAAACTGATCATCAACGTTGATTGTTGTTATTAATCGTAGGTTCCATAAGTTTGGAACAGATGGCACCTTAAGAGAATTTCTTTATGTACAACTGTAGTTTAATATGTATTTGTGTACTGCATAAATTCAAGAAAAAGTGTTTATCCAAACCGGCAGTCACGAACACGGCCAAAAATATTGGAACATTACTACGAAGAAAATTAATAACATCTGCGATATTCAAATACTCAACTTATAGCTTATTGTCTGCTTCTAAAGGGATAAAAGCGTTTTATTTTATTTTTTCCGAAATTGGCAACCAAAATAACTTTTTTATTGTTTTGAAAAAAAAAAAGAACAGTTTAACAGTTCTTGCTTTAAACGACATCTTATTATTTGCGTATGTTTTATTTACAGAAAAATACTCATTTTACACAGGAAGAAACCTAAAAGAACGTTTTATATGTTTACTTCCTTGTACGTACTATAAGGAAGAAATGTGATCCCGAAAAATTTTGGGGGCCAAATTTCGACCAAAAAAGCCGATTTTGACTACCTCTAAATTTAATTTTAAGAAATTTTTCGATGCATCTCATCGTAGGCTAGCATGCATGATCATATGAACGCGTGTCGCAAATCATTTTGACCAGTGGCGAGTCTATTGTGGTCAGTTTTTCCATGCTGTCTGTACGTACGTATGTATGTAACTCGCATATCTCAAAAACTATTGGTCGTGTAATGTTTAGATTTGATATTTAGGATTTTTCTATGATCTAGTTGTGCACCTCCCCTTTTGGTCGCAATCGAATGTATAGTTTATGTACAGGACCGCCCAAAAGATTCGAAATTCATTAAACTCGCCTTACTCAAAAACCATTAGGCGTAGAATGTCGAAACTTCATATTTTGGATAGTTTTAACATCTAGTTGTGCACCACCCCTTTCGGTTCCATTCGACTGGATAGTTTATCTACAGAACCGCCTAAAAGATTCGAAATACATTACGCTCTATCGGCCGAAATTCATCAAAGCGTTTTTTAGAGGTATTGGGCTATTTCAAACGACTCAGAAGTGATATATGCTGTAAAGAGTTAGAAAATGAATTTCTCCATTAAAAAAAGTGTCTTTATCATTTACAGTTCTGCTACAGGAACACTCAAAAGATTTCCAATACATTACGGTCAATGGCAATTTTAGGGGCATTCATCCATTTCAAGCACAATACCGTCCTACCACATAAGTTAGGTAATGGTCCGACCACGGTCACGTGCCTCATCAAGAACTATGCCAAAAGTCGCCAAGCTTGGCGACTTTTGGTGTACGTGCGGCATATTTAACTCTCAAATCTCAAAAAACTATTATGAAATTTCATATATAAGACTGCTGTAACATCTAGTTGTGCATCTCGATTTTTGGTTCCAATCTACTGGAGAGTTTATTTACAGGACCACCGAAAAGAATTTCAGTACTTTAATGTCTTTGAACATCTTCAATATAATACAATTGTAGTCAGTCATTGTTTGGTACATGCCCAAAATCTCGCCGTCTGTTCTCGACCTTGGCGAGTTTTTCCAAAATATCGCCAAATTTGGCGATAGTCAGTCATTTGGTCCATGCCCAAAGTATCGCCATTTGTCATCATTCTTCGCGAGTTTTGGCAAAATATCGCCAAATTTGGCGATAATCTGTCATTGTTTGGTCCATGCTGAAAATCTCGCCAAATGTCGTCGACATTGACGAGTTTCGCCGAAATATCGCCAAATTTGGCGCCAAAAATTATTTCTTATTTTGTATAACTCTTAAAACTTTAACAGAATTTTGAACTTTTGTATTTAGAACTATTGTAATATCTAACTGTTTTCAATATCTTTTTTGACAGTAATCGACTGGGAATTTATTTACAGGGTGAGCCAAATGACTTTAAATACATCAAGGTGTATGGATGCATTCAATTCATTGAAAGTCTGTGGTCAATGACTACTTTGGCTATCCCCAAAATTTCGCAAACTATCTCAAGTTTGTCGGCTTTTGGTAAAATATCGAAAATAAAGTGTCAGAAGGAAATCTTTCAAATTGGACTCAGCTTGGCGATATCGAAATATTTGGCTAGAAATCGCTAAACCTTACTATTATTGATATTTTATCTCTTTCAAACAAATAAGTTTAGAGGAAGTGCGTAAAAAACATTTTTGATTTAATAGACGTGCAAGGAAGTCGTGTTGCACACATCAGATTTTTTTCATATATCTTAACTTTATATAAAAATCCAGTGTCCGTGTGTATGTTCCGAAATAACTCAAAAACGGGTCAACTGATATTCTGATTACGTTGATTGTTGTTATTAATCGTAGGTTCCATAAGTCTGGAACAGATGGCGCCTTACGAGAATTTCTTTACAGAGAACTGTAAAACATTGTCCTTTGCATCTCATAGATGGCGCCACACCTTAATGTGATATAGTTTCTTAGACTACACACTATACATGTCTTATTTTGCCTATACCACGCACTATTTTTAGTAATATGCGACCCAAAAAAATCTAGCCTTACTGCCCGTAGCAAGAAGACTCGATATGCACGTATTGAAAGAGCTCATGAATCAGTCGAACAGAGAGCAGAAAGAAATGCAGCTGAAAGAATTCGCACAGCTGAAATTCGTGCACGAGAATCACGAGAACAGCGTGATAATCGTCGACAAGAAAATGCATTGAGAACCAGGGTGGTACGTCAACAACACATAGATTCATTTAGAGAACAAAACCGAGAAAATCATCGGACTAACCGCGCAGTAACACGTGGATCATTTGTTCGTCTTGCATTTAATTATGAACCAGACATCAATTACTCGGCTGATTCCAAGGTTACTATTGGTGCGATGGACAAAATATGCAATTATTGTCAGGCGTTAAAATTTCGCAATGAAACACCCGGCATGTGTTGCGCATCAGGAAAAGTTGTGTTGTCACCACTCCCTACTCCACCTGAACCTTTGAAATCCTTTCTTTCTGGCATTTCAAATGAATCACAATTATTTTTGCGTAAGACACGAAAATTTAATTCTTGCTCCCAAATGACGTCGTTTGGAGCATCCAAAGTTTGTGATTAGTCATCTGATGGTCATAATTTTGAGACAACATTCAAAATTCAAGGCCTGGTACACCATAAAATTGGGTTATTGATGCCAATGCCAAATGAAGATCCAAAATTTCTTCAGATCTATTTTATGGGCAATTGTGAAGAACGATTAACAACTTGATGCCAGTATAATTTCATTGAACAAGCAGAAGAGAGAGCAATTGTATTGTCATTAGAATTATTTTTGGAGAACAGTAATCAATTGATTCAATTGTTTAAAAGAGTGTCACCACAATTAAAAAGTGACAATTATCAAATTGTCATCAAAGCGGACAAAGTACCTTTGGGAGAACACGCCGGCAGATTCAATCCACCAACCGCTGATGAAGTTGCTATTATTATGGTCGGTGATCCAGTTGACAACATATCCATAAAAATTACACGCCGAGATAATTCAGTGAGTAGAAATTCAGATTTACACCGTTCGTACGATGCACTCCAGTACCCACTGATATTCTGGCAAGGACAAGATGAATATCATATCAACATTAAACAGTGTGATCCAGTCAATGGTAATGAATTAAATAAAAAGGTTAGTTCAATGAACTACTATGCGTATCGATTAATGATTTGACACAATCAGGACAACTATATCCTTCGATATCGTCAATTGTATCATCAATACGTTGTGGATATGTTTGCTAAGATTGAAAGCAAACGTTTGAGATTCATTCGGTTCAACCAAGCTAAACTACGATCAGAGGATTACATTCACTTACGAGATGCTCTTGTTGGAAACGTCGATGGAAATTTAAACACCAATGAAATCGGCAGTGCTGTTATTTTATCTTCCAGCTACATAGGTAGCCCACGAAACATGCAAGAATACAAACAGGATGCAATGACTTATGTACGTCATTACGGTCGTCCAGATTTGTTTATAACATTTACGTGTAATCCAAATTGGGAGGAAATCCAATCTTTACTATTACCAGGTCAACAATCAATACATCGTCACGATATTACTGCACGAGTGTTTAAACAGAAGTTGAAATCTTTGATTGATTTTATAGTAAAATATTCAGTTTTTGGCAAAACGTGTTGTTGGTTGTATTCAATTGAGTGGCAGAAACGAGGCTTACCTCATGCTCACATTTTAATTTGGCTTGAAGATAAAATTCGTCCAGAGGAAATTGATCAAATTATTTCAGCCGAAATTCCAGATTCTTCAATTGATCAAGAATTATTTAATATTGTTACAAGTCATATGATTCATGGACCGTGTGGAGCGTTTAACATGACATCACCATGCATGGAAAATGGGAAATGTAAGAAACATTTTCCTAAGAAATTCACAAATGATACCATTACTGATATTGATGGTTATCCATTGTATCGCCGCAGAAACGCTGATAATGTTGGTCATACATATAAAATGAGACTTTCAAATTCTAACCAATTAGAAATTGACAATCAATGGGTAGTACCATATTCACCACTACTCTCCAAAACGTACCAGGCTCATATTAATGTTGAGCTTTGCAGTTCTGTGAAATCCATCAAGTATATTTGCAAGTACGTTAATAAGGGCAGTGATTTGGCAGTATTTGGAGTACAAAATATAAACGAAAATGATGAAATAGCACGCTACCAAATGGGTAGATACATTAGCAGCAGTGAAGCTATCTGGCGCATACTTAGCTTCCCCATACACCACAGAGAACCTGCTATACAACATCTTGCAGTGCATCTTGAAAATGGACAACGTGTGCATTTCACTGAAGAAAATATTCTCCAAAGAGCATGTGAACCACCAAAAACGACACTAACCGAATTTTTCACTCTTTGTCAAAAAACTGATGTGTATGGTCAATTCGCAAAAACACTATTATACACTGATATTCCATGCTATTTTACATTGAACACATCAGCTAAAAAATGGGAACCACGTAAAAAAGGAGAACCACATCCTTCAATTGCAGGCATATTTAAAGCTAAGACACTGGGACGACTTAATACTGTACATCCAAAACAACGTGAATGCTTTTTTCTGCGTTTATTGTTGGTGAATGTTCCTGGACCAATCTCTTTTCAATTTTTACGAACAGTTAATGACCAAGTGTCCCGTACGTATAAAGATGCAAGTCACGCGTTGCAACTTTTAGAAGATGACAACCATTGGGATCTGACACTTGCTGATGCTGCTTTAACGTCCTCGCCGAGTAATATTCGTCAACTATTTGCCATTATTTTGACGACATGTTTTCCAACACAGTCATCTACATTGTGGGAAAAATATAAGAACTACATGACTGAAGATATACTCTACCGACATAAACAAATAAACCACTCTCCAAACTTAGACTTCACACAAGATATGTATAACGAAGCTTTAATAATGATTGAAGATTTATGTATTATGATCTCAAATTCACCACTTAGTCATTATGGTATTCCATCTCCTAATCGCCCAGCTACAGACTTAGTAAATAGTGATTTGGAGCGAGAAGAACAATTTAATAATCGTGATTTAAATACATTTGTTACTAACAATGAACCATTATTAACTGCCGAGCAAAAGAACATATTCAATCGAATTATGTTGTCTGTTGATGCCAAACAAGGCGGTTTTTTCTATTTAGATGCACCAGGTGGGACCGGTAAAACATATTTGTTATCTTTCATCCTTGCGAAACTACGGTCACAACAAAAAATTGCATTAGCAGTTGCATCATCAGGCATAGCTGCTACTTTGTTGGATGATGGGCGGACAGCACATTCTGCTTTCAAGCTACCATTAGATATTCATAACAATCCAAATGCAATGTGTAATATCAAAAAAAGAAGCGGAATGGCAGCAGTGTTACGGAAGACTTCGATCATAATTTGGGATGAGTGTACTATGGCTCATAAGCATTCGCTCGAAGCATTAAATAGGACTATGCAGGATTTAAGCAATAGTGACAGACTTTTCGGTGGTACTATTTTATTACTATCTGGTGATTTCCGGCAAACGTTGCCAGTTATTCCTCGCTCTACTTTTGCAGATGAAATTAATGCATGTCTCAAACAATCAATTTTATGGAGAAATGTTGAAACACTCAGACTGACAAAAAACATGCGAGTACAACTCCAAAATGATCCAACAGCACAAGAATTTTCTAAACAATTACTGGCTCTTGGAAACGGTGAAATAGAATTTCATCAAGATACTAAACATATTAGATTGCCAGATAATTTCTGTACTGTTGTTCAAACTAAAAATGAACTGATTGAGAGTGTCTTCCCAGACATACTAAATAACTATTTAAATCACGACTGGCTTAGTAATCGTGCAATTTTAGCAGCGAAAAATGTTGATGTTGATCTGATTAACTACCAGATACAACAATTATTACCAGGTGATTTAATGTCATTTAAGTCTATTGATGCTACTGTAGAAGAAAACGAGACAGTGAATTTCCCAATTGAATTTTTAAATTCTTTAGACATATCAGGAATGCCACCACACAATCTTCGATTGAAAATTGGATCACCGATTATTCTACTGCGTAATTTAAACCATCCTAAACTATGCAACGGTACACGTTTGGTGATCAAAAGAATCACTGGAAACGTTCTTGAAGCAACTATTTTGACAGGAAAGTTTAAAGGAGAAAATGTTTTATTACCACGTATTCCGATGATACCATCCGATTCTCCCATACCATTTAAAAGACTACAGTTTCCCATTCGCTTAGCTTTCGCGATGACTATAAATAAATCTCGAGGCCAAACAATGTCTATTTGCGGCTTAGACTTGGAAAATCCATGTTTCTCCCATGGGCAATTATACGTGGCGTGTTCACGAGTAAGAAGACCATCAAGTTTATTTGTATTAACAAAGGACCGATTGACCAAAAATATTGTACATCGATTGGCGCTTCATTGAACATCAACTGTGATTTATTACAATTAAAGATATTTAGAGTATATATATCAAATTAAAATATTTAAAGTATTTATTAAATAAATGTTATTAAAATGTTATGTTAATTTGTGTTAAATTTTGTCTTTCAAATCCTTCTTAAATCACTCAGCCACAGCAACGCGTGGCCGGGTCTGCTAGTCAATCATAAAAAATATGGTCCGTCAACGATTTTGCGGGATAAGCCCATCAGTCGCAAAAAAAGTGTCATTTCACTGTTGTAGTTTAATATCACAGATCACTGGGATATTTTGAAAACCAACCTACTTACCAAGTTTCGATTTCCTCCTTTGTGTACTCCACTCGGGCGATGGGCTGACCCCTGCAAACCATTAGAAAGGAACACATTAGAGAAAGGGATACATTCAAAACAATTTAAAGTCACACATTCAAAGCATGTTACACATGAAATGAATAACAAATAAGTCCCATTTTCAAGTCAATCTCTAATTCTTAACGTTTTTCTGTCCCTATAAAATAACTTTTCTCCTGAATAGAAAGTGGGAGAAATTTTATTTCAAAGACAGTTTATTTGGATATAATACACCTGTCAATAGTTGTTTAAGAATTAATCCCCATTCCAGTCTTCATTTGTCGGGAAAACGTTACGTCGTAAATGTATGGCCTGAAGTATTATAGTGAAGGAAGGAAAAAATATATAGTTTTGAATTGTTTTTCTTACTTTTAACTGATTCTGAATATTAAAAATAATTTAAAGAGAAAAGATTAGAATTTAACTGAAAACGGTTTTGATCTCATGCATTTTTTTTTTTTTAAAGAAAACGCACAACTATTGAAGAGTTAAAAAATGCTCCAGAGACAAATATACGTTGTAACTGTCTTACAAACGACAAGCATATGATAATCATGATCATACTACAAGAGAAAAAAAGCACCTTATAGCAGTAAGCAAAATTATCTTAAATGGATGGTGCTTCAGCCCGTTTCACGGGGTATTTTGCGATTTAAATTTTCTTTTTCTGAACGCTTTATTAGATATGCAGTTTTATCGTTCATCCGAGTGCACAGTTCCAATGTGTGAAGAAACATTCTGTATTTTTCGAGTTTCTGGAGTCATTGATTTGTTTATTAATTGCTCAAAAGCTATATGCCGAGTGTTAATTTTTGAAGAACAGTCTGAAGACAGGTTTCACTTCATTAGTTAAAAGATTAACTCCAGCTCAGTCTTTTTCTGTTTCTAGAAAAAACATGTCATTAAGATAAAAAATGAACTAAACAAATGGCAGCAAAATGAATTTTATCACTGCAATTTGCTTACACTGGGACCAGAAAAGGCACCTACTTCAAAAGTGGCGTTATTCCGAAGTACATAATAAAAATAACATCGAGCGAAATTCAAGATTACTGCAATGTCAACAGGACATACAGTTTTACCTTGCAACCAAAGAATCAGTATTTCTCATGCTGTGGCTATTCTTATAACGTGTTAATATCTTTGCATGAAGATGAAGGGAGGAAAGACTCTTCGTTGTAATGGAAACAGAAAAGCAAAAAGGAAAGAAATATACTCACTGCTTATAGTTCATCGCCAGGTCTGCGAAATACTTTCTTCTGGCCCTGTACACTTCGTCTTTGAAACCCTGAAAGAAAGCAAGTCAAGACAAGTCAGCGTGGGAGAGTAAAAGGAGGAACACGTGCCGTCCCCTGACTAACCAAAGAATACTATTGAATTCTTCAATTTTATTGATCCCATAATCCTACTACATAGTTACGCTGATAGACTCACTGACTCTGTTACAATGCCAGTTGAACCACTCGAAGATAAATACCGTCATTAATCCAAACATATTAAAACTTTATTGTCTAAAAACGTTATAAAATTTACACCGTCTGTACGATTCGCTTGAAATTTTTTTATAATTATGAATAAAATATAGAAAACAATCTGTGCTACTTTAAAAACCTGAAAATACATCCGTTTCCTCATTTTAAAGCGATTTTTCTATCTTTTCAGCTTCATTTTATTTCCGAGAGCAAAAAAAAAAAAAAAAGTTAATCCTTTGCGTGAAAAAAATGAGCCGTCGCAAGTGACATTGACCTGCTATATTAAAGTCATGATCATCAGGCTTGGAAGGAAAAATTGTGATTCCAATTCGGTTAAAACAGTTTTTTCAGATTGCATAGTTTAATTTTTTTCACAAATAAAATGATTTCTGTGCATGAAGCATTGATATAAGAAGGGTTGTTCCCACAAAACGAAATCGTTCGAATGCGAAAAGTTTCCGCACGTTTTCAGAAGAGCATGAAATTCGATTTCGGTATATAACAAAAATTGAATATGAAGTGATTTGTTTTAAGAGGGCAAAGATTAAATATGTTAAGCTTAGACATACTTTTGTCAAATGTTTTTTCGTTGTAATTGTCTCCACAACGGGCCTTTTTTAAAGTTAATTCTATATTTTCCTCCAAATAGGAGAGTATACATGGAAAGGCCTTTCTTGTAAGGGATCGTAGAGTTGGTGTGTAACTAAACAAAGATACAGCGTTCATAATTCATGCATGAGAAAATAGGCTTATCCACGTAAGAAACTAAAGGAGCTGTGGTCATCCCCGAAATTTGTAGAAATAAAAGTGAAGATTTCTTAAAAATGGCGACCTATCACACTGAACTGATCAAAGGAAGTATTTTATTTTAAAAGTCGTCAATAAATTATTTCGAATGAATCGCCCACAAAAACATTAGGTATTAAATAAACGCTCATAGATATACGAGGGCTGTTTTTTATTCAACCTCCGATGGTCAATAAGTAAAATACGTTAGTAAAGAATACAAAGAATTTATTACCAAACGTTAGGTACAGACATGGTCTCTTTCCGACTTACACATTATGAAGATGTGAGCATTTGTTTAATCGGTAGAGGAGCTTCCCAATGCCCTGTTCTAGAAACCTTACCGCCAGCTATGCAACCATGAGCATGAATGTTGTTTTAAAATTCTTCATTGGTCTGGAAGCTTTGGCCTCTTAGCCTGCTCTTCATTTCAAAAAACAGGTGAAAATACCTCAATGCTAAGTCAGTAACCAAAAGAGACCAATAAAGTGTTCCAAAACAACGGTAATGTGAGAGTAAGATCTTTGATGGTCTCTATTGACCATTGACTTAGCCCTGAGTGATTTCCGATATTTGAACTGAACAACTTCCTAGAAGCTCAGAGTAAGAAGACCCAAAGCTCGCCTTCAAATGAAGTTTTGTGAAACAATTTCAGGCCCTTGGACGCAACTCTGGCAGCAAAGTTTCACTAGGATGGCATCGGAAGGTTTGTCTACCGATTCGTCAATTGCCTGAATCTTCATGGCGATTCTCTTGAAAAGAAATCATATATGTACCTAACTTTTGGCAGTAAATTCTTTTTATTATTCACTCTTGTCTTTCTTTGACTTGGCATCGGAGGCTGAATAAAAAACAACCCTCGTACATTCGCATTTACAGTTGAGCTTGATAATAATGGCATTATAACGTCACAATAACGCCATTTTGAGAATGTCATAACCGAGTGACTTTATCAGCGACCTTACCTTCTGTTTTATGGGCTAGTGGTGGGACGTGGAAAATATTTTGAAGTCAAAAAAGATTTATCAATTATGAACTGGGTCACTGCAACGGAACTGAACTCCTTTAATAACCGCTTCATCCCTCCCTTAAATAAAATGA
The DNA here is from genome assembly GCA_038373885.1 of Cheiracanthium punctorium. Lineage (NCBI taxonomy): Eukaryota > Metazoa > Arthropoda > Arachnida > Araneae > Cheiracanthiidae > Cheiracanthium > Cheiracanthium punctorium. Next base: position 499,052 of record JAWZYV010013953.1, read on the forward strand.
CCGACGCGCCACTGCGATGAGAGTGAGACTTTCTACTCCCTCGTGGGAAGTATCGCGAAAACGAAAATTTTCGTTATGCTGGGGAAACTCCTCGATGAACGATGGCAAGTTTATGCTTGAAGTCTCAACGTACGTGAGTACTTATGCATGTACCACCTATTCTGACCGACCGTCAAGCCATTTTGGACTGATTTTCCCGTGACGTCTCTATGGAAGCAACGTATGGGACTAGCATAACTCAAAAGCTAGTAGTCGTAGAACATCAAAATTCTGTATTGAGCACTGTTCTACCATAAGTTGAGCAGCCCCTTTTTTGCATTCCAATCAACTGGGTAGTAAAAGGTTCACACAAAATACACTAAGGTCTCCATATCTTCAATACTTGAAAAGTTTATGGACACACTGCAAATTCCCAGCGCACATTGGGAACACATTTGGAACACATTTATTGGAAAAAAGTGTTCCAGTTACCTAAAAGTGTTCTGAAATGCGTTCCGAATGCGATTCTTTATAAAGGAAGTGTTCCGAAAGTGTTCTGAAAATGTTCTGAAAGTGTTATGCTTAGGATATTTATTAATCTAAACTTAGGAACACATTTGAGAACAGATTGGGAACACCTTAAGAATAGATTGGGAACACATATTAGGAGTACATTTGAGTACAGATTGGGAACACTGGGGAAATCATTGCTTTCTTTGTTACAACGATATTGCTATGAGCGAGTAGCCTGAACGGTATAGCATTGGCCTCGAGATCGGGAGGTCCGGGGTTCGAATCCCGCTGCCGGTAAGTGAGAAAAAATAAAATTCAAGTCCACAAATTAATTCTAAAGTTCAATAACAAATGACTGCACTAAATTATGGGAATTAACTAAAATTCAATAATTCATTAAAATCAGTTCCAAATTCCAAAACTAAAAAGTAGTTCCTAAACATAACACCAGATTGCAGCACTAAAAATGCAATAACAAATGGCAGCATTAAAATTAATTAATTAATAATTAAATAACATAACTAAAATTTCCCAATCGAAACATAGCAGACTCCAAATCCAGAAAAAATACAACTCAACCATCCAGGATGGAAACAACTTAACTCCACCCCTTACGCCAATTGCGGCCGCGCCCCTTGATGACGTCACTTCCGCCGCACCTGCTCTTACTTTTTAGAAAGTGTTCTCAAATCTAATCCTAAAAGCATTCCTTAAAGTGTGCTAAAAAGGATGACAAAATAAGTGTCCTAAAAAGTATTCTGAAATGGGTTCCAAACAGTGTTCTCAAATGTGTTCCAAAAAGTGTTCTCAAAAAGGGGACAAAATAAGTGTTCCAAAACGTGCTCTGAAATGTGTTCCAAAAAGTGTTCTACAATGTGTTCCCAAAAAGTGTTCTCAATAAGGGGAGAAATAAGTGTTCCGAAGTGTGTTCCAAAAAGTGTTCTGAAATGAGTTCCAAAAAGTGCTCTGAAATGTGCTTTTAAAAGTGTTCTCAAAAAGGGGACAAAATAAGTGTTCCAAAAAGTGTTCTAAAATGTGTTCAAAGATTTGCAGTGCAGTCATTGTTTGAGTCATGCCTGAAATCTCGCGAACCGTTGTCAAGCAAGGCGGGTTTTTCTGAAACAGTGTTTAGTCTGGCGCTGCAAATAAGTTTCCATAACGGAACCCAGCTTGGGGATATCTCTTATTTTTGGCAAGACTAATACCATATTGACGTATCCTATCCGAATTTCAAATGAAACAAGTTTAGATGAAGTTCATCGAAAACGTGTATATAACTTAACCCTTGAACGCGCGGTGTCCTCGCCGTGAAGACTCAAAATTCTGACGTTTTGACTGGTGTCAGTCACGAAGAATAAATCCGATAGCGATAAAAATACTTCAGGGTGAGACAGTTACAAGAGAATCCTTTACTTTTTAGCGCATCCTTTTCCGTTAGAAATGTCGATTGTTTGTAAAATTGTCAGGGTGATTTTAAACACCATTCCCATCTGCTGAAAACTGGGAGAATACGAAGGAAAAACATTGATGTAGGGGAGAACAACTGGATAGACTGCCCAATGATGACAAAAAGGGCAGCCGTTGCCACTGCTCGATTTAACTACCAGCAACATGACACGTTAAAAGGGGTCTCTAGATCTGTGGCACGCGATGAACGATTTGATCGCCCACCATGTTGCTGGTAGTTAAATCGAGCGATGGCAACGGCTGCCCTTTTTGTCATCATTTCGAAATAGTCGCGCTTCAAAGGGTTAATAGATGTACAAAAAAGTCGTGCGGTGTCCGTGTCAGACTTTTAGCTTACCGGATGGTCCGCGTCGAGCTCGGATCCGTAGGAGAGGACATGGTCAGCAAACACGTCCAAGTCTTTAATCTTCTGAGGGAACCAGGTGACGGTGTCTGAAACAAACATGGAGACTGTTACTAAGCAGTGCGCAAGAGAGATGGATCGTTTGTGCTTGTTTTCGAGCATGAACTCATGAGAAATCGATAATATACATTCACGAAGATATTCAGCAAGAAAGATAAACCAGGCCAAACGCTCCAACACAACAGTATTTTTGCGCCAATTTTGGCGATGTGTTGTCCTCAAATCCATCGACATTCTTTAAAAAAAATGCATATGTATATCACTATTAATGTAATTTTGTAACACCCTGTAAAAGAACTTTAAAAGTTATTTCTATCTTTTAACTGAAAGTTAAACTGTTATAAACGATTTTGTATTGAGCTTAAAATAGATGTCTAAACTGCCATAGATCATTATGTATTGGAATTTTTTTGAGTGCTCCTGTAGAAGAACTATAAATGCTACCGATACTATTTTCGACGGAGAGCATTATTATGTGATCCTTAATAACAATGTAACTTCGATATCTCTAACCTTGATATCATCTCGAATAAATTTATGTTTTCCCTTACCAATTGTCATCCTTTTATTTCATCTATTTTGAAAACTTGATATCTCGAAATTTTTCGGTGTCCGGTGTCTGGTAACAGTGTCTACTGCTGCCACTTTAGAGGTTGAATGCTACAATCGAACGAAAACTGAAATAATTTCTAGAGTTCTTAAAACACGGAAAGTAAAAACATATGAACGTGAAATAAATAAAACACTAACCTTCTGATTTCGATGCTTTTGCATGTGTTTTTTATTTTATTTCCTGTTTTGCATTGCATTTCAAAGATGAGCCTCTTGAGCTAGGATTTGAATATCTTCAGTCTCTATATCTGGGACCGGCAGACTTCTTGTTCTCCTCAATGAAGATTTCCATATGTAACAACAAATCTTTCAAATTACCCACAGCTGAACATGCTAACTATATCTTTTCCCCCCTAGTCAAATGCAGCGGCCGAATCCATGACGTTTAAAATATTTTGAACTCAGAAAATGGCTTGTATTGTCTTACTTAAATCCATAGAATAACTGATTTTCAACATTATAGTTACTACAGTAATAAGATGTTTGTTGCTACTTAATGGTGAATTCAACAATTAAACGAAAACATAAGTAAAGTCCAGTATTCTTGGACTGAATAACTTCTGTTAATTAAAAAACTTACCAATCGAAAAATAAGAGCGCATAAATAGCAATCGTACAGAACATTAACTATCTGGAACTTTAAATACTCGTATTCTAATGTTACTTTTTGCAATTTTGCATTTTGTTTATGAAATGCCTGTTGTGCTTACATTTTATTTATAAATGTAAAAGCATAAAACGCAAAAGATCTTTCAAACTACTGTTGCCGGAAGAGTGCACTTTTCTACACCCGTTCGGGTGTGAATTCTAAAAAACCCTGAAAATGAATTTGAGGCATTTGTGTTCCCAACATTTTAAAGAAAGAATTTTACGTGTATCTCTTTTCCCCATTGAGATATGAAAGGAAATGTAAAAAGAATTTTAAAGAACGATTTGGTTCCTCACCCCAGTTTCAACGTGAATTCTAAAAAAAACTCTAAGAATGTTTTTTAGTCATTTATGTTCCCAAAATTTTAGCGTAAGAATTTTATGGCTATGTTTATTTTCCTTTGAAGTATTAAGGTATATTTGAAAACAACATTTTGGACCCTTACCCCTGTTTGGGCGCGAATTCTGAAAATTATTTTTAGATGCTTGTGACAAGTACATTTAAAGCTAGAATTGTATGGCTATCTGTTTTCTCCTCTGAGATACGAAGGGAAATATGAAAAGAACGTATTGGCATGCCACATCCGTCTGGGTGCGAATTTTTAAAAATTGCATCTTAAATGCGTCTTCGGCACATATGAAATAACCACCTAAACTTTCATGTCTAATAGATTGGGCTGGGCGTTGATATGTCAGGAAATTAGCCATCACATCTTCCTTTATAAAAGGTGTCCCGGAACTCCGTGTACAAAGTGGGAGGGAAGGTAGATAACATCGTTAGGAACCATAATCACATAGGAAAGGATGGGTGGGAAATAGATAGGTGGCGCTGTACGTGAGCTCTCAAGGTCGTCCCGTACGGCCTCTTCATTGTCATATGTGCTCCACCATGGCCGACTGGATAAGCCGTGGTAGATGGCCGGAATGGGAAGATCACGGGTTCGGGCCTGTCGCCCGGCTGTCGATCAAACAGTCCGGAGTTTTCGGCGGTTTTCTCCAGATGTAACGTGAATACGTGTTAGAGCCCTTTAAAAAGTCCTCTGTTCAAGGAAACCCCCCTAGGCAGATGCGCCTCGTACAGGCTTGCAGTAAAAAAATAAATAAACATATCTGCCAACTTTTAAGGTTTTTTTCCCAGAAAATTGTCCACCACAACTTTCAAACAGTTTTATTTTATACTATCCGCAAAGGCGGACACCTTCGCCGCCCCCTACCTGGACTCCTTTCAATGAAAATGATGTTTCTTTGTTTTAACAGTAGCACCTGGCTACGGAGCCATGCTCACAGAATCTAAAAATTCCTTAAGTGTAAAATAATGGGTGCGTAAATGCTTTGACACGTATCAATAATCTTCATGATTGCCAAAGATTTACATGGCTGTCGGGTCACTCATTCATTATCAGCGAAGCTTTAGTCGGCATTCAATCTTACAATGGCATATACTTTGTTTTGAAGAGGAATGCTAAATATTCGATGGTCGGTGCCATCAGGGTTGAGCAAAAAGTAGCTAAACGTAAGGTGCCCCCTTTCCTTCTGTAGTAGATCAGTGAGGGTGTCAGCGAAGATCTTGACTGATGCAATGGGGGTTGTTCATAAAAGGTTGTCACATTTAAAAAAATCGTCAGGGTAATTACATTTAAATATTTATTATCAACTTGGCAAAATAAGGCAATTACAATAAAATTCATCTTAGTGTCGTAATAAAAAACTTGGTATTTTCATGTTACGTCACAGAATCTTTTTTCTTTCTGTGTATCACTGCAAAGGGTGTCATTTTCATTACATCTCGATAGTAGTAACACAAGCACAAGTAACTGCGCGGATTAATACATAATGGGAAACAAATGAAGGGTATGACGGAGAATGGATTAAAGTAGCTCTAATGCCGGATGTGAGGATTTCACTTACCGGCCTCCGTGATGTCGCTGGGGTCCCGGGTGATGACCGTCATGTAGAGTGAGCGCGCCTTGAGCTGCTCTGCGGCTCGGTTGATGTCCCCTTGCTGTGTGTCGCACTCCACCATGAACTCGTAGTTGTCGTCGAGGCGCTTGGAGGAACGGGACTCGATGTGGTGCAAGTTGATGTGGTTATCCTGCAGCCAGAGAACAGAATGGTTGCCACGTCACTCATTATAAAGAATTCATATTAAGAATCGTCCCCTGTACTCTCTGGGTTACAATCTTCTGGAGTAGTGCATTTAGAAACTAATTCGTATTGAACCTTGAAATTTTGCGAATAGGATCACTTTATAAAATGGCATGATACACGAACTCGAAAACAGCGTCCATAGCATCTAATGTATAGATGGACGCTATTTTCGAGTTCTTGTATCATGTCATTTTATTAAATGATCATTTTCGTACCTATACGCAAAATTTCAATTTTATATTTGAAATCCTTCCGTCATACCTTATGCAGTAACAACATCTGGAAGACACGACTTAGAACTAGGACCTAGACATGACTAGGACAGAAGGATTATGAAAAATCTACGGATTTATATAAAATAGCTTTCTTTTGTGTTTGTCTGTCTGTCTGTTTGCTACAGGAGCCTGACCGTTCGTCGAATCTAGACCAAATTTGCCACATTGACTAAATAAGACAAGAGAAAGTTATTGCCGAAAAAAATATCAATTCTATTTTTTCGTGTTTTAGTTATTTTAGGCACTTTTCCAGTTTTCAGCCATTTCTCGAGCAACTTGCTCTATCCCTGATTTTAAACGGTGTAGTTTCTAAATTAACTCGACAAGAAGATTGTAACATAGCGCGTATTGGAAAAGATTCTTGCTAAAGTCTCCTCGTAAGCTTCAAAGATATACTACATCGTCAGTGGCGTAGCCAGGGGGGGGGGGTTGGGGGATCAGACTCCCCTCTAAATGAGAGAGAGACACGGGAAAAGGGATCTTATCCCTATTTTTTTAAATTGATACATACAGGGCCGAAAACAAGTGATCACACCGGCCCGGTAAATACATGTAAACGGCAGACCACTAACATTTTATTCTGAACAAACATACACATTATATTTTACTACATGCATGTGAAAGGGACCTGCTTCCTGGTGGCTATATAAGGGGCCTAGATACACACACACACACACACATATATATATACAGGGTGTCCAGCCTTAATGTGACCCAATAGCTAATTCCCGAACCGTTCGGTTTAGATATGCACTTCCAGTTTAAAAAATGTTTTAAAAAGGGTAAATAATGTTTTTACGTGCTTTTCGAACCAAAAAACCCATTTAGGAAAAAATTACAAAAATTAAATTTTTATACGGTCCCCAGGTCCTATCACTTATATTTAGGAAAAGATGCAGTACACAAAAACAAAGTAAACACAAAAAGTTTCATTTTATTACGATAAAAACTGACCAAGTTATGGAACTTTGAAAATCATTCATTTCATCCATTTTCTCGGCCAATTTCAAGAAGCTAGTAAGGGACCGTCTCCAAAGTGAAATTAATTGGAACTCTGCCAGGAAACATTCGCTCTTGCACGTCACTCTTATGTAAATCGTTTCTAAATTTAAAAGTACACACATTACGTTAATATTACAATAACTAAGTACTTAAGAAACAAAATTTATTCTGTGTACGTGTAAAACATAGATAAAATAAAACATTTTGGACGAAGAAAACTTTTCAAAAGCAGTTCCAAAAACTTAGACTTATTTGCCTGCGGCTTTAGACTGATTTGCTGCGATACTGATCATGGCAAACGTTAAAAGTCTGTTGTGTAGTCGCTTGCAATTGCATACAGTCGTATTCTAATATTACGAATTCTAGTACAGGAGAACGAGATGTATACAAATGAAGAATACTGCGAAATGGTACTGTTGTATGGGCAATGTAATCGAAATAAGAGAGAGGCGGCAAGACTTTATGCCATTAAATTTCCCAGTCGAAGACATCTATCTTATTGTACAATTGCCCGTGCTGTTCAACGCTTGTATAGAACTGGGAGTTGTCATAGACGTATTCCTTTGTCTCGTGCCACACCTTCAAGTTTGCGGATACCCGCTGAGGATGTTCTAGGATATGCCCTGGCTCATCCTGAAAGTAGTGTCCAGGATATTAGCAAGGCTTGTTCCTACTCAAAATCGATGGTGTGAAACATATTACATACGCACGGTGCATTTCCTTATCGTCCAGTCCTGGCGCAGGAGCTAATGCCTGGAGACCAGATGTATACATCTCGTTCTCCCATACTAGAATTCGTAATATTAGAATACGGCTGTATGCAATTGCAAGCGACTACACAACAGATTTTTAACGTTCGCCATGATCAGTATCGCAGCAAATCAGTCTGAAGCCGCAGGCAAATAAGTCTATTTTTACTTCCTTGTACGTAGTATAAGGAAGTAATGTGATCCCGAAAAATTTTGGGGGCCAAATTTCGACGAAAAAACCGATTTTGACTACCTCTAAATTTAATTTTAAGAATTTTTTCAATGCATCTCATCGTAAGCTAGCATGCACGATCATATAAACGCGTCTGCAACTCATTTTGACCAGCGGCGAGTCTATTGTGGCCAGTTTTTCCATGCCGTCTGTACGTACGTACGTACGTATGTATGTAACTCGCATATCTCAAAAACTATTGGTCGTAGAATGTTGAGATTTGATATTTAGGATTGTTCTATGATCTAGTTGTGCACCTCCCCTTTTGGTCGCAATCGAATGGATAGTTTATGTACAGGACCGCTCAAAAGATTCGAAATACATTACGCTCTATGGGCCGAAATTCATTAAACTTGCATATCTCAAAAACGATTAGGCGTAGAATGTCTAAACTTCATATTTTGGATAGTTGTAACATCTAGTTGTGCACCTCCCCTTTTGGTTCCATTCGACTGGATAGTTTATCTACAGGACCGCCCAAAAGATTCGAAATACATTACGCTCTATGGAGCGAAATTCATTAAACTCGCATATCTCAAAAACAATTGGTCGTAGAATGTTGAAACTTTATATTTAGGATTGCTGTAATATCTAGTTGTGCACCTCCCCTTTCGGTTCCATTCGACTGGATAGTTTATCTACAGGACCGTCCAAAAGATTCGAAATACATTACGCTCTATGGAGCGAAATTCATTAAACTCGCATATCTCAAAAACTATTGGTCGTAGAATGTTGAAACTTTATATTTAGGATTGCTGTAACATCTAGTTGTGCACCTCCTCTTTCGGTTCCATTCGACTGGATAGTTTATCTACAGGACCGCCCAAAAGATTCGAAATACATTACGCTCTATGGAGCGAAATTCATTAAACTCGCATATCTCAAAAACTATTGGTCGTAGAATGTTGAAACTTTATATTTAGGATTGCTGTAACATCTAGTTGTGCACCTCCTCTTTCGGTTCCATTCGACTGGATAGTTTATCTACAGGACCGCCCAAAAGATTCGAAATACATTACGCTCTATGGAGCGAAATTCATTAAACTCGCATATCTCAAAAACTATTGGTCGTAGAATGTTGAAACTTTATATTTAGGATTGCTGTAACATCTAGTTGTGCACCTCCCCTTTCGGTTCCATTCGACTGGATAGTTTATCTACAGGACCGCCCAAAAGATTCGAAATACATTACGCTCTATGGGCCGAAATTTATTAAACTCGCATATCTCAAAAACTATTAGGCGTAGAATGTTGAGACTCTATACTTAGGATTGCTGTCACATCTACTTGTGCCGCTCCACTTCCGGTTCGATTCGACTGCATATTTTATCTACAGGGCGGCTCAAAAGATTCTAAATACATTACGCTCTATGGGCCGAAATTCATTACAGCGTATTTTAGTCGTATTGGGCCATTTCAAACGACTCAAATGTGATATATGCTGTTAAGAGTTACAAAATGAATTTCTCCATTAAAAAAAGTGTCTTTATCATTTATAGTTTTGCTACAGGAACACTCAAAAGATTTCCAATACATTACGGTCAATGGCAATTTTAGTGGCATTCATCCATTTCAAGCACAATACCACATAAGTTAGGTAATGGTCCGACCACGGTCACGTGCCTCCCTCAAGAACTACGCCAAAAATCGCCAAGCTTGGCGACTTTCGGTGTACGCGTGAGCGTATTTAACTCTCAAATCTCAAAAACTATTATGAAATTTCATATATAAGATTGTTGTAACATCTAGTTGTGCATCTCGATTTTTGGTTCCAATCTACTGGAAAGTTTATTTACCGGACCACCGAAAAGAATTTCATTACTTTAATGTCTATGGACATCTTCAATATTATACAACTGTAGACATTCATTGTTCTGTCCATGCCCAAAATCTCGCCGACTGTCGTCGACCTTGGGGAGTTTTGCCGAAATATCGCCAAATTTGGCGATAATCAGTCATTTGGTCAATGCCCAAAGTATTGCCATTTGTCATCGTTCTTGGCGAGTTTTGGCGAAATATCGCCAAATTTGGCGATAATCTGTCATTGTTTGGTCCATGCTTAATATCTCGCCATATGTCGTCGACATTGACGAGTTTCGCCGAAATATCGCCAAATTTGGCGCCAAAAATTATTTCGTATTTTGTATAACTCTAAAACTTTAACCCGTAGAATTTTGAACTTTCGTATTTAGAACTATTGTAATATCTAACTGTTTTCAGTATATTTTTTGACAGCAATCGACAGGGAATTTATTTACAGGGTGAGCCAAATGACTTTAAACACATTGAGGTGTATGGATGCATTCAATTCATTGAAAGTCTGTGGTCAATGACTACTTCGGCTATCCCTAAAATCTCGCAAACTATCTCAAGCTTGTCGGCTTTTGGTGAAATATCGCCAAATAAAGTGTCAGAAGGAAATCTTTCAAACTGAACTCAGCTTGGCGATATCGAAATATTTGGCTAGAAATCGCTAAACCTTACTATTACTGATATTTTATCTCTTTCAAACAAATAAGTTTAGAGGAAGTGCGTCGAAAATATTTTTGATTTAATAGACGTGCAAGGAAGTCATGTGTTGTACACATCAGATTTTTTTGGAACTGCTTTTGAAAAGTTTTCTTCGTCCAAAATATTTTATTTTATCTATGTTTTACATGTACACAGAATAAATTTTGTTTCTTAAGTACTTAGTTATTGTAATATTAACGTAATGTGTGTACTTTTAAATTTAGAAACGATTTACATAAGAGTGACGTGCAAGAGCGAATGTTTCCTGGCAGAGTTCCAATTAATTTCACTTTGGAGACGGTCCCTTACTAGCTTCTTGAAATTGGCCGAGAAAATGGATGAAATGAATGATTTTCAAAGTTTCATAACTTGGTCAGTTTTTATCGTAATAAAATGAAACATTTTGTGTTTACTTTGTTTTTGTGTACTGCATCTTTTCCTAAATATAAGTGATAGGACCTGGGGACCGTATAAAAATTTAATTTTTGTAATTTTTTTCTAAATGGGTTTTTTTGGTTCGAAAAGCGCGTAAAAACATTCTTTACCCTTTTTAAAACATTTTTTAAATTGGAAGTGCATATCTAAACCGAACGGTTCGGGAATTAGCTTTTGGGTCACATTAATGCTGGACACCCTGTATATATATATATATGTGTGTGTGCGTGTGTGTGTCGAAGGGAAAAGTTTTGACCCACCCCAAAGGAATTCCTGGCTACACCACTGTATATCATAATACTGGCGAAATGTCCTGAACTAATCCAACAGTAGAAGGAGCTTTCTATACAAGGTTTTTTTTTTTTTTTTTTTTCGATCTGCACATTTTCTGTGCAGGTTGTTATTATTTTTACATGAATATTGAATTTTAGCAGAGTAAAAAGAAATTTTCTGGCAACAAAATATTTTTCATGCGTTTTGCTATTCAAAGCTATATCTTGGACAGCTTAAAAAGAATATCTAATTTTATTTTCAAGTTTTAGTATAAAAGTTAAGGTAGTAACACACAAAAAATTATTTTGTCACTTAATACTAAATTCAAGAATTAAAAAAGAAGAAGAAGAAGCAATTTTTAGAATCTTTGGACTAAATAATTAGTGTTAAATTGGTAATTTACCAGTCGAAAATTAAAAACACACAAGTAAGAAACAAATATACAATTTAAAAAAGCACCGAACAGAAGTATTTAGGAGTTGAAATAATTAAATTTTTGTAAAATACACACATATATAGAAACTTTTCGTTGCAAAGAGAGCCATTCGGGTGATACAAAGAAAAGTTCACTGTATTCATCTGCTGCAAAAGTCCCACGCCCCACAGCAGTCACTGGTAGAGGGTGGAACTTCTGCAGTTGAAGTGGAGTGGACCTTTTTGTGTCACTCGAAACATGCCTTCTGACGATACATTGGATACATTGCGACGTGTGCTAATTTACAAAGTTTTTATTATTTCAAATAGAATATTTACTTTCTGACTCCTCTTATTTAAATGACATTGTAGCTATTTTGCACTTTATTAATCCTTTATGAGTTACAACATATCTTTCTAATGAACTGGACTCTTATAGGTGCTCTACGCGTTTTACGTGTGACAAATTGCAGCGACGTCTGGTATTTTCAAACAAATTCCGTTACGTATTGAGAACTTTTTAACCTCTTAAATCTCATATATTTTTAAACTTTTATCTATTGGTACAGAAACATGCAATCTGCTCGTCCTTTGAACATTTTTAATTGACTTAAAAAGTTGGAGGTACCACATATTTGATACTTTTTTTCTCGCCTCGTAAAGAAAGGCCTTATATAAAAATTTTGGGAAGGGTTCAAACGGTGGAAAAGGAAGCAATTTTACATAAGATTTTATCATTATCATTCTGTACACAAAAATTGATAAAAATGACTCGTTGTGGATTTGTTTCTAAAAAGTGAGTCGTAATGTTCGAAAATTTTTAAGCTATTGCTTTAGTGTCTCAGCATTCGCATCCCTTCGTAACAAGTATGGGTGACAGCAGAGATTTTATTTTCGATCCTCTTTTTTATTTTTATTTATTAATTTTTTTAATTGCTGTGGCGTGGGTTGCCAGCATAGAAAGAAAGCTGAACCATTGCGTCTGTGCAACGATGGGAATTCAGAATTGTGTTCAACATGAAACACGATAAACTGTGTCCAACTCCTTTGAAAAATTCTTCGCAGCTACTTAGTTTAGAAATTTTTAATAATGCAAAAGATAGTAAACTTGGATAAGCGTAAATTTAAAGAAAATCTGAATCGTAAATGAGCTCTAAATACGGATTTCAAGCTTTCAAGTTTATAAATAAATGTATTTTAGTTTCCAACAGATGTGAGAATGTTTCTGTTTAGAATCTGCATCTTTAATATCCCCATCTAATATGTGACCGAGGTTATAAGCACAGTCTTGAAATTTTAATTGCATTTCTCTTTTTAGTTTTTGGGATTTTGTAATTACTTAGCAACCCGACAAAAAACAAAAGAATGTACTTTGTACTTTAGATGATTATGAATTTAGTTTACATCCGTTACAAATGAGTGTATATTAACGCTTAAAAATGTCCTTGAGTTTTTATTACGGTTTGAGGTTTTATAAGAGTTTAGAGAGTTAAAACTTCGGTGTGCATTTGGCCTATGTTGAAATGGAGCGACGCTTAAAATGAAGTGTCAGTTCTATTCCTGTGTCATCGTCTAATGAATATACGTTCGCGAATTTTTGAATGGAGTGTCGTCTGATTTCGATCTCTACAGTGCAACCGTACAATTGCAGCGAAGGTTTTAACCCTTTGAGTCGCAATCCTTTCCCAATGCTGGAAAAAAGGGCAGTTGTTGCCATCGCTCGACTTAACTACCAGCAAGATGGCGTACGATCGAAACGTTCATCGCGTGCCACAGATCTAGAGACCCTTTTTTGACGTCAAAAAAGGCTGATATGACTAAAGTTTGAAGTGACTGTTAGGGTTATTTCTGGCCAGATTGATAAGGGGCCGATGTGTTATTTGTTTCTTTTATTTTTCTATGGGATGCATCAAAATTAAAATAATGTTATGTGTGATTTAGAGACTCTACTAATAGGGAAATACACATAATGTAAACTTAACAGCAGCACACGTTTTAAAACTTTCAGTATCGCGACACTCATGTTGGGCAATACTGGCCAAAATCGAGACAAACGACTGATCTTGAAATCAATTTCGTAGTATAATTGTATTTTATTTTGAAGAATTTTCATATTTGGAAATATAGAATCTTTTTTTTTTAATTCTATGGTCAAGTACATTTATGACTGATGATAAATTATTTTGTAGCGGCCGGAAATCGCCTCATTCTACCACCCATAAAGTGAAGTATATTAACTAACTAAATTGTGTTAATTATATTAAAATTTATTTTTAGGGCTAATTAATTAGTTAATGGAATTACTAATGTTAATTAGATGTAAATAAAACTAAACTCCCCTCGTGTTACACTTCAGAGGGGCTTATCCCATTCATTACTTCCCCTTGCGTGTTCTAATGTCCAGGTTCTGTGCGATAATAAAATAAAACACAACTTTTACGAACTTTACTTTATTTAATATGACCAATTTGAGAAAACGCTAGACTTTTCAATGTCCATTCTCCTTCTCGCCTCACGGCAAAAAAAATATTCGGAAACGTTACCCCAAAAAATGGGGCAGCTCTTGTAGTTTAAAATTGCGGAAACGTTTCCGAACCATGCAGGTAAAGTATTTAGAAACGTTTCTGCATATGTCGGAAACATATTTACCTATTTTCCTGCATTTTAGGTAAGGTTTCTGGAAAATATGAGTAACGTTTCTGTATATTTTGGTAAAATATTAAGTAACCTTTCCGTGTATTTCGGAAAGGTTTCCGAATTAACGAGTAATCTTTTCGAGTTTTTCAGAAAAAAGTAACATGCACTAGATGAAGCGTTTCGAGTATCTTAAACTAGATGGCAGCACCAAACTCTATCGGAAGGAGCTGTCAGGACTATCGAGCAGAATCGAACGCTGGACCTACGCATTCGGAGGAGAGCACGGTGCCACGACGCTGCGGTTTTCTTGCCAAATTTTGCTTTAAAAGTAAACTGACTGCTGCAAAAGTTATTTGTGGTACGGCTTGTTTTGGAAACTTAAAATGTTTTTGAAGTATTTTGTAAATGGAGAGAAAATACCATAATTAATAAATATAAATTAAAAATCTTAAATCTTTTTTCTTCCACATAAATTATTTCAGGAGATAATGTGCTGTTTCATTTAAGTATTCATCCGTTTTATTTAAGTATTCATCCGGCGACGTCACCTGGTGACTGATCACAAATAAACTTCACAGTGACCACACAGTGAAGTTACATCACTCACAAGTTACCAGACCCTTATTATCGCATGGGCTTTGCCCAGGGGTCGGAACCAAATCGGAACTTTGTCCAGGGCCCCCAGTTTCAAATGTTGTTCGGAAATATTCCTTTATATGTCAAAATATTATGAAAAAGAAAACAAATTTTATAGATGGGGACCCCCAAATTCATCAATGCCCGGGGCCCCTGTTGGTCATAATCGGACTGTGCAAGAAGTTACAATGTGACAGTCCTGTGACAATTGTGACCCTCTGTGACGTCACAGCGACTCTTTTGTGACCATCTGTGCTATTAGGGAAGACGCGTTCACTGTTATCCCTCTGTCTCTTGGCACTTGGCGCATGCGCGCGAAGTCCCAAATAAAGATTTTCTTTCCCCCGTAAATACTTTACCCCGAAATATGGGTTATGTTTCCGAAATCGTGAGTTCGAGTAGAGCATCGGAAGGTTACGCTATACTTTCGGAAACCTTTCCGCTGTAAGTATGTAACGTTTCTGAATTTTTTTACTGTGTACAGCGACAGATGGCGCCATCAGCGCAAAGCTATAATCAAGCTAATGGATTGAACTGCCAAGCTTGTATTAATACGTCAAATTCAAAGAAATGCCAAGCTTGATTTAAGCTTATGTGCTGTCAGAGGGCTTCAGAGTTTTACGAAAACTGGAGTGTCCCTCGATGTTATTACCCCGCCCGCAACCAAAAGAGGGTCGGCTTACCTTGAATATCTGCAGTGCCTGCGCCAGGGCGCCCACCTCCTCGTCCAGTGAGAAGAGGATGACCACGGCGTGCCGGTTCCTCTCCCGAATCTCCTTACGGGAGCAGTGGCTTTCCCCGTTCTTGCCGCCTCCTCCTCCGTGGCTGTCCTGAAACGACACAGGGCTGTCCATTAATCATTTTCACATCCTCACAGAAGGACAACTGCCCATGGGAAAAAGGGAAGTGCTCGATTGAACTACTAGCAAAAGGGCGGCCGATCCAATCGCCCATCGCGCGGCTGGACAGCGAGCTATTCTCCGAAAAAGCTCTTTCATTCTGTGACACGCGATGGGGGATTTCATCGACCGCCATGTTGTCGGTATTTAAGTGGAGCGATGGCAACGACAGTATTTTTTCAGCGGTGGGGTCATTGAACCCTATTTTTCTAGGATCGCGCTGGAATGAGGTGGTTTCACGGCAGACCACCGCGCGTTAAAGGGTGAACCCATCGTGGACTCATGTTGCGTTTTCGCGTGAACATGAAATAAAATTAAAAATCAGTTTCTAAATGACTTGTATAGGGTGTCCCTTATTTTATGAGACATTCAAGTTTTTATGGACGCATACCCTCTCATGTTTCTCGTTCTATGTTTAGACCTCAGAAATAAAGTTTGTTACAATTCGGATTGTATTTATTCGTGCCGAATCGCATCCTAAGCTGTACACTGAATGTAATGCGTCTCGGTGATCTATTATTTCAGCTCTCTATTAGGGTATCTCTTCTACTTGCTAAAGTTTTTTGCTTCCTTGTATAAAAGGGAGTATAGCGATCGCGAAGAATTTCAGTATGCAGATTTTGATGGGAAAATGTCGATTTTGACTATCTCTAAATTTAATTTGAAGATTTTCTGTGAGACATCTCAACCTACGAGTGCGTGTATGTTCGTATCAATGCATGGACAATCGATTTTGGCCAACCGCAAGTCCATTTTGATTAGTTTTTTTTCGGACGTCTGTACGTACGAACGTATGCCTGGCATCTTTCGTCTCCTTGTTCAGAGCGCGGTGCACTCGGCCACTGGTGGAGCCTTTACAGTGTCACCCCAAAAGTTTTCAATACATTAAGATCTATAGATACCTTCAGTTTATTAAAATTCTGTGGACAATAACTATTTCGGATATGTCCAAAATCTTTCAAACTATCGCAAACTTCCTGGCTTTTGGTGAAATGTCGCCAAATTAAGTGTCAAAGCCAGCTTTTAAATCTGAACCGAGCTGGACGATATCTCAAATATTTGGCTAGAAATCTCCAAAGGTTAGTATTGTTGGAGTATTGTATTTTTTCAAATGAAATAAATTGTGTTGAGGTGCACCAAAAATATTTATGATTTAATAGAGTTACAAGGAAGTCATGTGGTGTCCACATCTGATTTTTCGGTTTTAATATCGCATTTGGAGTTTTTTACCCTTTGCCGATTAAACAGCAAATTTGTCATACAGTCTAGTAATTCTCTTGCTAAACCGCAATACTGAAATCTTTTTTTAAAGTGCAACACATGTGTGTTGTGACTGACGAATATCAAAGTTGTATTTTATCCTTTCATAATTTCTACTTATTGCTTTAATTTTATTGGAAACTAATGGAAAAGTACACACAAAGAATCTTAATGTTTAAATATCGATTTTACCCAAAAATATCATAATAAAATTTACCAATGAAACGTTTTGTGTATTAATTTGGTATAGTGTTATGCCTAAAGATGGCAGCACCACAAACCATCGTTTTAAAAACTGGACAGCTTTTGCAGAAAAGCAATCTGTTCATTTACGATGCAAATCGAATGCTAAACAAATAAAAGCAGTTTCATAAACTGATTGGACTGCAGCCACCCCTGAATTAATGTAAGATATGGAGAAAATTACGCATTTGTGGATAAATTTGACAGGCCCCCTTTGGAAATTTGAGCTTCAGCTACGGATTTAAGCCCTATTATTATTGTTATTATTATTATTATTATTTGCAACTGCAAGATTTTAAACTCGATTTATGGATTTTTTACTTGTATTCTCTTTCTTTCTTTTCTTTACGTGTTCAATTTTATAGGTGAACACTTTTAGACAAAATTAAGAACGGGATATCTCCCTCCCCCCAAATAATAATAAAAAAACAAACAAACAATAATAATAATAATATTTAAGCGATATTACTTTAAGACTCTACCTCTATCTACTGTACCATGCATTCTATTAAAAACTGTGAATTATAGCGCAAGCTGTTCTTTTACAGGGCCATTCAAAAGAATTGCAATAGATTATGTTCTACGGGCAATAATTATTTAATCCAAAGTTTTACGAACTTTCTCTCTGGTGGAGCATTGTGAGGGTTGTGGCGCAGCAACTTCTGTTAATTTGAGACAAGATAATTAGAGGCTAAAAGCAAGAAGATATTTTTTCACGGAGCACTTCTTTCCTTCGTGAAGCACTTAGTGCTCCGCGGAGCGCACTGTGAGAAATCCCGGTTTAAGCTGGTAAAAATGGTTTTAAAATGTAAATCTATTTTAAACGAATCCTTTTTTACGTGAACACATAAAAGTATTTTAATACATCATAGTCTATCTCAGTTTAAAGAATTTCAAACACACCAGGGCATATTAATTCCTTTACACAATAAAGCAACTTACGAACTAGCAATATGCAATATAATTATATTACTATTATAGCATATTCGGAATTTCTTTTTACTTCCTTGTGCGAAGTAAAAGGAAGTATAGTGATTTCGAAAAATTTCGGTATGCAGATTTAGATAAAAAAAATCGATTTTGACTATCTCTAAATTGATTTTGAAGAAATTCTGAAAGACGTTTCATCGTATGCATGTACGTATGTTCATATCTATGCAAGTACAGTCCCATTTTGACCAACAACAAGTCTATTTTGACTAGTTTTTTCCTGATGTCTGTAGGCACGTACGTACGTATGCACGTAACTCACTTATCTCAAAAACTATTAGTCGTAGAATATTGAAATTTTATATTTAGGATTCTTGTAACATCTAGTTGTACACCTCCCATTCAGGTTCCGATCTTCGGAAACTATTTTTACAGGGCCACCCAAAAGAATTTCAATAGACTGTTGTCTTTGGACATCTTTAATGTATTATGTCCATATTTAATCATTCTTTGGGCCATGTCCAAAATCTCACCAACTTCCATCGGTTTTGTCGATTTTTGCGAAATATCGATAAATTTGGTGCCAAAAGCAATTACGTATTTCGCATAACCCTAAAACTTTTAACCCTAGAATGTTGAGATTTGGTTCAATATTGTAACATCTAATTGCGCATCGCCTTTTTGATTGCATTCGACTGGATAATTTATTCACTGGGTCACCCAAAAGACTTTCAATTCCTTAAGATCTATGGATATCTTCGATTCACTCAAAGTCTGTGGTCAATCACCATTTCGGCTATGACCCAAATCTCGCTAACTATCTCAAGCTTGGCGGCTTTTGGAGAAATATCGACAAATTAAGTGTCAAAATAAATCTTTCAGACTGAACCCATCTTGGCGATATCTCAAATATTTGATTAGAAATCACTAAACCTTAGTATAATTGCAGGATTGTATCTCTTTCAAATAAAATAAGTTTAGATGAAGTGCACAGAAAATATTTATGATTCACCGTATTGGCCCGCATATAACGCGGTATTTTTTTTTTTTTTTTTTTTTTTTTTTTTTTTTTTTTTAGCACCAGAGTGCTATTAATTTCAAACTTGCTTTTTGTGTAGACACGATTTTGGTACAATTTTCGCGTCTAGTCACTTTTGAAATGTGTTTGCCAGATAACGTAGAGAGGGGGGGGCGGGGCGTTAATAAACTGTTGAATGTCGCACAAGGTTTAAAATTTTTTATAATTGATCGCTAAATTTAGTGCCAAAACGCGACAATTTATTATAAATATATTCCGAGTAAAGTTCGAAAACACCGGGAGAATATTGTAACATAGTTTTAGAAGGCAATTTTAATATAGATTTTAATTCCGAAAAAGTGTTTTATAGAACAGAGAAGAAAAATACGGTACACTCATATATTAGGATACACTTTCCAAATGGTATTTATAAAGGGGAAGTATGGTGACTATGCCTGGCGAAAATTGTTAAACAGTTTTGGTAGGCGATTTCAATGTAGATTACTATTCCGAAGAAATGTTTTATGGAACAAGGAAGGAAAACACGGTACACTCATGGATTATGATGACCATTCCAAAGAGTGTTTAAAATGTCTACGGGATATAGTTGGAATATGTCTGGAGAAGATTGTAAAACAGTTTCAGTAGTCAATTTTAAGATAGATTTCGATTCCAAAGATGTGTTTTACGGTACAAGTAAGAGTTGATTCCTATTTTAACGCCCCCGCTCTAGGAAACCTAAAAAATCACGCACTTTGGCGAGCTTTGCAGTCATGGGTCTCTAGGACTTATGGACATGTTTTAACGCTCCCAAAAGAACTATATGAAAACTAAAGTGAACAAATTAGCGATAAACGCACCTGTTAAGGAATTTGAAGACACTTAATTATTAAAACTACATTAATTGGCAACCCAAAATAAATAAAAATGTAACGAAATGCTTTACTTACATGTTGTGCCAAATCGCCATTTTAATTCTAATTACGATTGCCACATAAATACAAAAAATCGTCGTGGTACCTCCATATGTTTAATGATCGCCACCGGCGACAGTCGGGGCGTTAAAGTAGGAATCAACCCAGAAAGAGAAACACGGCACACTCAAGGATTCTGATGGACATTCGAAACAATATTTAAGACGGTGAAGTATAGTTTTAATATACTTGGTAACGATTGTAAAATAGTTTAAATAGGCGATTTTAAGATAGATTTCGATTCCAAGGATGGGTTTTATGAAACAAGGAAGAAAAACACGGCACAGTCATGAATAAAGATACACTCTCTGCGTATTTAAAATCTGAAAGTGTTTGATTTTTTTTTTCTGATCATTTCCCGTTAAAAACCCGACTCGCGCTGAATTCGAGGCCTAAATATAGGATTTTTCTAATTACCTTGATGAAAAATTTCGGGGTCGTGTTATACTCGGGCTAATACGGTAATAGATGTACAGCTGCGGAAAAAAAAGGCCCACTTGTACATTTTTCGGCCGTCGTTCGTCGCACAGCAAAGTTACAGATGCCAATCGTTTACGATTGGCGCACACTTTAATTTGCTATGCATAAAAATTGCATAAGGGGCCATCTACATATTAAAATTAGCACCAACTTTTTTTTTCTCAATAGCAACCCCCTAGATTTCACTTCATATTTCAAAAATTTAGCTCATTTTAACCCCGGACACCAATTTTCAATAAAATTGGACAGCAAATGAGTGAGTTATGAGCACCCAAAATCC
This sequence comes from Cheiracanthium punctorium, assembly GCA_038373885.1. Lineage (NCBI taxonomy): Eukaryota > Metazoa > Arthropoda > Arachnida > Araneae > Cheiracanthiidae > Cheiracanthium > Cheiracanthium punctorium. The sequence goes on from JAWZYV010013953.1 coordinate 520,070, forward strand.
CCCTCCCCCTATGTTAAAATATTTTTTCATACTTCAATTCATATCTCATATAATATTGGTAGTAAGAAGCTGATTTTGATTCATACTATTAGAACTAAACGACCCAAACATAATTTAATGTTATTATGATTGTTAAAAAAATATTAATATGAATTATGAATTATTAAATTAATATTAAAAAAAATTATGAATAGTGACCTAGCCAAATTTCGATGGAAATAGATGCAGAAATTAATATTACATGGCTGTAAAGTAATTAAAAAACTTTGTAAAAAACACAATTTTTACGTTCAGTAGTTCAATTTATATTAAATGAAATGTGTTATTTTCATGAGTTAAGGGACCATATATAAATTTATTAAGTGAAAATTTTTTTGAAAATTGTATAATATAAATGTAAATTAGATTTATTTTGTGCAAAAACACAGTAAAAGATACCAGTATTAAAAATATCAAATTTTGAAGCAAATAAATTAGAGGTTTTTACAGTTTGTTGGGGATTCTATAAAGCGTGTGTTGTTGCGTCCGCTACCATATTCCCCCAAATAAAATATTTTCCAGCTATAGAATTAGATGCAGTAGATGTATGTATTCTAATACAACGTCCTATTTATGAAAAACTAACATCCTCAACTTTCCAGGCATGAATGTGACCTTTTTAAATATCGGAAACATTAGGTCTTTGGAATTCCCCATACTTTATCAAGCATTCAAAATCACGTTTTTTTGTAAAAAAAAAATTCATCTAACTATAAATTAAAATACCGCCAAAAGTCTTAAGAATATTGCACATTGCAGGCGATAGTATTAAATGAAGAAAGTGAAATAACAAACACAGTGATAATATTGAGCCGGCAAAAAAGTAATTGCGTTTTTTACATGAAATTCAAACAAATAAATTTTCAATCATGAAACCATTCTTTAAGTTCGACTATAGCTGAGTCGAGCAATATTCATGCTTGTAGTCAGAAGAGCAGGGAGCAGCCTCTAACTCCTGCCAACATTTGAGCTGTCTAAGAGAAACATCAAGGGAAACACTGAATGACAGTTTCAAAATTACAAAGATTTTCAAAATCCTTAGCAGTCATTTTGCATTTCCCCCTTAAATCATGTGTACGAACCAAGGAAGTTATGAACTCACGGGTCATTTGGACCACAGACTAAATATTCTATTTTACCCTTGATATTCTCAGTACAAAAAAAAACTTTAAGAGAGATGGGAACAATATTTTCCTTGAATATAATATTAATTTCTTTTAATTCTCGCGAGCGAAATAAATGAAAGCCGAAAAGTTCGGAACCTACAAATAGCGTTTTTCAATTTGCAGAAAGTCCCTTAAAAACGCGCAAAAATGAATTCGCAATATCTCCGGAAATTATCGTAGAAAATTGGTGAAAATTTATATTTAGGGTAATTTGAAGGTTTTCTTTCGTTTAATAAAGTCAAAATATGGGGTTGCCATTGAGAAAAACGAAGTTGATGCAGAATTAAATATGAAGACGGCCCCTTATGCAAATTAAATTAATAGTAAATTAAAGTACGCGTTATTTGCAAACGAATGGTATATATAACTTTTCTATACGACGAACGATGGCGAAATAAAGAGCAAGTGGGCCTTTTTTTTCCGCAGCTGTACAAGGAACTCATAAGGTGTCCACATCAGATTTTTTGGTATTAATATCGTTTGGAGTATATTCCCTTGCCGATTCAATTTTAAATTTGTCATACTGTAATTAGAAATGTATTCTGTTGCTAAACCACAATACTGAAATCTTTCTTTTAAATATAATTTTTAAGTGTAACATCATGTTGTATTTATCCTTCCCTAATTTCTATTTATTGTTTTAATTTTATTGGAAACTAACAGAAAAGTATACACAAAAAAGCCACCACTTCTGTAAAATAATCTTACAATAATTCTGTACAATAATCTCTGGTAAAGTCGATGTTAAAATATCAACTTAATGAGAAGGTTGCAGCAAAAAAATTTACCAATGGCGCTTTTTATGTATTAATTTAGTATAGTATTATACTGAAAGATGACAGAACCAGAAACCATAGTTTTAAAAAATAGACAGTTTTCACCTCAAAATAGTCATCTGTTCGTTTGCGAATACCAATGGAATGCTATGGAAATAAAAAACAGGGTCGTGGCCAAGGGGTATTTGATGGGGCCGAAGCCTAGCCACCCCCTGAATTAACGTAGGATAGGGAGAAAATTATGTATTCCTGGATAAATTTGAAAGTTCCCGTTGAGAAATTTGAACTTCAACTACGGACCTAAGCCAATTTTTTAAATTTTTTAAACTTTTAATCTAATATATGTTTTTCCAACTGCAAACAGTTTAAACTTTATCATTTTCCCCCTAAGTTTTCTTTTCTTCTTTTCTTTAATTCATTCTAATGGGCGAACATTTTTAGGTAAAATAAAGAGGAAGGATACTCCCCTCCACAAAAATAAATAAATCTATCAATAAATAAATAAAGATGTATTATATATACTTTAATAAGTTTTATTTCATTCTAAGGCGGGAGAAGGTCCCCTCCTCTGGATCTGCCACTACGATCCCACATCTCGCAGTGGCAGATGGGAGAGTGCAGACTGATCGCATCGAAAGACTAACGCATATAGGTACGAATTCTCCGGTGCATTCGAAACTGGCAAGGCTGTACCCAGGGATTCCGGACAGCACCCCCTCCCCCCACGGAAATTTCGATTTCTGTTAACATTATAAGCCTTTTTGTAAAAAATCCTACTCTTTTCACCGTTTCGACCCCCTCCGAAAATTTTCCACCTTCCCCCCCTTTTTTCCCCCACCACGTACGACCCTCGCAGACTGAATCCCCGACAGAGACTCAATACTCACGACTTTGTTGAAATCGGACAGCGCCCTGAGATCGGTTGCTTTCTTCATCTTCTGATCTTGCAAAACTCTTCACGCTTTTTCTCCAAGTGGCAAAAGACGATCGCCGAGCGAGCAACACAGTTCGAATAATGATCTGACCTTCAGTCGCTTACAGCTGAGATGAGTTCTCCAGTAAGCTGTGTGTGCCAATAATAAGAACGGTCCCGGATTATTCGAGCCGAGAATAAACCCACGTGGCCTTGCCGACAGATCGGATTCACTATTTCATACGCAGATACAGATAGATTGATACGTGTCCGATAACGGAGCGATTAGAATCGGATGGTCAAGCCTGATAGAAACAGATCAGCGAGCATTTTTCAGCATTATAAAACGGCCTGGGTTTTTTTCTTTCTTTCTGTCTAATTAAAATTAAAATTAAAATATTGCTATTTTTGACGTACAAAATGGTATTCTATATTTAATTTAATTATGTGTTCATAGTGTAACGTGTGTTTTTCTTTCTAATGCCTTCTGGTAAACATGACGACGTGCGAAATTCTTCTTACAAATGGTCGAAATCGAGTGACCCTCCTCCCCTTTGATTGAGCCCCATTGTGAGGAAGACTGGCGTAGCTCGAACTTATTCCACACGACAGGCCTGCACTTGATTAAACACTCGCAGAGGTATCGTTTCAACATGGAAGGCACTGCAACGAGGAGAGATTTTGCATGCACCAACGCAGCGTGTACCTTGTTCGACAGCAGGTCGGTCTAAAGAGGTTCTCATCCTACTAAGCGCTGACCGAGGGCGGCGCTGGTCCATTATAATGTCACTATGAGAGCCGAGCTTCAACTGACTGGGACACAACAGAACGCAGTCGTATGTGAAGGATCCGATACACTCGCCGCCCTGCAAAACACTAGACGATGCGTGATAACACACTTTGAACTTAGTGCTTCAGACCTTCGTACTCGCCAAATATTGAGAGTTCTGCTCCAATTGTTACAGGCTAATTGAAGCCAATAACAGCTTTAAAACGTCAATGAGCATTGGAACGTCACCCGAACAACGATCAAATGTGCTTATTGCTGCTTATTTCGTGTTCACACAAAGTCGTATATTCCTCTCAGAACAATGAAGCACTTTTAAAAAAATTTGCTCACCACAGAATGGATCCAATGATATTACTTGTACGATTCCGAACCTGAAGACCTTGTGAGAATCATCTAGCATGAACTCGATTGGGTTAGGGGCAGGGGGCGCCAAGAAACCGTCTTAAAATCCTCATAAAATCAGCAGTGTTCGTACAAAACGATTGGTTTTAAAAGCTGACCCCACAGGTACACAGAGACATGACCAGTGTGATGTGATGATTCCTTCTGACTTCTAGCATTTACATAACACAAACTATTTTAACGTCACACGTCACACCTTCCGAAAACACTCTAAGGTTAGCAAGAAATAAGGTGCTGTGTTGTGGCAAAGCTACGCAAGGCCTATTTGCCAAGGATGGGGTGTGTGTTGGTCGGAAGACTTCCTAAGGGTTATTCACGTTACATCTGGAGAAAGTCGATCGAAAGTCCAGACCGTTAAATCGACAGCCGCACGATAGGCCAGGCCAGAACGCTGGACCTTCACACTTCAGCCGTCTATCATTTTGAGTGCCACATCCACTCGGCCATAGTGGGGCGGGCAAGAAGTAAGATGCCCATTTCAGAGGGCTCTAGAATACGTTCTATTGGTCTAAATGAGACAAAATTAGAACTACCGATAAGTCAGATGATGCGTTTGATATTGATTAAATGAAAAAAAAAAAAACTAGTGCCAAAATCTACCAATAAGTGGCGCTGTGATACATGCAAAGGCGGATCCAGGGGGAGGGCGCAGGGGGCGCGTGCCCCCTCCGACAAAAATATATTTACACTAGATAAAATGAGTATTCATGATTTGCGCCCCCTCCGAAACAAGTGTCTGGATCCGCCCTTGGATACATGTAAAAACATTTAATATGGTTTGCACGTATTATAAAAAATATTGCATTAAAATGGTTCAGTGTCCCCCCCCCCCTCGTGTTCAACAATGCACGACCCCATCTAACCGCAGAAATATATCTTCCGCAGCTGACAGATGTGTGGAAAATCAAGAACAAAGTGCCGAATGCTGTCCAAGTTGCCGATTGGCCCGTTGGCCTAGAAGCGCCGGTCTGACGCGACAGATATTGTCCTTCAAGAATTCAGTCAGCCAAAAGTCGCAGGGAGTGATATCCGGCGAACAAGGAGGTCATGCTGCTGGAAAAGGACGGCTGATCGCTCGTGTGTATCTATGAAATACCGTCTTAGCAATTGGTTTACACGACACCATCCATGTGAGAACGAGCGAGGTCTGGTTCTGGCAGAATAGTTTTATCACTTGCGTTTTTCTTTGCCACGCATCATAATGTGCAAAATTGCGCATCATTTTATCTAGTGTAAAGCCCCCTTAATTCAGTTCATAATGTGCAAAGAAGTAGCTAATGTTCGTGTAACGTTCGTTTTTATTATCCAAAGAATAATGCTAATAGGCATGCGCTGTAATGCAAATTGTGTTTCTGATTTTTAATCTTTGGAAGTAAATACCATTTGTGTTACAGGACTTTCTATTGGTGAGTTTTGATACTAATACGTATTTTTTTAAATTTAATAAATGCCAAGTGCATCGTTCGATAGTAGTTCACAATCACCTCGTATGGACCAAAGAAAGCGTTCTAGAGACCCCTGAAATGAGCAACTTATTTCTTGCTTACCCTCTACTGTATCCCAGCAGAAAATTCGATATTTAGTAGCCATGAGATCAGATTGAAAATATTTGGGGCTCGCAGTTAAAATAGGACTGACAGAAGTCCTCAGTAAATTTAGACTGACGATTATACGTCTTCGTATAAATATACTAAATTGCTGTACTTGAAGCAAAGCTTGCCTCACTGTACAAAACTTTACTTCTGAAATCCGATTTCTTTGGAATAAACATTTATGACAGCTGTTTTCCTGTTATTGGTTTTAATGCGCTACCATCTATTATCAAACCAATATAAGGATCAAAGATCTGCGATTCCCAGGAGTGTCCAGTGTATTGTTCCCTATGCTGCAAGTCTGATTGTGGCTCATTTTATCGACCCACTTGCGGGTTGAAATGTGCAGTCAGCTTCGTCCAGCTGGAGGGTGGAACCTTGGACCTGTTGATGGGCAGCGCATTATGCTATTCATTACACCACTGGGATTCTTGAGCATCGTGTTTAAAGGCAAACCTGTAAGAAGGTTATCTGGCAAGGGGGTGCCTTGGGTGGACGACTTTTTAAGCGGTTCTAACGCGTATTCACGTTACATCTGGAGAAAGCCATCCAAAACACCAGACAGCCGCGCGGCTACCGATCTAACGGGAGTTCTGGTCGGTTTTTTCCAAAATGTAACGTGAATAAGCGTTAGGACCCCTTAAAAAGTCCCCCGCCCAAGGCGCTCTTCTGTAGACAGATGCCCCTCGTGCAAGCTTGCCATAACACAAACACCCAAGCAATGGAAAATATGCATTATTGAGGATTATATGCCAGCATGCTTTCCGTCTTCACTTGTGCACCAGGTAGCATTGGTAGCTTTTTACCCGAATATGGAATGATAACAGTTACATAAGCATGCTATAATTCAAGCGTGAGGCCAGAAACCTCAAGACTACTGTGTTAGAAATTTCTTTTTTCATGCAACAAGAAGACTATTTTAGAGCCATTTCAGATGTTTAAGAGTTTTATTATTTCAAAGGACGCAACGATGGAGATTCTTCTGCTTAGAAAGGGCGTGTTCAGAATTTTTTTCAGAGGAGGAGGGGGGGGGGGGGAGGCAAAGCATTAGTACCAATTCAAAAGTGCATGAAATAGTCATCATTATCATATTAATGACGGGGAAGTGCGCCCTTGTCATTATGCCTTGCTTCTTAGTGTTGTTATTCGCGTGATAGACTGGCCAAGGAGAATCTTCGTGGGTGCGTGTTTTAAATGATTGTAGCGAACTAATAGCACCCTGACTTCACACGGTACGTGTGACATCGAGACGGTCGAAATGTCCGTCTGGAGCAACGTCCCCCTAAAGCCGCAATGTAAATTGTTGAAAGTAGAGAGTTTGACTTTCTGTGACATTGAGAGCACAACGTTACCCCGATGTCGCAGTGAAGTCACAAACAAGTCGCACTGTGACGTTACAGATGGGTCACAAGGTGATTGCAACATACGTCGTACACATGGGCGTCACTAATACGACTCCACATGATTGATGATTTTACGGCCTACTAGGAAGGTGGCAAATTCAAGAATTTGCTGAGATGAAGAGATGAACCAAGCACGCTTTCTTTCGCGTGAGAATTTGTTTAGTTGAAAAGAAACAAGCCAGTCTGACGTGTTGACCGTCGACTGATGGGAGGAGGGTTTCGAAACTGGACAGACATATCGGCGACCATCTTCTGTTTCGAAACTGGACGAATATTTACGAGATTATCATCACCACCATCCCAGATAAGGAGAACCATGATCGAGGCAGTGAAATGATTTCGCCCATGATAAGGAAGCATTATGACATAAACAAACAAGTGGATGCAACAACGCCTAACAGATAGCATGTGTGTGTACGCGGAAGTTACTGACACTGCTAGAATTAGAATATTTGAAGGAAAGTGCATGGGAATATGTGTATTCGACGCAAAATACAATAGAACCTGCCTCAACGAATTTAACAAACTGAAGCCTTTTTGAAATGAAAAGAATTTCAGGCTCCTTGAATATTGGGATGAAAAGCATGTCATGACAAAACAGAAACTGTCTAGAGCTAAAAAGTATAATAAAATAAGACTCGCCACCAATGAGCGTGTCGCACCTTTATAAAGATAGATCCGCAGATAGGAACAGAATTATTGTTCTTGTACGGACTATTGTTCAGGAACTTCGGATGTCGGTTGATATGTTCAGATTCGCGGATACGAGTACGAACTGTTGTAGTTAGTACAAAATACATTAATTTAGGCACTATACCCTGTTTTCAAGCTGTTTATTAGCTTGATCAATTGTTGTCGTTCTAATTGAAATTTTCTGTGCGAATCCACAATTCTTATCGTCCGATCGATCTGAAACTTTGCATACACATGTAACTCTGATGACACTGAGTACCGCTCTTCTGAATTTTCCAATATATATATATATATTAATTAAATATTTTGTCCCAAATATCGTGATATTTCGCACAGATCAGCTGGTATCTTCCTAACTATTGATCGGATATTTTTTTATTCAGGGCCGTAACCAGGATGAAATGTTAGGTAGGGCTTTGAATCTAGTTAGGGGGGCTGATAAGTATTAGTAATCGAGGGGCGCGCGCGGGAAGAGACTGTTTTTCAGTTTGCATATTTTTTTAGAGTATTTGTTTCACAAAACGCCGTACTTTTAAAATATTTAACATTCATTATGCTTAGTAATTTTTTCATTGAAATTGCATAAAAAATATTCGAATGAAAATTTACTGAAAAAATGCATTTTATTTATTTTTCATTCTAAATATGTATGATGAAGCAAAATATAAATATTATACAGAAATATCAATTTACAAGAGTACCCGTTGGTTTTTCTTATTACTCTTATATCTGACGAATGTGGCAACTATTCCAACACTAAAGTATAATTGTTTGAACCTTGTTAAAGTGTGGGAGACGATTTCGAGCACTGTTGGACTATTACAACTTCATGTGTGAGGTAAAACAAAAACGGAGACACACGTTACTTAATCCTGTGATCAATTTTGTTTTTGAAAAACAACTGAATTCCATTTTTTTAACATTATCAGTCCTCACAGCGAATGTTGAAAATGTTCGCCGCCATTTTGAATGCAAACATGAGCACGTTGAAATTTTTAAGTTTTTACTCCCACTCGAAATCCTTGCGCGGCAGTTTTGTGTTCTCGGAAAAATCCAAGATGCTGTGCTACACGCAACCAAGAGCAACAAACTAATTAACTGTATATATAGAATTCTAGCAATTGGGATCAGAAATTCACTAAAAATAATGGTTATTTTTAATGATGTAAAATTTAACGATTGTTAAAAACCATTCGTTTCTAAACAATAGTATTTATCGATAAATTTACAATTTTTTTTTAGTCGTTAGGGGGGCTGAAAGCCTGTTAGGTAGGGCTCAGCCCCCATAGCCCCCCCTCTGGTTACGGCCCTGTTTTTATCTGTGCATCACCGGAATTTTGATTCTGAAAAAGATGAAATCAGTTAAATTTAGATGAAATCAGTTAAATCAGTTAACTCAGCTTAAATTTTTAATTTTTAGTGATTTTTCGAAAGAATGATCAATTATTGCTTTACATTTCTTTACATCGTGACATTCAAAATACTATACATTCTATATCTATTCGAAAATTTCAATGAATGCAGAGTGTCCTTTACTAGTTTTCATTTAAAAGAAGAAGGTCAAAAAGTATAAAATATTTAACTTTTGAGAAATTGTTTAACTGGAAGCCGTAGATATCACGTCTTTTGAATTTTTCCCCATGTTGTTAATCTTACCCGTTGAAGTTCTGGTAGCTTGCCCATATCCTAGCACCGCCTTCGTCGAATGTTATTGGCCTATTTCCATAGTGTTCGGAAAGCCGTGGCTCGCGAGCCACATGCTGCTCTTTAGTCCCTTCAGTGGTTCGCTGCCACAAATGGATAGATTTAATATTGCAGTTTTCCTCCTCCCAATAAAGGAAACGAGCTAGCAGACGGATTAGCAAAACAAGCAGCTATCTGCAATAGTAATTTTATCACTAAAAACAAAAATGGTAGTCGTCTCCAAGAAATAGTAAGCGTTTCACTTCCAAGCCCACTATCTTATCAAAAATACGTATTAAAAAAGGACAAATTAGAAAAATGGAAAATATCATGGGACACAGAAGTTACAGGCAGGTATACTTACCCATACTTTAAAAAACCATCAGAGGATTTTCTTTTAGAACACAGGAACCTTTACCTTTTTTTTTTTTTTTTTTTTTTTTTTTTTTTTACCAATCATGGACCATTCCCAGAATATTTTTAAAAAATAAGCAGAGCCTCCTCCGATCATTGTAAATGCAATATGCAAGGAAATTCATTACATTATTTCATTAATTGTAAATTATTAAAGCAATACAGAGTTTTAAAATCACCTTCACAAAGTAATGAGCGGTGGGCTGCATATGTATCAAAAAATAAAAACTTATGCAACAAAATAATAAAAGGGATTAAAGAACTACAAGATAATCAACCCAAGTATATTCATCCGATTGATATAAGACCTCATACACCAGAAAGCGATTCAGATTAAATAAATACAAGAATTTCAGTTGATAAAAACCACGTAAAAACTTTAAATAGAACAATTTTTTTAATTATGAATTTATTAGCATTATTTCCTGATATAGAATTTTTGTTGCTGCTCTTATTTCGTTAGATTAAAAAAAAAAATACACTTCTCATATCGAAGCCTAAATTTATTTTTCAGTATATTATTATATGTACATGTATGCTTTCAAAATTTAAAAAAAAACTTCTTTCTAAAGCACATTTTTGAATATTAGTTGTATTTATTTATGTTTAAATTTTTCAAAACTACTTTTAAAGTTCATCATTCTCAAGCCTATTGTTTACTTTTAGATATTTGTTTACTTTTTTTAACTTTCAAAATTGTAAAAAAGAAAAAAAAGAACGTGTTAAATATAGTATCTATGGTCAAATGCTACTAAGAACAATATTATGAGCAATTGTAAACCATTGTAAACTAACTGCTTTTATATTGTATAACACTGATGTATTTTACCAATTGTAATCCAAAAATTGTGCTGTAAAAAAATAAAATAAAAATGAGGGAAACCGCTGCTTGCTGGACCTGAGCCTAGAGCTAGGGTTCAGCAGGACATTAGGACACTTCAGGAACTAAAACAGGCTTTAAACCAAATAGGTAGGCCGTTCCTGAAGGTAGTATCCTATAGTATCCTCCCAATAAATAAAATGCTTTGAAAGACCTAGCGAAGACAGTAATGATAATTTTTAACACCTGGAATATTATTTTTCACCCATGTGATTGATCAGTTGAAAAAAACGGGCGTTGGGGTTTTTTTTCGGGTCTACGTGTCTATGCGAGCAGTTTTTTTTTCGAATATGAACCTCCTCAAGAGTAAATTGAGAAGTAGTCATCTTAATGATGAAAATCTGGATTCGTGTCTAAAATTAGAAACTACACTATACGAATTTAACATGTACAGACTTTCGAAAGAGGTGAAAGGCATCTATTTTATTAAGCATTTGCCATCAGTTCTTAAAATTTAATTTTATGGATACCATACAACTTAATTTCTACCAATATATAAGATCGTCATTCAGCTTGTTAGCAAGTTTTATTCAGTGTATTTATTTTAGTAAAGGCGAAATTTCAATACAACTTTTATTAAGATAGTAAACCGAGTATGTAACCGTATAGTTAATATTTAAGAAATTAGGCTCACAATAATAATCTCAATCGTTGTATTTTTAATATGTGTCTCTCTTGGCCGGTTATCGCTATCATGAGAACGACAGTTCTACGAGTGACGCAGCTAGCCCAACAACAACTAATCAACCAACCGAAAAACTTCACGGCTCTTATATATTTACAGCTAAATTTTCCTATTTCCAACTTGTAAGTGGATCTCGGAATCCGCTCTAACGATTTTTTTACAATTAATATATGATTTTAAACGGTGCCAAATTCGACGAGTGACGTCGCCGGTTAAGCTAGGAAAACTAGTTTTTTCTTTTTCATTTAATCCAGTTCAAAGACTATTTAACTCGAGCAATAAAATACTGAAATCATCTTCTCTGAGGCGGTAAATAAGGCAGGGAGTATGAATACAGTGCTGTTGGAGGACGCGAAAGTGAGAGAGCCTAAGAAAATATTTTTTAAGGATAAGTAGGCTCTTAATTTTTTTTTTTTTTTTTTTTTTTTTTGAATGGCGACTAGGGAGTAACTCAGATTTTTTTTTTCTGACGCTGAGTAAAGGAAGTGACGTGCTCGCCCCGAAAAAGAAGAACCACTGAAAAATCTACCTTTTCGACCAGCTTTCGCCGTTCCCCGAATTCATCGTGTAAAATACGCAGAACCTGTTAGAGAAAAACAGTCAAGAGCCGTATCTTAGAGACATCAATCTTTATTTATATATCAATAAGCGTTTTGAAGGTACATCCAACATAATATTTTACATGTAATCCCAACCTCACAGGAGGTTCTCGATAATCCTTATTTTTAGATGAATAATATATAATACATGAGTTTGGAAAATCACAAAGAAATGGAACCTGCCTGCAATCGAACCGGAACAGTCAGGGACTGATTTACGGCGGGGCATTCGGGGCACGTGCCCTGGGTCCCGATTTTTATTGGCCCCCAAAACTTCCTTTTATTTAATCATAATAGCAACTAAAATTATCTCTCAAGAGAAAAATTTCTGATTACTTCATTTCATCACAAATATTCAAAATTTTTGATTTAATGTAACTTGTCACGCTAAAAATTATGTATTCGATTCGACATTAGATAAATTCGATATTCGAAAATTCGTTCGGACACCTCAGCATGCTCCTCCTTTTATCTTTTCAAAGGTATGTGACGGCTGTAAATACCCATAAAAACATTTCAAAATCGAAAAATTCATCTAAGTGGCATCTGTCGTGACATTTTACTGATCTGTAAATGTTTACGTATGGTTAACTTAGGAATGATAATTGGTTTTAAATTAATTTAATTAAGTAATATTTTACGGAAAATTTTTGTGCAGGGCCCCCAAATTTAGAGATCGGTCCCTGGGAACAGTAGATGGTTAAAGTCAGTTTAAGAACACTTTTTCTGGATTCTAACCCAACTTCCAGACAGAACAAGCGAATGGAACACCTCAATTAAAGGGACAGTGGCTGCAAACGAACCTAAACAGCAGCGGGAAATTTTCGTTTAAGAACACTCTTGGAGGATCATACTTCGATCCCACGAAGGTTATTATATGGGAGAGGGTACTTCTCTTAGAAAGTTAGATAACGCCGTAGTTGCAAGCAGATGGCGCTACATACACTGGGTAACTGCGCATCTTCTGCTTCTGCGCATCTCAGGTTGTTTATATTTCCATCGAGGCGAAGTAAATGGAGATCGTTGAATTAGCAGAGTTTCAAAAAATTAAATACATAAACTTATGAACTTGATATATAGTAATTACTGGCTTCAGATGTGTTTAATTACATAATTCACTTAGAATACTATTTCGTAATGATTATAGTTTCGAAGCGAAGTGATATTATTATTTGTCAAATGCCAGTTACATTGGCCGTTAGGCCATTAAACTTCTGAATGTTATGTATGTCATGTCTGTTATTATTTTGCCCAAAAGCTATATTTTAAGAAATGTTTGTAAATTTAGAAGAATGTAGTTTGTGTGATGGAACACCACAAAGAAACGGACCCTGGCTGCAATCAATCCCAAACAATGGACAGAACCCGCAGTTTAAAAACACGGATACAGAATATTAATTCGAAACCTACCAGCAGACGAAATCAAAGCTTAAGAATATTGTGATAGAAAAACGCAAAAAATTACACTACCTGCATTCGAACTCAACTAACAGAGGAAAACATCAGTTAAAGAACACAGTTAAAGTATAATACTACACTATGGACATTCCCCCCATTCAAATCCAACCTCCAGACGGAACAATGGTATAAGAAAACAGTTAAATAATAATACTACAACATGGACACTTCCTGGATTCTAAGTAACTAGCTGAAACCCGTCGAATTCGACAGACACTTTATTATATATAGAGAATAATTATATAGAAACATTAAAGAATAAATAGAAAAAATTAAAGAAAAGAGTAAGAAAATCTGAAACACTTTCAGATTTTAACTACGCACTAAAGTACAACATATTAAAAGCGTATCATAATCCATGCATCCTCCATATTTTCTTTGCTTATTCCTGTAAGTTGGAAAGTGTATCCTTATTCATGAGTGTGCCGTATTTTTCTCCCTTGTTCCATAAAACACATCTTTGCATTCGAAATCGCCTACTAAGACTGTTTTACAATTTTCGCCAAGCATCTTCCAACTTTGCCCTTTAAATACTTATTGGAATGTGCATCATAATCTATGAGTATGCCATGTTCGTTTTTCTTGGGTTCATTTTTACTTTAACGCTCCGACTCTCACCAAAATGGCGATAATGAAATATTATGCAGTTACCACGACGATTTTTTGTACGTGGCAACCGTAATTTAGTATTAACATAGTGATTTGAAACAACTGTAAGTACAGCATTCCATTACATATTTATTTATTTTAGGTTGCCAATTAAAGTAGTTTTAATAATTAAGTGTCTTTAAATTCCTTAACTAGTGTGTTTATCGCTAATTTGTTCAATTTAATTTTCTTTAAGTTCTTTTGGGAGCGTTGAAACTTGCGCATAATTCCCGAGACAGATGACTGTAAAGTACGCCATTGAGTGGCGGTTATTTAGGTTGGACAGAGTGGGGGCGTTAAAATAGGAATCAAATCTTTCTTGTTCCATAAAACACATCTTTGTAATCGAAATGTAACTTAAAATCGCCTATTAAAGCTGTTTTACAATCTTCGCCGAGCATATTCCAACTATACTTCACCATTTTAAATACTGTTCGGAATGGGCATCTTAATCCATGAGTGTGCCGTATTTGTCTTTCTCGTTGCATAAAACACATCTTTGGAATTAAAATCTATATTAAAATTGCCTACTAAAACTATTTCACAACCATCGCCAGGCATGGTTCGGTTTTTAAGTTTTTTTTTTTTTTTTTTCAGCAAACTTGGCGATCAATTATCAAAAATCGCAAACCTTGTCAGACTTATTCTCCCCCCCCCCGTTTCGCGTTATGTGGCAAACATGTTTAAAAAGATTTTCACCATGGCAGTTCATCTCTACAAAACCTGTCTACAAATCATGGCTACAAAACCTGTCCACAAATCATGTCGACAGAGTCGAGTAGACAAAGTCTGGGCGTGAACGAAATAGCACCCTAGTGCTAATAAGCGATAAAGCGCTAAAATAAAGAAGGCTTTTTATGACAGCAAAATGCATTTAATAAACCACAATGCTATTTCTATGGCGAAAAATTGCACATTTGAAGTTCCGCTACGCCTGATCCCTCCGACTTTAAAATTTTTCTCTTTAGATGACACATCTACGGACCAAGACCTTTTTTTAGACCTCTCAACCAAATTTTTACACATAGCTGTTCTTTCAATTTAGTGGATACCGGAAAAACATGTTTCAAATTAATATATAGAAAAAATTAAGGAAATAAGCAATAAAGCGCCAAAATAAAGAAAGCTAATTCGAAGTCGGTTTTCATTTATTTTTTTTAATCGCTCTTATTCTAATCAGAATTTAGAACAACACATTTATTATCACTACACACTGTTGCCACATTTGCAACACAACATTTACAAACGGATGCAATTTCTAACAAATATTTTTCCAAATAAATCAAACCTTGCGGAGCTAAGGCAATCGTCTGCGTTAATAAACCACAATGTTATTTCTATGGCGAAAATTTGCACCTTTGCCGTTCCGCTACGCCTAAACCGTTCGACTTTTTCTGATTTTCTCTTTTGATGGCACATCTACGGGCCGAGACCTTTATTCAGACACCTCAACCGAGTTTTTACACCCAGCCGTTCTCTCAATTCGGTTGTCGAAAGAAAAACATGTTTCAAAATAATATATAGATTATCATGAATTACCGATGATTCTTACTGGAGATTTTAATGTTAATTTTCTCTCTCAAGAATCTCAGCCGTTAGTTGATTTTTTAAAAGAAAAATTTGATCTAACTATGAATACTTCTAGACTTCAATCAACAACGTGTTTCGGTACAACGATAGATGCTGTATTTTCAAGAAAATTAGCGAATTTAGAGAGTAAAATTTATGTTTCACATTATAGTTACCACAAACCTATAATTTCATACATAAAAAATTATGATGACATTGAAGTACCTACTTCCAATGAATATAATATTTATATAAACTTTGTAAAGTACATGAATAATAAATATAATTAAATTATAATATGATATTTATTTTAAGTTAAAGTTAATCATTTCAGTGATATGTGTCGTAAACGTCAAAGTTTTACTTCAATCGCGCGTACAGATTACACTCATACACTTATTTTTTGGTTCAATTAATCATCAATTTTCATCACAGTATTCCAAATTGTTATAAATATGCAACGAATTGACCTACAAAATCTAAAGGGAAATGACTTGACGCTCAATCTCAATCCATGATTTCATACTCGCATAATTCCGTTCATCCTTCCTTTTGAATATGTTATCCCTTATGTTTTAATTAGTCACTCTTTTAATAATATTTCTATTTCCTTTTGCTTTTGGCTCTCAGCTATCCGAGATGTTGCGTAGATCCGTGACAAGATTTGTAGAACTTAACTTATAACGTAAACCAGTTTGGTCTTAGATAGCTAATACGTTCTGCTTCTGCTCTCTGACCAGATGTCTTCAGTTCGATCCTCAGTGTCGCTCTTTTGTGAGATGGGATTGTTTTACTGTTGTTTTTGTTCTATTTCATTAAAAAAAATAATAAGATTATTATATACTTTACTTATTTTTTCTGTAATTTATTTTCCCATAATTAATAATTAAAAATAGTTAAGACTTTGAATTAAAAAATAATAAATTTAAGTATTTTTTGGTAAAATTCCTTCCTAACTTTCTCTTTAAGTATTTCGTTTCATATATCTCTAGTATTTTGATAGCTACTTCTAATTAAAATTAAGTCTTTATTTTTCTAATATTATTAACTCTATTTGGAAAATTCAATATATAAGTATTCAAAAGAAAATAAATAGTAGTTTTACATACTAACTAGTTTTAATAATTCCTTTACTCTTCATTTATATATAAAATTTATTGAATTTAATTTTAAGACCAATATTTTTTCCGAATCCTAGGTTTTATCACTTTTATTTTGTATTCCTTTAAATACCAGATTTAAAATTTTGTTCAATACTTTTGAGATAGAAATTTGTTTAATTGATCTAAATTTATACATGTGTACTATCTTTTGTATTAGACATTCAAAGGGCGGAGATGGCATCTAAAAAAAGATGTTGTGCCCACCCGTTCCGAGTTGATGAGATACTGAAGATGGTAGATAACTGGGGTGTAAAGGTCCAGGGTTCTGGTCTACCAAAAGGATGATAATCTAAAAATTCGGAGTTTTGGACGGTTTTTCTCACGATGTAATGTAAATACGCTTCAGAAGCAGTAAGAAAGACATCCGCGCAAGACACCCCTCCCCCCTTTAGATAGGCAATACGAAATACTCCTCGTGTAGGTTTACCATAACAAAATACAATACAATCTTTTCAGAAACAGTTATATGCTTTTAGTGTATGTTAGAAAAAACTGAAATTAAATTAATAACAATGCATTTCTTAAATTTATAAAACACACAAAAAGCAGATATCAATATTCTATTAATTATTTACTTGGTAAAAGACAGCACTCAGTACGTAAATTTATCGAAAATGTGGCTGCCTTTTAAATCTATCAAAACAGCTCAATTAACTTTGTATTTTAAAGCTTCTAACTTATGGGAATCATTGACACCCAGGTTTTTTTTAATCATCCTAAAATAAGTATAAAATGTACTAACTAAAAAAGTACCTTAAATAAATACAGTAGAATTTTTCAAAATCAAAATCGACGGGACTTTACCGATTCTGCATAACACAAAATTCCAGATTATAAAAATCTTGTACTATTATTTAAAAAAATCGTTATAATCAGGTAAAGTTTTAAAAAAAATGACTTACTTTTTTTTAAAAATAGAAAAATGTATTAAAAATAAAACACATTTACTGAGAAATCGTTCATTAGAAAGATGCTATTCTTTTAAACATTTTTAATAAAATCTAAAACATTTTCGTTCGAATACTGATTTATTGTTATTTTAAGGTCTAATTTCGTCTTGATAATTCAAATTCTGTAAATTAGCGGTCCAAATTTAAGAAATACTTCTGTATTTAAAAATAACAAAAGGGAATATATGTAAAAGAAAAACGGAAAACAGATAAAAGTTCGAATTTTAGACCGACAGCCTTAAGAAAGTTTTATTTTAAACTTCTTTTTCTTTTACGGGGGTTCGAGAGTAATTCTGTTTTAACTAATATTACAAAACTTTTTTTTTAAATAAATAACTTTTTGCACAAATTCTTAAACTGGTAGTTCATCTAAACGTTCTCTAAAAAAATGAATTTATCAACTGATAAAAAAAAAAAAAAAAAACATTGTATGAAGTTAGTTTTCTAAAAAGAGACATAAAGCCGATTACAAACAATAATTTTTTGAGTAATTTTCTATTTTATGAATGATTATAGTCATTAATTAATTTAATTAACCATTTTGAGATGTATCATTAGCTTAGTTAAAAACTCATAGTGTAACTTAATATTAGTTAAAAATTTAACTTACAGATAGCTTTAAACTGAAAGCAAACACTGCATTACTAGATTACATTGCATTAAAACAATAGAACGAGTAACTAGATTATCATTAATTAAGAACGAGATTATTATATAATAATTTTAACGAAAGAAACTTAACTTACGGTT
Source organism: Cheiracanthium punctorium (assembly GCA_038373885.1). NCBI lineage: Eukaryota > Metazoa > Arthropoda > Arachnida > Araneae > Cheiracanthiidae > Cheiracanthium > Cheiracanthium punctorium. The sequence continues at coordinate 538,643 of JAWZYV010013953.1, forward strand.
ATCGTTAAACTGAATGCAAATTAATGAATCACAATGCATTAAAACAATAGAACCAATAGTTATAAATTGTTGTCATTGTTCTGGAATTACGTCCGATTAGCTACACGTAGGCTCTAAGCCGAGAGGTGGGGTGCCCTCCGTGGTGGTCTTTCTATGGGGTCCTAACCCGTATTTACGCTATACATTTCATTTAGAGTGGTTACTATGACACTTAGTAAATATTTACGTAAATTTTGCTTGCCCTTTTGGATAGCGTGACGCAAAAGATAAATTAAATTATTGAAATACATTCATTTGAATGCATTATATAGACTCAGCGAAAGTGTGATATATTTGACAGTGTATTTCATACTTAAAAGCATTGCTTAAATGCGTAAATCTTCTTTAGAAAATGAAAAGAAAGTAACTGCAGTGGAATTTAAAAATAAATCTTTAAAAATCCCAGCAGGGCGTCACTCAAAATTTGATATCGTTATTTTTAAGACCCATACTTAAAATTCATATAGCTATAAAGTAAAATGCTATGTCCAGGGCCTGATTTCTGGGAGGGCATTCGGGGCAAGCGCCCGGGCCCCCTACCAAAAGGGGGCCCCCAAATTGTTCTTTTAAGCTTAAAATTTTGAAAAAGTTTTCGAAGAAGGGGCCCCCAATGAAGCTTTTGCCCAGGGCCCCTAACTCTGCAAATCGGTCCCTGGCTATGTGACAAATTTTTAACCCGTTTAGAGTTTGAGCATGGGGATAGCCTTTTACCCATCCTCCGGTGCATTTAAAATAAGATGCCTTTAACTGTGTGTGTTGGAGAGGGGTTTTCTTGAACTATTGTTTCCGCAGTCTTCTGTCAGTTACTCATTTCAAGTTCTTTATTAGCTTGTTTTGTGTATGTCATTCCAGTTAAAAATTCGTATACAAATTTGTACCCACTTCCTATTGTCCAATTGAAAGATGAAATTTCGCATGCACTTGTAACTTCGATAATACTGAGTACTGCTCTTTTAAATTTTTTTGGTAACCTCTTTTTAAAAATATTAAATATTATGTATCAAAAACCGAGTTTTAACTTATGACCATATAACAATAGCCCCAATCCGTTTGTTGAGGAGGCGTCACCATGGCTGAGTAGATAAGACACTGAACATGGTAGACTGCTGAAATGTGAAAGTCCCGCGTTTGGGCCTTGTGTACGGCTGTCGATCGAACGGTCAGGATTTTTGGTCGGTTTTCACCAACATGAATAATGGTCAGAACCCTTTAAAAAGTCCTCCGAACAAGGCATCTCCCGTAGGCAGATGCCACTCCGGTAGGCTTGCCAAAACCCACACATAGAATTAAAAAACACTTTTGTTGAGATCTCCCTCTTTCTGCTTGCGACACAAATGGACTGCCTCGGCCAATCCTGGTGGAATTGGCGGCTTTTTCTGTGAGATCAAAGGAGTTCCTATACTCAAATAATCCTTAATACTCGCACCAGAGGTGTAGACGTCAGCTCGAACAAATATCGAGCAAGTACTACAACATTACCTCGCGCTCGACAGTGTGCACTTGCTCTTAGATCCATGAATTTAGGATATGCATTCTAATCTCATACGCGGACGCGAGGCGGGGTCCTTGATTATGAATTCCGAGAGACCTGCAATCAAAGGAAAAAAAAAAAAAAAACCCTCTAAGACACCAGCTGCATTTGAACAACTGACAAGTGACATTTCAGTGTACTTGTTTTGAGGCAGACACAGCAAATCCGTAGAAGAAAACAACGCCCATGATTCTTAAGATGTCTTTTTTTACGGAGTTATAAAGTACGATATATTTGATTTATATAACAACAATTCGGAACCCAAGTGGTATCTTTGGTTCTGACTGACATAGAAAAGAAAGAAAATGTAATTTTATTTTGGTTAATACTCTCTGTCATTCACTCATTCTGCATGGATAATTCTGTATCAGAGGGTTATCGAGCTATTAATAATAACAACTGTTCATTTATTAAACAGAGTTTTGAGAATTCAATGACTGTGCTAACATTTTCCCATTTGAATTCCCCAAATAAAAAAAAGTGTTATCGATTTTGTTCTTTAGTCCGTGAGTTACAAAGCACTGAAAATGATACCTCATTCTCAAACAGAAATTTCAGACATCAAGACATAACTACTAAAATAATAGATTTCTTCGAAACTAATAGATAAACTAATTTCACTATTTTTTACTTGAAAGAATAATGCGCAACAGCCCGAAAGATATAACTGTCCCCTTTTCAGATTATATAATTAAGAATTGCGCTCTGAAGTGATCAGCTCAAGTTTTGGTGAAAAATAAAATAAGCTAGCTTTTGCAATCCATATCAAGGACACTCTGGTAATCATAGCAGAGAGTTAGTTGTAAGAAGTTACGAAAAAACGTCGAAATGTAGCAGCAAAAGTTTTTATCAGGGAAGAGTTCAATATTAACTTGGTTACGAACCCCATGACAAATCAGAACCGAAGAACTTGACACACTATTTGCTTTTCACAGCTTACTTACAAAAGCCTATTTAAAAAAAATCATAAATAAGACTAATACATAAATAATATTCTTTTCGTCAAAATTAGTATGCTTTAGCCCTATTCCGTTTAACATTTCGGAAAAATTCAAATAATGATATATTTAAAAGTTAGCTGGTCCTTATCAAAATAAATTTAAAAAAATAAAATAAATAATTTATAAATAGAAATATCAGTATTAAAATAGTAAGGATTTTTTTTATTCGAAACTTTTAATTAAATATGAAATCAACGTATACATTTTTCTGGAGAATGTGATTTTTAGTCGACTATTAAAATGCCGCACGTCTGCCATTTTTAACTCATTTCTAAAAAATAAAGAGCATAAAACGCTTGCACTTGAAAAGCGTTCCGTCCAGCAATTCCAAGGGACTCACCTGTATGATCCATCGTTTGCTCGGCATCTTCGACAGCTGATTCGAAATCGACAATGAAAGCGCGTTGTTGCTCTCGACCTAGGGATATTTGGTTTTCCTCGCTCCCACCTCATGGAAATCGTTTAAATAGAGCGACCATCTGACTCTCGCAGACGTCAACATTGCATCATGTTCGACCAAACTATCCGCGACCTAATAAAAAAAAGGGCAAAAGCAAATCTCACAAGGTTGCAGAAAATAAAAAAATAAATGAAAATCCAGAACCGAAAGGCGATCTAACAGGACTCTGCAGGTGTGGCGAATTCATAAAGAGAAATTCGCAACTTCCTCATAACGCAAAAATGAAAAACTCTCTCACTCTCTCTCTCTCTGTGTTTTTTTTTTTTTTTTTTTCCTTTTGTCTTGCGTCCGTCTCATACTCCAAGGGAAATTTGAACTCAATTTATCTGGAAAAAGGTAGAAAAAGAGGATGAAAGAGAGCACTCTGAAGTATGAAATTTCTTTTCAGTTTGCATTTTTCCCATTGGAGGGTGCTATTGTCATCGAACTGAAATGTCATAAGCAGCTAATTTTGTATGAAGCACCCATAACAGCAATAAAGCTGCGTTTAGAAAATTATTGACTTGTGATTAACACCATAGATATAGCGTCCCGAAGGTGTTCATAGGATTTCATGTCTCCTTTCCAACTTAGTTTCACAATCTTTTGATTTTAAACTTCCGAATAGACGAACTCTTTTTAAACGAAGAGAAACTTCCATTTTCCATCCCCCCCCCCCCACACACACGCACACTTCGTCAACGGATTCGGACGTTTAGTCTTGGATTCAGATTTTTTCTGTTTTCTTCCAAATGTTTATTATGGATAGCATATAGATCCCGAAATTGTCCTATGTGGCGTTCAGTTGAAGTACTCATGAAGATTATTATTAACATGAATTTTGAATCAAATTGCCACTTAACAAGAAAATTATTTAAAAAATGTAACATATGTTAAATTTAATAGGAAAATAAATTTTGACTAATGCTTCTTTATGTATATAAGTTAAGCTTCCACGATCCCCGTTAAGGACATGCCGAGGCCCGGATTTTCTGTTAGATCTGGTAGGCCCGGGCCTAAGGGCTTCCGAATGTTGTCACTCCTTCAAACACCTTTACTTTAAAAGAAAAAAAAATTCAATTCATTTTTTTAATTATACCTCTTTTTAATTATACCTTAATAGCAATGAAGTAAATATATGTTATATTTCTTCTTATTTCCCGATAATATTCTAGACCTCTTTTCAATCAATCGATTCTTGGTTAAAGTGATACTTTCAGAATCATTAATATTCATGTGCGTGTGTCAATTTTACGCCTATGCTCAGAATTTTCTCAATCGGTCCTTGCCGCTACCCACAGTTTAGGAACCATTGAAGTAACGTAGCACTTTACTACTCATGGCAAAACAGCTGCTGCTATTTCTGTGCGTTAACCATTTAACGCGCAGTGTTCCCGCTTTGGAAACACCCAACTCTGACGTATTGACTGTTGCCAGCCAAGAAGAATAGATTTAATTTCTATAAAAGTAGTTTGCATGTGACATAGCTCCACGAGAATCCTTTACTTTTTAGCACTTCATTTCCCGTAAAAAAATGTCACGATTACTTTTAACAGCGCTGATATCTGCTGAAAAATGGAAGAATGCGAGAACAGCTGGATAGATTTCCCAATGCTGAAAAAAGGGCAGCAGTTGCCATCTGGGGGGCACAGCCAGCTGCGTCAGAAAAGGGTCTTTAGATCTGTGGCACGCGATTAACGTTTCGATCGTCCGCCATCTTGCTGGTAGTTAAGTCGAGCGATGACAACGGCTGCCCTTTATTCAGCATTGGTAAAGGGTTGCACCTGAAAGGGTTAAAGCAGAGGATTTAGAGGATTCCCGTTTACAGTAACAAAGTTTTTTGTTCCAGGCTCCCCCCCCCCCCGTGTCTCGGTAACATAAATCCATTTCGTAACAATTCAAGCCTACATCTGCAGAAGCTCGAACTGACAAATAGAGATAAACGAACCAAAATTAAAAAAAAAATTGACTCTGCAGGGGAAGTGTTAAGAGGGAGATTTTCAAGCCTGAAATGGACATTTTGGGGGATGTTTCCTGTGACCCACTCCACATCGGGAAAACACTTGTAATCGTATATGCAACGTCTATCATGCAAATCCCGTTAGAGATTAAATGACTGCGATTCAGTAATCCCTTCGATAGTCCTGAGAGAATCTAAAAGAATTACTTTTCGTATCCTGCCACTGAAATGTCGGAATTGGATTCAATTGATTGCGTAAGCTCTCTCTTTGTTCGCTTTCATTCGTGATAACTGATTGGATCCAATGGTGCTTACAGAAGAACGTTCTACGACGAGGTTCAAAGCATTTCTCGAAATTTCCATCTTTAATAGGATACCGAGGACACTTCTTTTAAAGCGTCAAATATTCATCATGAGATGTCTGGATTCGAACAAAACAAAGGGCATACATAACCCTCCGAAGTTCGAAAAAGGATAGATCCTTTCATGCAAATCGATTATAAAAAAAGTTTATGCTGGACAAAGACGGGGGTGGCAAGGGAAACGCACAGCTATCTAAAAGTGAAATTCGCGAAAATCGCAAAATGCAGAAAACATTCTTCTTACTTTTATCGACCCCTACGAAGTTTGCGGGCAGGAGCGGATTCCATGGTCCTTATGCAAAGAGAAATACGCGCATCGTAAGATCTGCGTGTAAGTTCTGACATGCAGATCATCACAATCAATTAACGGCCGTATTCACCAAGTACTTAAAACCCGTGTTAGCCCACCAAAACGAGAGTACGACTGAAGGGGTTAACACGGATATCAAGATCTTGATGAATACGGCCATTAAAATCACAAAATCTGGCACTCACCACGGCGTCGTTTCAAATTCGAGCTGAAACTTCAAACATTTTTTGCAACAAGTTATCAAACTTCCATGCCTAGCCATTCTTGTGGCCAGTGGTGGCCAAACATGGGTTTTGGCTTATTTTCTAAAGCAAGGGCTCGGGAGAGATATCTTCAAGTCAGATTCCGAGCCCGAGCCTGAAATTTAAGCCAATTAATATGTACACTGCCAGTGGTGGATCTAGGATTGGGTAAAGGGTGGGGGGAAACTTACTGGGTATTCAATAATTTGGGTTCACTTATCCACAGGCTCTACGAGAAGGGGAGCCAGACGGGGCGCCGCCCCTGGGCTCGTGCGAGTTAGACTGAGCCCGTGCTTAGCTAAAATGCGTCCGTGAATTTTTCAGAATGTGTTACGAATTTCCTTTTTAGATCTCTCATTAAAATCTTTGTTTTTAAATAGACTAAATTTTGAATACATAATTCTAGGATGATTTAGATGGCAGAAATGTTAATTCTACCATTTAAATGTTAGTATTTTTTTCAATATTCGAACATGAATTAAAAGTACCATTTCGTATCAGAAAACTTCCCTCTCACTCTCTTTCTTTCCTTTTAGCATTTTGTATGAAAATCATTAAATAGAGCATTTTTAGCAAAAAAAAAAAAAAAAATCACCTGTTGTGGCGAATGGCCTCTCCCATTATTGGCCTCCCATATGGCCCTCCCCTGCTTAAGCGGCGATTGTAGGTCCGTCGCTTGAGTTTATTATTTTTTGTTGCTCTTCGATATTCGCTCGAAGAGATAAGGCAGACGGCTCGGAGATAGAGATGGACGGTTCGACTCATTTTACTGATTCGAATCTCATCTCACTCACTACTTCGATGATTCGAATCAGTGATTCAAATCTTGAATCAATAAAACAACTAAAGAAATTTTCCCTCTCTCTGCGCCGAAAGCCGTACTATTTAAACACCCTTCACCCATTCATCGAGTTTCTTCTCCGCTGAGTTCTCGGGCAGCTAGCATCTCTCTCTCTCCTTGCTCGGTCGAATTCAACACTGGCACACACAGTTTTGAGCAAATGAGTTCGTTCTCTTAACTTCCCAGCTCGCGCACTGTGTATAAGCAAGTAGTAATTTGTCGGGGGGAGGGATAAGACAAATACCAAACGTGAAAACTTTACCGTTTTCAAGATTTCGATAAAATGAAAAGAGGAAGATCGAATTTATTATGTCGGAATAAATCAGATAGCTCGGTAAATATTGATTTTTGGCACAGCCCTATGCCAACATGTGGAAATTTGCTCTGGGACGGTTTGTAGGCTTTGTAGATGCCGTCGTAGGGCGGTTCAAGTAAAACAGTGTTTAAACTGCCCGAAATGAAAATACAGGGGAGCTTCGTATGATCCCCTGGGCCTGTAAGTTTGGTGTCAAAGTATTCGAAATTTTATGTATCGATGGGGCTGTAGGGCGTAGGGGGGTCAAGAATCAATAAAAAAGCGCTCCGATGGATAGTTTCCGAGATATGCGTTAATTAATTATGGTAATTAGACTAATTAACCATGATTGAGGCTTAAAAGGACTGCAAACATGTAGAAATTGGCTCTGGGATGGTTTCCAGGCTTTGGAGATGCCGCCGGAGGAGGCTATTGTTTAAAATGCCCAACTTGAAAATATAGAGGAGCTTCGTATGACCCCCTGGGCCTGTAAGACTAAAAGGTTAAGTTTGGTGTCAAAGCATTCGAAATTTTAAGTATCGATGGGGTGTTGAATCTAGGGGGGGGGTCGAGAATCAATAAAAACGCGCTCCGGTGGATAGTTTCCGAGATATACGTTAATTAATTATGGTAATTAGACTAATAAACCATGGAGTTGTTTTTTCCGCGATCCGGCATCGTCATCAACGGAGAGAAAGCAGTAGCAAAAGCATCCCAAGCTGGTATTGATCTCGGGATTTTCTTATAGCCGGCCTGTATTTTTGACCTTTATCAAAATCGAGATTTCACTGAAATGAAAATGGGAATATCGGATATTTGATGTTGAAATAAAACCGATATGTCGATATTTATCGATTTTTGGCCCAGCCCTACTGAGGGGCTGCTCGGAGCCCCCGGGAAGGGAGGGGAGGGGGAGAGTGTCGATTACAAGGCGAGCCTGGGTACTGGACGCGTCGAGGTGCTGTGACGTCACAAGAAAGGATGGACTTTTCGCCGTTAAAAGCATTGGAATCATAGGGAAAAGTACAAGAAACTATGATGTTTTGTGCCTTTCTTGGATGTTAATGGTAAGTCAGCAATCTGTATTCTTAATACAACATACTTGATAATAGTTATTAAGCTATAGTGTACATAAAAATATAAAACTGTCCGTATTTTGCCTTAGTTTTATTGATTTCTGTTCTTTTGTTCTAGCAATCACTATGCCTTCGTCTTGCTGCGTCCCAGGCTGTAAAGCTAACTATAAAAGGGGAGAAAACGTAAAAGTTTTTATGTTTCCCCAGAACGTTGAAAAGCGGGCTGAATGGATAAAAAAAATTCCAAGAAAAAATTGGTCCCCAAGAAAAAATACATACGTTTGTATTCAACATTTTCGTGATGAAGATGTTGTAAAAGAGGATACAGTTTCAAAATCAGATGGAACACATTTAAATGTAAAAAGAAAACATTACAAATTAAAACAGAATGCTATCCCGTGTATTTTTTCAAACTTACCAGCCTATCTATCGGACATCACCAAAAAACAGGAAAGAACTGATCCTTCTAAAAGAAGAGGAAACGTTTTGAAAAAAGATATTGAAGCAACCAAAAAAAATAATGCAATGGATATTATAACTTCTTTTGAAGACTTGAAATTGAGAAATACATCAAGAGTTTCATGGCAAAACTACGTTAAGGAAAATTTCATAATTTATTATAAATTAAACGCAGATCCACTTCCACTGCACGTATCAAGCAGCGTAAAGGTAAATGCGGATCTCACTGTTGATGTATTTATAAATCAAAAAAGAACAAAGAAAAATCTGTTTTCTGTATTCTTAGAAAAACAAAAAAGTGGAAGGTATTTATTAAAGAAGTATTCCCAGCTGAACTGTATATTGGAATTTGTGGAAAATTCGGAAATAAATATGAATACGGATATGGATATTAACTCAATTTTAAAGCAACTCGCATTGTTCATCGAGCAGCAAGATGAAAACATTGATCAAAATATATTGGATAAAATTAAGTTTCTGGAAGAGCAACTGTCATTAACAGTTTTAAAGCCCAAAGCTCGAAAGTATAGCCCAGATTTAATCGCTTATGCCTTTTCCATTTATATTAAATCCCCCATCTGTTATAAAGAAATATACAATCTCGGACTTTTGTGTCTTCCGCATGAACGGAATCTCAGAAAATTATGTACAAAAATTTGTGTAGAAAACAATGCCGATGGTGTAGAAAACAGCAGTTATCTGAGAAAAAAGGCCGAAAAATTACAGCCTCATGAATTAAAAGTAAATTTGCTGCTTGATGAAATCATTATACATCCCCAAATTAGCTATTCAAACGGCTCCAGTTTTTAAGTAAAAGTAATAAAAATTATAAACAATAAATATGCCTTTATGCTTATACAACGAATAAAATTCAATACATATACATATTATTTTAGCTAAATGATAACAGTGAGTAACCATGATAGTATTTAGAATGTATATGCTAGCCCGAAATACAGAACACACTACACATATTGCTGAAACTGATTCAAATTCAGTACCAATTTATTTCATTAATTTCTGACAAAAAATATTGTTGATTCACTATTATTTAAGAACAAAGTGTTGTAAAACGAAAATGCTATTTCAATGCGTCATAAAAAATTAAGCTACTCGTATTTACTGGCATTATTAATTCCATTTCTTCCATTGAACTCAATGCAAACTGTTCGAAATCCCATCCTTTCTTGTGACGTCACGAAAACCAGTACCCAGACCCCCTCTTGCTTTCCTCTCTCTTTCTCCACTCCAGTCGCGGCGACCCCGGGCTGCTGCCCTTCCCAAATGGGACCCTTTACTTAGCTTACAATTGAACTTTATCTTTAAATTTGATACCCAGCCCACCCCGAAATAAAATCTTGGCTACGCCACTGTCAATAACACTAACTACGTCACTGCTTTAGACCCTATTTTGTATTTCTCTGAATTACGAAAGAAAATAAAATCATTCCCCTTAAACGACAAACAAGGTAAAAAAAATATCTTAAACGAAATCTGCAGCCATAAAGCGAAATGTTATTTTGCTTACTACAAAGTCCTTTTGAGGAAGCGCTTAATACCGCCACTGTATCCTTCATTAAAAGTGACAAGCACAATCCTAAATTTATTTCATTCTATTTCCCTTCACATGAAAACGCGCCAACCATGTAAACTTAACGTGTCCCCCCTTTTTTTTTTTTTTTTTTTTTTGAGGGTGGGGGCAGGAAGACATATATTGAAGTTAAAAAGTATAAAAGGGATGTTTCATTAAATTTTAAACAAATATTAAACCAGCCAGACAAGTTGGAAGGAGGAAGTCCCCTCCCGAGGGAAAAAAGTTTAAACAACTTTGAGACACCCACCCCCACTCTTCCACGAGCATTGGCGTAAATTGGCATTTAATATTTGGATGGGGTGACAAAATGTTTCTGATTGTAGAAAATACCATTTTTAAATAGCTCTGATACTTGAATTTTCTTAATTTTTGAAGTAAAACTTCTTTAGGCGCAACTAGGGGGTAACTCAGATTTTTTTTCTGACAGAAGTAACGCTCAGTAAAGGAAATGGCGTATCTTTTTCCCCCTTGCTTCTTCATTCCGCCATGACTGCAAAAACATTGCAATGTCAAGGACAAAAAGCCTGATAATTTCTACACCGTTTGTACGATCCCCTTGAAAATTTCCATAATCATGTATAAAAATATAGAAAACAATCTGCGCTACTTTAAAAATCTGAAAATCCACCCGTTCCCTCATTTTTAAGCGATTTTTCGCTATTTTTAGCAACATTTCATATCCGAGAGTCAAAAAAGTTAATCATTTGCGTGACAAAATTAGCTATTGCAAGTGATTTTTACTTCATATTGACGTCACACTTAACAAGCTTTTTCCAGATTTATAAGTTTAATTATTTGCGGAACAGCTCTCGGGCGTTCGTTCCTGAGAACGTCGACTGTGCTCCCTGCGCGTCGACATTACTCCTTACCTGTTTTGAAGCAACATCTTGTCCGATGACCCTGTTCAGTGGATAAGTGGACCGGCTCTTGTCAGAGCCACTGTGTGAAGTCTTTCGCTGAACAGGCGGTGATCCTGCTGACTGTCTCTCACTGTTGTTACAGGCGGCGACCCAATCCGTCATCTTCGATAAACAAAGCCTACGCACCGAATACAGAAAGTGGTACTATGGTGCATTCCGTTGCTTTACTCACATGTTTTCAATGGCATTAATACAATATTTAATGGAATTATGAGTAAAAACTTGACATGATTGGTTGCCATGATACATAAATATTGTTTGTGTGTACTTAAATAATAGGTAATCTTTTAATATTGCTCATGTGTTTTTGAGTTATTTATAATAATGAGCCAAATGTAAATTTTTAAACAGAATAAAACTGCAGAGGAAAACAAAGGTTTAAGAACACTGCCATAGAAAAACGCAGTAATAGACCCTACGTGCATTCGATACCAACCGACAGAAGAAAACACCAGTTTAGGAACACAGTTAAAGAAAATACCACAACAAAGACATTCTCTCGGTTCAAACCCTACGGGAAAACATTTTAAGAAAACAGTGAAAGAATAATAGTTCAACACGGACACTTCCTGTAAGCTAACCCGATATTCAGACAGAACAACGGTTTAAGAACACGGGTATGTAACACCACAAAGAAACAAACACTGGCTGCAAAGGGTTAAGATCAAAATAAAAGAATAACAAATGTACACTCCGTGGATTCCAACCCAACCTCAAGACGGAGCAACGGTTTAACACGGGGATGGAACACCACAAAGAAACGAAATTCCCAAACAACAGATAGAACCTGCAGTTTAAAAACACGGATACAGATAAATAATTCGAAACTTTCCAGCAGACGAAATCAACGCTTAAGAATACTGTGATAGAAAAACACACACAAAAAAAAATTACACTACCTGCATTCGAACCCAACAATCTCAGGAAAACATGAGTTAAAGAACAGAGTTAAAGTATAATACTAGACTATGGACATTCCTTCCATTCAAACCCAAACTCCTGACGGAACAATGGTATAAGAAAACGATTAAAGAATAATACTACAACATGGACACTTCCTGGATTCTAAATAATTATCATGAATTACCGGTGATTCTTACTGGAGTTTTAATGTTAATTTTCGCTACCAAGAATCTCAGCCGTCAGTTGATTTTTAAAAAGAAAAAGTGGATCTAACTATGAATACTTCTCGACTTCAATCAGCAACGCGTTTCGGTACAACGATAGATGCTGTATTTTCAAGAAAGTTAGCAAATTTAGAGAGTAAAATTTATGTTTCACAGTATAGTTAACACAAACCTATGATTTCATACATAAAATATTATGATGACATTCAAGTTCCTATTTCCAATGAATAATATGAATATAACATTTATATAATCTTTGTAAAGTACATGAATAATAAATATAATTAAATTATAATATGATATTTATTTTAAGTTAAAGTTTAATAATTTCAGTGATATTTATCGTAAACGTCAAAGAAGTTTTACTTCAATCGCGCGTAAAGATTACACGCACACACTTTTTTTTCGGGGGGGGGGGGTGATTGACCCCTCTTGCCCTTAGGAAGTAACGCCTATGCCCCCCCACCAAAAGCAAACGATGTTCGACCCACTCCACACACACAGACAGAAAAAACTTTAAATCCGACCGCCAGAGATTTTCCCTTACTCTTTCAACTCTTTTCGACTCTGAGTCGATAGAAGATTCGAAACACTAACGAATCTCAACGATCGCATACAATCACTGAAACATTTGAGATTCGTCGTACACAATCACCGAAACAGAGCGATACACTGAATCGGTAAAGATTCACTGCTGCACCAACTCAGTGACCAACTCACCCACTCATTTGCTTTTTCAAATCATCTATCGACTCAGAGTCGAAAGGAGTCGAAAAGAGTCGTAAAGAGTCGAAAAGAGTTGAAAGGCTAAGGGAAAATCTCTGGGAACGGCAAAGGGAAAATAAGTTTTCCTTCCCTTCGCACTTGGAATATTTCTCCACAGTTGAAGGCTTGAGATTCGAATCAGTAGATAGTGAGTGTAAAGACTGAGCCACTCAGTACCAAGATTCGAATCACTGATTCGAAACATCGAATCATTGGCCATCTCTACTCGGAGACTCGAGGCCGACATGTACGTTTTACTCCGCTCTCTGTAAATAAAGAATTTGTATATAGTGTAATTCTTCGCGTCTTGACTTATTGAAGAACCTGAGGCAGGGTATGCCTTCGAAGATCTAGTTTTGTCATTCGTGACAAAATTGTGGCGTCCGCGACAGGATGCAAAGAATTCATGAAATGGAGCCTCTAAAACAAAAGCGAATTCCTCTACGAACAGCGTTTACAAAGGCTTATAATTCTTTCAACGAAAGCCTAGGAGTGGCAGACCTCGATCTCAACAACTTAGAAGATTTATTAGAGGTGTTGCATGACAAGAGTGAGCGGTTGCGAGCTGTGGATACGGAGATTCTGAACGAGATTTTGAAAACAAAAGTTACTGACGGACGCGTAACCAGGAAAATTTTTCGGGGGGGGGGTGGGGTATGCGCCTCGAAAATTTTTCGGGGGGGGGGGGGATATGAACTTATATGTGTATAAATAGACTGAATTTCATCACTAATCCAAAAATTTCGGGGGAGGATATATCCCGATATCCCCCCCCCCTGGCTACTGAAGCTGAATATGAAAAGGAATTCGAAAGCTGTAAAGCGTATACAGAGAAGCTAATAAAAATTAAAGCAGCTGTCAAGCGATTAAGAAATGCGAAGCCAGTGCAGGTTTCACTTGCGAACGGTTTCACTTGCAGAGGAAAATACTGTTCCTAACATCACGTACCCTGTAATGAGATTGCCCGAAATTAACTTGACTCCGTTCGACGGAGATGTTAGAAACTGGCCGAGCTTTTTGAATACGTTTAAAAAAATTCAAGAAGACCCCGTGTTGGACGAACATACAAAGTTCGTATATTTAATACAAGCGACTTCGCCGAAATCAAAAGCACGCGAAATAGTGAACAGTTTCCCCACTACGGCTGAAAATTACTCTAAGGTAGTAGAGCATTTGAAGAAGAGATTCGGAAGAGATGATTTGTTAATACAAGTTTATGTCCGAAATTTGTTGAATTTAGTTTTACTTAACAACAACGGAAATAAAAAGGAGTTCAACCTGCCGAAGCTCTATGACAACTTAGAGACAAAACTGCGATCCCTAGAATCTCTAGGAGTAACAGAAGAAAAATACGCGTATATTTTGTTCCCATTAGTTGAATCGTGTCTGCCGCCAGATGTATTAAGGATTTGGGAAAGGGAACGGGAGAAGTCGCAAGGTAAGAGTGATTTAAATTCTATTCTTGAATTTTTAAAAAATGAAGTGATTGCTGAAGAAAGAATTCTTCTAGCCCGTACTAGTCTTAGTGTTGATAAATATAGAAAATCCTTTAAAATTAATGAGTCTGATTTTAATGTACCTACTAGCAGTAATCTATTTGTAGGTAATAATTTTAGAGATTTATTATGTATTTTTTGTTCTGATAAATCCCATTCGTCAGACCAGTGTGCTAAGGCTAGTGAGCTTTCTTTAGACGAAAAAAGAAAGATAATTTTGAAAAAAGGTGTCTGTCTGTCCTGCTTAAAAAGGAACCATATTTCTCGCCATTGCAGGTCAAGGGTCAAGTGTTTAATTTGTGGACAAAAACATTTAGTGGTGATGTGTGAACGCATCCCTTCTAAGGGGGGGGGGGAAGAGACCGCGATTTCAAAGTCAGAGATAAAGAGTAATGACCTAGTTTTGACTTCCCAAGCGCAGAATTCAGATGTTTTATTGCAAACACTTGTTTTGAAAGTGTCGAATGGGCGCCGGGAGAAATTAATTAGAGCAATCTTTGATACAGGTTCGGAAAGAACGTACTTGACCGATTATTTAATCGACTTTTTAGGATGTGACAGTGAGGGGGAAGTTAAATTAACTCATAAATTGTTCGGCGGGCTAGAAACTAAAGAAAAAATTACACCGTAAGTGTAAAGTTCATTTGAGTAGTCTCGACAATAAATTCAGTTGTAATGTTTACTGTTTGAGCGAATCAGTTATTTGCTCCGATGTAAGGAAAATACCTAAAGGGTCGTGGATCGATGAATTGAATAGAAGCGGTATACGTTTAACGGATACTGTGGACAGTACTTTAAGGGTGGAAAATGACATTAAATTGCTGATTGGTTGTGACATAGCTGGAAAATTGTTTTTAAATATTAAAAGTTTAGAAAGCGGCCCAGTCGCAATGCAGACGCGTCTGGGATGGATTTTAATGGGTAAAATTCCGCGAAACGAAACTGAGCGTGTCGAGTCTTCTTCATGTATATCGGCGGAGAATTTTTGGAAATTAGATGCTATTGGTATACGAGACCCAGCTGAAACCAAAACAAAGACTGAAATTCAAGAGGAAGCAATGACATTCTTTAAGAACAACCTGAATGTTGACTCGGATGGAAGGTATGAAGTCGCTTTACCCTGGGTATTGGAGCATTCTCGCTTACCCAGTAATAGAGCATTGTCTGAAAAGCGATTAGCAAATACGCGTAAAAAATTAATAGATTCGAACAAAATTGAAGTTTATCAGAAAGTTTTTGATTTGTGGTTGAAAGACGGAATTATAGAGGAGGTTGATAACGCAAAACAATCTAACGTTCACTATTTGCCGCACAGGCTAGTGTTCAAAGAGTCGAGCGAAACTACGAAGGTCAGACCGGTGTTTGATGCGTCGGCTCATGTTAAAGGATCTCTTTCATTGAATGACTGTTTAGCGAAGGGACCGAACTTAATAGAAATAATACCATCGTTATTAAATAGGTTTCGAATGTACCGTATTGGAATAGTTTCCGATATAGAAAAAGCCTTTCTGCAAATAGGCATTGGAGAAAAGGACCGAGATTACTTACGTTTTCTGTGGAGGGACATTTCAGGGGAGAACATTAAAATTTACAGGCATCGAAGGGTCGTTTTTGGGCTTAACTGTAGCCCATTTTTGTTAGCTGCCACGCTAAATGTTCACTTGGATAATGTTCCAGATCAGTTTTCGGCTACAGCCAAAATTTTAAGGGAATCCTTCTACGTTGATAACTGCATCAGTAGTTTTCAGAATTCTGAGGAGGTGAATAAATCTGTGTTAGAATCAAGAATGTTATTGTCATCAGCGAAATTTAATCTGAGAGGATGGCAATCAAACTGCGAAACCGAGGTCATACCCCAGTTTGAGGAGGAATTTACTTATGCTTTGGGTTTAAACTGGGATTTAGGAAATGACACTCTTTCTTGTAGAATTGATTCTAGGGGGGAAGAGAAAATTGTCGCTAGTAAGCGAACTCTTCTCTCGTGCGCTCACAAATTATTCGACCCTATAGGATTCACTTCTCCCGTGACCCTACTCCCTAAACTAATGCTCCAAGAATGCTGGAAATTACAGTTAAATTGGGATCAGGACCTTCCTGAACATTTAGAGAAAAGATTTCTTAATTGGGTAAAAAAAAATAATCAAATAAATAATGTCAAAATACCCAGATGGATTAATATAGAAAAGTCTGAAGATATGAGCCTTCATGTGTTTTGCGATTCCAATTCCTACGCTTACGCTACTTGCGTTTTCCTGAGAGTACAGACGAGAAATCAAGTCTCTGTAAACTTTATTGCATCACAAACAAGAGTAGCCCCGCTCAAGAATATAACTATCCCGCATTTAGAGCTCCTTGCGTGTTGCATAGGTGCAAGATTAGGAAGCTCTATCGCTGCTGATCTTAAAATCCCACTAAACACATTTTACTGGAGCGATTCTACGACTGCTTTGAGCTGGATACAACCCAGACAGCACAGCAAACTTGCATCAAACTTGCAGCAAGCTTGATTTATCAAGTCAATAAGCTTGAAAATTCCAGTCGTGTAATCTTGATGCAAGCTTGAATCAAGTGTTCTAGTTTACACTTGCCCAGCTTTCATTAAGCTTGACATTTCAAGCTTGAAATTTCAAGCTTAATTTCAAGCTTAAAAAAATTTTCCAAAAAAAAAAAAATTTCTAAATACACGGGGCGCCTGCTGCCCACATACTTTATTTTTCCGAGCATTTCCCCCCCCCCCTCTATGCTGCAATTTTAAGTTATTTTAATCTGTTTCCATTGAGTGTCCATGGCTAGAATAGAACCCGGGACCTTTCGATTAGTAGCCGAGCGCGTTATCCATTCAGCCACCAGAGCCTTGTGCAGCTATGACTAAAGTTTGAAGTGAATTATTAAGCGGTTTTCTGGCCAGATTGATAAGTGGGCGATATGTTATTTGTTTTTTTTTTGGTTTTTGTTTTTTTCCCATGGGATGCATCAAAATTAAAATAATTTTATGTGTGATTTAGACTCTACTAATAGGGAAATAAACATAATATAAACTTAAGAGCAACACATGTTTTAAAACTTTCGCAACACTCATGAGCAATACTGCCGCTGGCCAAAATCGTGACAAACGACTGATTTTGAAATCAATTTCGTAGTATAATTGTATTTTATTTTGAAGAATTTCCATATTTGAAAATATAGAATGGGTTTACTTACTTAACACAAATTTTGTGTTAAGTAATCTGAAATCAAAGAAACAGATAGTTAAACGTTACTTGGAAATGCTATATCACAGTTGCTAACATAACATGTATGGAATACAAACACTTTAGTAATTTTTGTAAATATTTCTTATAATAACAAATAATTGAAAATTTTTGCTATTTTTTAACGCGAAAAATTCTCTTTACAAATGTGGTTAGTTATTTTCCTACATATATTGGTATGCTATATCGATATAGAGCATTTCGAAGAATTAAAAATAAGTTTAAATTAATTTATACAAATGTAAATTTGAATTATTTTCATTGTTCATACTTTATAATTAAAAAAAAATATTTAACTTCTGATTTTTTTTTATCCTTTGTAATTTTATTTTAAAATTACAAAGTGTAAGATGTAAGATTTTTGGGCCCTAAAATATGTAGGCCCTGGGCAGTTACCCCGTTTGCCCTGCTGGTAATATGGCACTGGTAATAAAAAACCCATCCCCGTTAAAACACATCTTTTACGAACTTTCAACAAATTTGGGGACGCTAGACAATTAATGTCCATTCTCTTTCACAGATGGCGCCATCACCGCACTTTGCAAGTCAAAATCCAGCTTAAGCCAACCTTGCATTGCCAAGCCAAATCTCAAGCTTGATTTAAGCTTATGTGCTGTCTGGGAACGAACTACCAGATGGGGTACATTTGTCTATAATCGTGACCAAGAAATCAGAACCTTGACGAATAGGGATGGAAGCGAGACGTGCGAGACGAAAATCGGGGCTGTCTCGTCTCGTCTCGCAGTGGTAAACCTCTGTCTCGTCTCGCGTCTCGTCTCGTCTCGCAAACACTGTGTCTCGTCTCGCGTCTCGCAAAGAAATTGCTGTCTCGCGAGTCTCGCAAAATTAAGGACTGCGATTTCGTTACCATTTTATACGAACTTATTATTGGGATTTTATTGAAAATTAATATTAATAATAACAATTACTTACATATAGCCACATTAGTAGATATATTAATAACTATATCAGCATATATCGGCATTTGAAGTAAAAGAAATTGAGATTTAATCTGTATATTTAATGTCACACCGAAAATATTGTATTTATTTTTATTTACTAGCTGCGTGCCCGTTCTTCGCACTGTAGTAAACGAAAATTTTCCTAACATGAGTAATTTCAATTAATTCCAGTGATGTGGAATCTGAAATAAAAGCAAAATTATTTGACTCTTGATGTAAAGTTTGCGTCATGAGTATTAACCTGGCATCATTGCAATATAATGACTCAAAAAACTACGTCAGTGTCATTCGCGATCAGAGAAGTGAAAAGCTTAGCGGTTTGCAGAGAACTCCCGACTTTCAAAATGTGTTATTTCTACATCATACTGTAGTTCTACATCATACTGTTCAAGTTGTAGCATTAAATACCTCAGACACTACATGAAATGGACAACCGTTTGTTTTAAAATAGCCGCGCACCCGCTCTTCATACGAGAAGTAGCGAATATTCTACTAAAATCATATCTGCATGAGACAAAACAGATTTTTTTTTTTTTTTTTTTTTTAAAGTTCAAGTAATCTCCTCTGTTGAAATTACTGCGGGATATTTTAACACAAATTAGAATTACTTATCGTTCGATTGGTTGTAAGATAACCCTTGAAAAATTATAAACAGAACACTTTTAGTCTTTATTAAATCTCTACTATTTACTTTAACGTCAATTTCAAGTCTCTAAAATATGTGTAATTTTTATAATGAAAGCAATATTATATTAACGATAATTATAATTATTTGCCTAATATTTCCAATAACATTACCGTGTGTGCATTTTTAGATTTCATTATAGTATCTCAGTTGGTTAATAGACGTCTTATTTTTTGTTTATATTTTAAATTACTGAACAGTTAATTTGTTGACGACTATCCGTTTGTACTTTTCCACAATAATTTTTAGCGATAGTACTACAGTCGTTATGGTCGCCCTGTTCACAGAAAAATTAAACCATAATCCCCCTAATGTATATCCAGTGTGGATTTTTTTTTTAAAATGAAAAGACATCTAACAGGCGAAGATAATTTTAGAATAGGAACCCAACTGCAAGATAAAATGATGGGGAGGAAAAAAATTTATATAAGTTTTGCAAGCCGAAGGAAGGGAAAACATGATAATATAAACGAAAAGAGAAATAGTTTTTAAAAAAATTGCTTGCATTTCTTTCCGTCCGATATTAATATATAAGAATAATAATGTCATTTTAATCTCTTTAAAATAGGCCTACAATAGGGATTTAACCGCTCCTAGAAAGTTGTTACTAGGGTGGGCGACCCCCCCCCCCTACGCACGCCGCAACGTGCGGGAAAGTTTGAGGATAATATCGGTACAAGGATATTTCAACCAAGGATATTCAACCATATTTCAACCTACTCAGACTAAGCATCAATGCGAATGCAAGTTGCTCTACTTCTGTAGCGAAATCTCGCTCTCCAGCAGAGGGCGTGAGCAAGCACTCTCTAACTAGTTGTCGATGGGAGAGAACGACAGACGAGTTTTGATTGTACTTCGATTAGCGCACACATGCGCATTCGTTTTGTAAAACTTCAATGTAAATATTATGTACATTTAATTAAATAGATTTAGTCAATACTACCCCTCTTCGAGTCATTCATTTGAATATTTCGATTGACCACCTTCGATGAACCACCGACGTTAGTTTTGAATTGCTTTTCGAAAGTGCCCTTTTGTCGTCATGGTGCATAGCGGCCGGTAAGGGCCGAATGCTCTTTATCTGTGATCAACTACATTGTTCGAGATTCTAGAAAGGGAGGTAAGTCCGCATTTTGATTTCGATATGAGTCTTGACAAGTTGAAAAAAAAGAGATCGACCCAAAAGGGTCTTATAACGAAGTTGTTTGGAAAAATTGATAAAAGTTTGAAATCGGAAGTAGATTCGAAAAAACTAAAACTTTTGTTAAATCAGTTGATAGAAAAAACTGATCATATTAAATTGGTTGATTCTGAAATTTTGAACGAAATTGATGTCAAGGAAGTAGAAACGGAAGTGGAAGCTTCCGAAGAGTATTTGGATAATTTGATAGCTTATAAATGTAAACTGTGCGATAGGATTGAAGAATTAGATCGTGATAAAGTTCATGTTCCAAATTCAAGTGCCAACGGTAAAGTAACAACTTCGTCGATCGCTTCAAATCAAACCTTTGAAGTTACTAACTCGATAAAACTGCCAAAGCTGACAGTAAATAAATTTTTCGG
Organism: Cheiracanthium punctorium; assembly: GCA_038373885.1. NCBI lineage: Eukaryota > Metazoa > Arthropoda > Arachnida > Araneae > Cheiracanthiidae > Cheiracanthium > Cheiracanthium punctorium. The sequence continues at coordinate 559,561 of JAWZYV010013953.1, forward strand.
TGATACATCACTCTGGCTAGAATTTATAGGCCAATTTGAAAACACAATTGATAAAAACCCAAATCTGAATAAAATTGAAAAATTGATCTATTTGAAAAATTGTCTTGGAGGATCTGCTGCCAAAGCTGTTTCGGGCTTAGCATTGAAAGATGAAAATTATGACGCTGCTTTGAAAATTTTACGTTCGAGGTTTGGACAAAATAATCTGTTAATCAACTCTCATTTGGGAAAACTGTTAGATATCCCCCCTGTCAGAGATTCGAGCGATACTACGGGTTTGAGAAAACTGTTTGACCGTGCCGAAATCCAAGTTAGAAATCTTGAGTCATTGGGAATTGATTCAAAATCATATGGAAACCTCCTAGTACCAATCCTTTTAAAAATATTGCCACCCGATCTGACATTAGAGTATAGCAGATCAAATAAGTCAGAAAGTTGGAATCTTGAAGCTCTTTTGAAATTTTTGGAAGACGAAATCCTTAGCCGCGAAAGAGCACTTGCTGTTTATTCGGGTAGAAATCCCCTGCGCGCAGATAGACTGGGTCAAGGTCGTGAGTTCCGAGTTCGAGGGGCCGATTCACCGAAATATAGAAACAGCGTTTCGAAGACTCCGACTTCCGCTCACGAACTGCTAACCAATATTAATTCGAAATGCATCTTCTGCAAAAACCAGCATGACTCAGAGAGCTGTGGGGAGGGTAGCGTTGAAGCTAGGAGAGAGCTTTTGAAAAGAGAAGCCAGATGCCTAAATTGCTTAATTCCATCACACCGGGCTAATGAATGTCGCCAGAGAGACGGTTGCTCCTTCTGCGGGAATAAATATAAACATTCGAAAGCCATTTGTTATCGGTTTCATAATAAAACAAAAAAGGAAAATCCCATAGACGCCAATTCGCTTCCAAAGGCTTCCGCTCCGCATGATACGGCCGTCTCGTCCTGTCAAATTGAGAAAAATAGCAACAGTAAGAGAATTTTTCTCCAAACGGCGGCTGTCTCCGCACGTAATAAAAATAATCTTTTCGAAAATGTAAGATTGTTATTCGACAGTGGCTCCATGCGCAGTTTCATAACGAAAGATGTTTCTAGAAAGTTAAAACTTCCTTTCATTTGCAAAGAGTTGCTTTCGGTCCATTCCTTTGGTGGTGAAACACCTATGGAAAAGTCCTTTGATGTTGTCCGGGTCAAATTAGAAAATAGAAATGACCCGAATCTAAACGTATACGTCGAGGTGTTAGAAATCGAAGAAATTTCATCAGCACGAATTTCTCCTCCAGATGTTGATCTAATAAATAAAATCAAAGATTTGAGGAGTCTGAAATTGTCGGACACTTACACAGAAAATGGAAATGCTAAAATCTCAATTCTAATTGGGGCAGACTATTATTATTCTCTAATTTCGGGAAGAATAAAACGGATTAATAAACAGCTAGTCGCAACCGAAACTTTGTTCGGATGGTGTTTGTTGGGGAAAGGTGAAACTAAGTCCATGGATTCCTTGGCGATGAAAGTTATAGTTGAAGAAAGCAATATCTCTGAAGATATTAAAAAATTCTGGCAGTTGGAAAGCCTCGGAATTGAATCTGAAATTGAAACTTTTGATCCACTTAGTGACAGAAGCCTGAAAAAATATGAATCTAGTGTCGTACACCAAAATAAAACATATAAAGTACGATTACCTTGGAAATCTGAAAAGGGACATCTGTTTCAAAACAATCGTGAAATCGCTCTTGAAAGATTTTCTAGACTCTGTTCGAAGTTTCGAAATGACCGAACTTTGTTTTCAGAATATAAAAAGGTCATTGATGATTACCTCACCCAAAACATCATTGAGCCGGTTTATGAAAATGCCGAACCTGAAGTTAAACATCCAGAGTTTTATTTGCCCCACAGAGCTGTAATACGCGAAGATCGAGAAACAAGCAGACTCAGAGTAGTTTTCGATGCGTCGAGTCATAGTAAAGGAAACTTATCATTGAATGACTGCTTGGAAATAGGGCCTAACCTCTACCCCGACCTGTTTGAACTTTTACTCAAGTTTAGAGAATCTTTACGACCGATATCAAACAAGCCTTTCTCAGAATCGAAATCGACGAAAGGGATAGAGATGTCACAAAATTTTTTTGGTCGGATTCACCTAGTTTCGAATCTCAATCCCCGCACGTATATCGATTCACTCGAGTGTTATTTGGACTAAATTGTTCCCCGTTTTTACTCGGTGCCACGATTAAACATCATTTGAGAAAGTTTGCCGACAAATTTCCCGACACTTGTGAATTACTAAATGAATCTTGCTATGTCGATGCCATTATTGCGGGATCTAGTGACGCCGACAGTGCATTTGCTACTAGCAAAGAATGTATCAGAATTTTTGAAGAGGCAAATATGCAATTACATAAATGGAAAACCAATTCGGAAATTTTAAGGAAACTTTGGCAAGACGATGGCATATCTGTAGAAACAACTAGAGACGTTTTAGGACAGACTGGTATAACTTCTAAAGTTTTGGGTATCGCGTGGGATACTGAAAAGGATGGCTTTTATTTTGATACGCATAACTTGCAGGAGTTCCTCCGAAAGCAAATAAATTCGAAACGTTTTCTGCTACAAGTAGCTGGGCGTATATTCGATCCTGTAGGATTCATTACCCCATTTGTAATAAGAATCAAATTTCTAATTCAGCAAGTTTGGCAATTAGGTCTCCAATGGGATGAACTATTGCCCCTTGAATTTCGAGAAAAGTTTAATAAATGGTGCGAAGAACTGTCTAGCCTTGAAGCCATTCTCGTTCCTCGGTGTTATCTTACACAAAATAATTTCGATGAAGTCCAGTTACATTGTTTCTCAGACGCCTCGAAAATAGCCTATGGGACAGTTGCTTACTTGAGAATTAAAAATTCAGACAAGACCTTTCACACTAGCTTTGTGGCATCCAGGAGTCGAGTCGCTCCTTTGAAGATTCTTTCCTTGCCTCGACTAGAGCTCATGGGAGCACTTTTGTCGGCTAGATTATGTCGCAAGATTCTGAAAACACTAAAGTTCGTAAAGTCTTGCTATTTTTGGACAGACTCTTCTATCGTATACCATTGGATTAGAAACAATCCATTAAAATTTAAGCCGTTTGTCCAGCATAGAGTGGAAGAGATTCATAAATTGTCCGAATCCTCGAACTGGTTCCATTGTCCAGGAAAACTGAACCCTGCTGATTTGATCACAAGAGGATCTTCTATCGAAAAACTGAGAGGAAATGATATGTAGTGGCTTGGGCCAGTATTCTTAAGGCAGCCAACTAACTGCTGGTCTCGAGACGAAAAGTGTCCGATGAACAACGAGGAGTTAGAATTGAGGAGCAGATTTAAACACACTATTCAGAACAAATGTTCCGTAGAACCAAATAAAAAATTATTAGACCTGAAGAAGTTCAGTAACCTGACCAAACTACTTAGAGTTACTTCATATGTTCTAAGATTCGTATTCAACGTTAGACATACTACCAAGAGAAATGGAACCCTTTCTGCAGAAGAAATACAATTAGCCGAAGACTTTTGGATTCGAGATTTGCAAAGAGAATTTTTTGGTTCGGAAATTGCCAACTTGAAAAATAATGAAGGAATAAGATCTGATTCATCGATTTACTCTTTAGCACCATTTTTGGTCTCTAAGAAAATACTCAGGATCAAAGGTCGATTCGATGAGTCAGATTTCTCTCTAGATGAAAAACAACCGATCCTCCTTCCTAAAATGTCGAGATTCACGGAGTTGTTGGCAAGAAAGGAACACGAAAAGGTAATGCATAGCGGAGTATCCCTAACGTTGACGAAAGTGAGAAAGAAATTCTGGATTCCTAAGGGACGACAATTAATAAAGAAGATTATCAGTAAATGTTTGATTTGCACGAAGTATTCTGCAAAACCTGCTGGCCAGATAACAGCTCCCTTACCCAAAGATAGAATATCCCAAACGCCTCCTTTTAATGTTTGCGGCGTTGATTTTGCTGGACCAATTTATGTTAAGAATAGTACGGGAACTATGAAATCTTATATAGCACTTTTCACTTGCGCGGTCACAAGGGCGATACATTTAGAGTTAGTTACAACAATGTCGACGAAATGCTTTTTGTTAGCCTTTAGGAGATTTGTGGCCAGACGAGGAAATTGTACTATTATATATTCGGATAATGCAAAGGCCTTTAAAAAGGCCAGTAGTGAACTAGAACACATCTCCGAAATATTGTTGAGTCATCAGTTGAAAGATTACATTTCTTCCCAAGGCATCACTTGGAAATTCATTGCGGAAAAATCCCCATGGTGGGGAGGATTCTATGAACGTTTAGTAAAGTCAGTGAAGGATCCGTTGCGAAAAATATTAGGTCGTGCACTGTTGAATTTTGAGGAGTTATCCACCTTACTGACTGAAATAGAAATGATTGTGAACATGAGACCGCTGACGTACGTTAACAACTCCCTGGACGAACCCTCGCCTTTGACGCCTTCTCATTTCTTAAACTTTGGAAGAAATAAAACAGAATTTCCAATAAGTTTGGTAGAACTTGAAGATACGTCTAGAGAATCTTTAACTCGAAGGAAGATGTACCAAACCTAACTTCTTAAGCAAGTCTGGAAGAAGTGGAGGAATCAATACTTACTAAATTTAAAAACTGCGTACCATCTTAAAACTCCTGAATCGTCCAAAGACATGAAAATTGGACAAGTCGTACTGATAGATAGAACATCAAAGTCACTACTGTGGGACTTGGGTATTATTCAGGAATCATTCACTGGAAGAGACGGACATGTTCGAGCTTGTTTAGTGAAAACTTCAAAGGGACTATTTAGAAAGCCCGTGAAACTCTTGTACCCACTTGAAGTGACTGATGAACTTTAAAGACAAGACCATATCCTTTTTTATAACAATAATCATTAACTTTTCTCATAATCTAGTATTCAGTGTTAATAATTTGCATCCTTTAAAGTTTATGTTTAGATTATTATTTACGTGGAGAATTCAAAATTTAAGTTCGATTGTTTGACATATAATTTAGTAGTTATGTTTGTTTATTCCTTACTAGACATTTGTATTGTATTTTCTTTCGAATTAGATTTGTGTAGGTGAACTCTCTTGAAGAGTTCATGTGGGGAGTGTAGCGAAATCTCGCTCTCCAGCAGAGGTCGTGAGCAAGCACTCTCTAACTAGTTGTCGATGGGAGAGAACGACAGACGAGTTTTGATTGTACTTCGATAAGCGCACACATGCGCATTCGTTTTGTAAAACTTCAATGTAAATATTATGTACATTTAATTAAATAGATTTAGTCAATACTACCCCTCTTCGAGTCATTCATTTGAATATTTCGATTGACCACCTTCGATGAACCACCGACGTTAGTTTTGAATTGCTTTTCGAAAGTGCCCTTTTGTCGTCAACTTCTAATCTCTCTCTGATATACCCGAAACCCGATTATCACAGGGGCAAGGGGGGGGGCGGTAGTCCGGTGCCCCTGAAGAAAAAGGGGGCTCATATATATCCCGATTATCTAAATTATAAATTCATATGTACTGAAATAGTAATTGTGGGGAAAAAACTGAATTTCCTCTATAATATAGATATTACCTAATTGTCTATCACTAGATCAAGTTAGAGATATTTTTTAGGGGTGATAAATACGATTTGATTAAAGTACAAAAACTACAGTTAACTGAAATGCAATTTTCGAGTACAACAGCGGTCAAAACTGGGTTAAAATGCTTAAAAAAGGGGGGCTCTGTAAAGGGGCTTAATGCGTAAAAAAGGGGATAGTAAGGGGGGCCCCAAACTTAATGCCCCGGGCCCCGTCTAAAAGCGGTCAGATTTGAACATACCGTACCGCCTTTCCTATTTACTTATTATTTTTCTTTCAACTCTTCTCTGTTTTCTTTTTTTTTCCGTCTCTTTCTTTATCCTCTCCTTTGTGTGTTTTGTATATCTCTCGTCTGTTCTAATTTTAAATGCTACGTGTTTGTGCATATTGTAGAGTGCTGATAGTATACCAGGACCGAAAACGAAGGAGACGCAAGTTAAGGAGTTAAGCAAGGAGACGCAAGAGGCTTCAGGCAAATTGTCGCTTTTCAGATCGTATTTATGCGAGACGGAAAAAAATGCGAGAATTCTCGCGAGAAATCTCGCGCGAGACAAGACTCTGTCTCGTCTCGCGTCTCGTCTCGCGTCTCGTCCCGCAAAATATTTTCTTTCTCGTCTCTCAAAAAAATGCCTGTTGCGTCTCGCGAGACAATGCGAGAATTCTCGCGTCTCGCGTCCATCCCTATTGACGAAGGTGGAGAATTGGAGGCACATTCCGTCTGAGCTGAATGCTGCTGACCTCCCCTCCAGAGTTTGCTCCGTAAAACAATTTCTGCAGTCCAAATGGTGGGAGAGTCCCAAATTTCTGATTGAGCCTGAACAGTCATGGCCCCGAAGTGTAGTGTCACCTGATTAAGCTCTAATTGACGAAGAAAAACATAAAACTGTCGTCGAGAGCCATAACCAACTGTCGGAACCTGTCGGCAGGGTGCGAATTGAACATTTTCTCCAGGGGGGGACATTTGAAAAACAACATTCTCCAGAAGGGGACATTTTGAAAAAAAAAAAAAAAAAAGGAAGAAAGAAAGTGAGAGGGGGGGCTTCACTCACATAATATATTAGGTATTACATGACAAATGCAGTCACCAACATGTCTAGGAAGTGACTTGCCGTGTTTACTCGCCTAATAGTCGCCCTCGCACGACAGTCTCACCCCCGTTTTGAAGCAGAAAAAATCGTCGAAATATTTTCCTCCGCATAAAAGTCGCAGTCGCGTATTTGACCTTCATCTAGTAAATGAATATAAGAGAAATCTAGAAAATTATTATGAATTGTGTATAATGTTATCAGAATTTTTTGTCAAAATTTTGACAAAGATTATTAGTGAATTTAATGTCTGTAATATCAGCAAAAGAAAAATGCCTCTTTTTTGTATGCAACTGACGAAAAGACTATTCAATAAACAGAACATGATCTGGAAACAAATGGTAGTTTTCTAATTACTTAATGTATTTTTTTACACCCTTAATGTTTTAGCATTAGAATGTACAATATTATCTAGTAGATTTCCCCGCGTAATAGTCGCACCTAGACTTTCACAATGAAAAATTGGCGAAAAAAGTGCGACTATTACGCGCGTAAACACGGCAAATTCAAACAAAAGTCGACCCCCGATTTTCTATGCAGATATATTCCTGCCTATGTCGATTTTACGTCTACCCTCAAATTCGCCAACCCCCAAAACCAAAAAATTTAAATGGCTGTAACTTTCTTAAAAATTGAGATATTTGTATATATTTAGTATTATATTAAAGGTTTTTAAAATATCATATGTTGGCCATCCTACTTACCTCCGTCTGCTTGAAACTACGCTTTAACGGAAGAGCTCATTTTCTTCCTGCAAAAACTTTAAAATTTCACGAGAGACCCTTGCAGGGGGTGAATGGACATCATCGCTCAAACACTGTTCTTTGCACTTGCCATAACCCGTTCTAACAATGAGCTATTCTTCGCTATTCCCGTATATATGGTGAAGGTGAAAACAACTTGGTTACTGATCATCCTTAAAAGAAACTGAAATGTTTCAAGGGGGAGACGAAATTTCGGGCGATTCCTCGGGACTCAGGTTTTGAAAATACCTGTAGTCTGGGAACGAAATTGTTAAAAACCATTGATCGAGGTCAAGTCTAAAAATCAAAGTAGTAAATCAAAAGAGTAAATTAAAATTTCAAAATAACCGATTTCAGAAACGCAGTTTTTATTCTCCGATTTCAGAATCCGATTCAGTTTTCCGATTTCAGAAGCACCAAAACTCTATTCTATCTAGTGTAAATTCAGTTTCAATGGGGGTCCCCCCGTATATCCGCCTCTGTACACTGCTCAAAACAATTAAAGGACATTGTAAGTTTTATATAAAACAACCTTATAAGAGATTTTTTTGAAAAAAATGGAAGGAGGCAGTCAAAAATGCAAATTTTTCATGTTTTCAAACTTTGGAGTATGCAAATTTTTAGCTTGACGTCAAATGCGACGCTTTAGTGGCAGCGAATGAAATCTGGCCTTCAACTTAATAAAAGATAAAGTGGAAAAGAGTGATCGACATTCCGTAATTGATTTGTTTTGATGAATGCGATGTCTCAACGAAGGATTTTAACTGAATCAGAAGCTTGGGGAGTTGTTGGTCGGTTAGAAGAGGGCCAAACACAAGTCGAAGTAGCAGAAGCCACTGGAGTCGCACAAAGTATGATAGCAAGGATCTGAAACCGTTTCCTAGAGACTGGAAATGCAAGACGAAGACCAGGGTGAGGTCGTAGATTTGCAACAACGCCCAGTGAATATCAATATTTAACACTGACGGCTCGGAGACACCGAAATATGAATGCCATTCTTCTTCAACAACAACTTCATTCGGCTACTGGCACAAGAGTTTCAATTCAAACTGTCCGAAACGACTCCACGCTGCAGGTCTGTATGCTTGCTGACCAATGGTATGTGTTAGGCAAACAGCAAGGCATCGTAGGACCCTCAGGGAGTGGGCAACAGAGCATGGCAACTGGACGAGAAACGAATGGCTCAATATTCTATCCGCTTTTCTGTTCATCCTGATAATAGGCGTACTTTCATCTGGAGGGAACGTGGCACTAGGAACACCCCCTGCGTTCGTGCTGGAAAATGTCAGATTTGGCGCTGGGGAGTGATGGTCTATGCTGGTATCTCCAATGATGGGCGAACCGATCTCCACATCATTCGGAATGGAGCTCTGACCGATCGTAGTTATAGGGATGAGATTCTCAGGTCTTTCGTAGTCCCTTACGCTGTAGCTATTGGAGATAACTTCATGCTAATGGACAACAACTGCAGGCTACATCATGCTTGCTTGGTAGATGACTTCCTTTTCTAGGAAGGAATCGTGCGAATGGAATGGCTAGCGTATTCTCCGGACATGAACCCAATAGAACATGTATGGGACAATCTAGGGAGACGAGTTGGAGCCGCCTACCACTCCCTACATACTCTCCGAGAACTGGAAATAGCTCTTCTTTAGAAGTGGGACAGAATACTTCAGCACCTCATTAGCCTCATTAATTCCATGCCTCAAAGGTGTTCAATATTGTTGGCAGTCAGGGGGAAAATCATACCCCTACTAAAAAAGAATTCTTTCAAGGAAAAACCTTTATTTTATTTCACATGCACAAATTGTGGATTTTTTCCCTTTTGTACCCAAATGCTCAATAAAATGCATTATTTTCTGCTAAGTATACGTATCTTTTTTTCTTATATAGACTACCACGTCTGTCGACTATATATCAATCAACTAAACAATTGCCCAGCCCCAAGATCCGCCCATAACCTCAACATCCCTTTTTTTGAGCAATGTAAAAGACAGTTACTTAATCGATAGAAAATCCTAACATTTGGTTAATTGTGTAAATTATTGACATTTATTTACCAAAGTTAATGCACTTTCTAATTTTTTTATATTCAAATTTATCAAATCATAATAATTTAAAAAAATTCATTTTCATGAAAATGTGCTTGAAGAGGCTAGCTAGTGTGCTTCAGGAAAAGATTGACAGAATTATCCAAGGATAAAACCGAAGCATAGATAAATAAATATCCCCTCCAAATCTGGCACTTACTCACTTTAAAACTCTTCTAGCTTGAATGAAGGTATTTCTTTTTCTTTCTGTAAACAAGCATTCAGTTGCAACAATTATTAATTATCCGATTAATCGAAGAACACGAAAATTTGACAATGATCCTAGTCCATAGTTACAGCAAATGAAATACACTTGGAAAGCAGTGGCGGAAAAAAAAATTCTGAGAGGAGGGTATTTTTGTTTTTGTCTTGTATTTCTTATGAGTGCGTTTGGATTCAGAAAATAAGTCAATCTTTTATAGTATAAATTTAGTTTGTAATAAGAACGGGAGCGCGTACATCCCCCCCCCCCCGCCTCCTCTCCAGTGTTGAAAAGTATCATTGAAACAGAAGAAAAAATTATTCAACAACTTATTCATTATAGATTTTCGACCATATGGGTAGTCTACACAACTGTTATTGTATATCGATGAAAAGTATTAAGATCAATTCTGTCCTCAAGAGGAGCTAGCTGCACCGTTAGTCTTTTATTTTATCTTTCTTCTTTTTATGAACGAATGTTAGAAATCCTGACACAAATTCCTCTTTAATCGCCTCTCGATGCTGATTTGTGATTCGAACAAAAACTAATTTTGACGGGCATCTTTCTCACACTAAGAGGATTAGATTTGGATCGATTGAAAAACTGGCCCTTTGCTGATAAGCAGTTTGAACAAAATAAAAATATTTTGCAATTTAGAAAAGTTACTATGACTTTGATGAAATTTAGAAAAAAATCGCCTTCTTGGCAATCCGATTTCCGGAAATCGTGAACAGGTATTATCCTGTTACACAGCTGGATTCTCGTTACGAACTTGAAGCGATGATGCTTTTCTACTGAGATGAACTTGAGTCCTTTTTCATGCCATGTACAGCTGCGGAAAAAAAAAAGTCGCACTTGCTCTTTATTTCGCCGTCATTCGTCGTACAGAAAAGTTATATATACCATTCGTTTGCAAATAACGCATACTTTAATTTACTATTAATTTAATTTGCATAAGGGGCCGTCTTCATATTTAATTCTGCATCAACTTCGTTTTTCTCAATGGCAACACCGTATTTTGACTTTATTAAACGAAAGAAAACCTTCAAATTACCCTAAATATATATTTTCATCATTTTTCTACGATAATTTTCGGAGATATTGCGAATTAATTTTTGAGCGTTTTTAAGAGATTTTCTGCAAATTGAAAAACGCTCTTTGTAGGTTCCCAGCTTTTCGCCTTTCATTAATTTCGTTCGCGAGAGTTAAAAGAAATAAATATTATTTTCAAGGAAAATATTGTTTCCATCTGTCAAAGTTTTTTGTACTGAGAATATCAAGGGTAGAAATTAGAATGTTTAGTCTGTGGTCCAAATGACCCGTGAGTTCATAACTTCCTTGGTCCGTACACATGATTTAAGGGAAAAATGCAAAACGACTGCTCACGATTTTGAAAATCTTTCTAATTTTGAAATTGTTATTCAGTATTTCCCATTGATGTTTCTCTTAGACAGCTGAAATGTTCGCAGGAGTTTTTGCTTCTCTCTGCTCTTCTGACTACAAGCATGGATATTACTCAGCTATGGTCGAACTTGAAGAATGGTTTCATGATTGGAAATTTATTTGTTTGAATTTCCTGTAAAAAACGCAATTACTTTTTTGCCAACCCAATATTATCACTGTGTTTGTTATTTCACTTTCTTCATTTAATACTATCGTCTGCAATGTGCAATATTCTTAAGACTTTTGGCGGTATTTTAATTTATAGTCACATGAAAATTTAGACAAAAAACGTGATTTTGAATTTTTTTTTTTTTAATGTTTGATAAACTATGGGGAAGTCCAAAGACCTTATGTTTCCGATATTAAAAAAGGTCACATTAATGCCTAGAAAGTTGAGGATGTTAGTTTTTCAGAAATAAGATGCTGTATTGAAAGACATACATCTACTGTATCTAACTCTATAGCTGAAAAATATTTTATTTGTGGGAATACGGTAGCGGACGCAACAATACACGCTTTATAGAATCACCATCAAACTGTAAAATCCTCTAATTTAGTTGCTTCAAAATTTGATATTTTTTAATAGCGGTATCTTTTACTGTGTTTTTGCACAAAATAAATCTAATTTACGTTTATTTTATGCAATTTTCAAAAAATTGTCACTTAATAAATTTATATATGGTACCTTAACTCGTGAAAATAACATATTTTATTTAATATGAATTAAACTACTTAACGTAAAAATTTGAAATTTTGCACAGCCATGTAATATTACTTTCTGCATCTATTTCCATCGAAATTTGACTAGGTCGCAATTCATAAATTTTTGGAATATTAATTTAATAATTCATAATTAATATTGATATTTTATAAAAAATCATAATAACATTAAATTATGTTTGGGTCGTTTAGTTCTATTAGTACGAATAAAAATCAGCTTCTTATTATTAATATTATATGAGATATGAATTGAAGTATGAAAAAATATTTTAACATATGCGGAGGGGGATTTTAGAAGCTCATAACTCACCCAATTTCAGTTTAAATATCTTGAAAATGGGTATCCGGGGTTAAAATGAGCTAAATTTTTGAAATATGAAGTGAAATCTAGGGTTTACTATTGAGAAAAAAAAAGTTGGTGCGAATTTTAATATGTAGATGGCCCCTTATGTAATTTTTATGCATAGCAAATTAAAGTGTACGTCAATCGTAAACGATTGGTATCTGTAACTTTGCTGTACGACGAACGACGGCCGAAAAAAGTACAAGTGGGACTTTTTTTTTTCCGCAGCTGTACCTAAGAATTGGCAAGGAAATTCAGAGTACAAATCCTGTGGACTATTACAAGCAAACCATCCAAATTCTGTAGTGAGTAGTATACAGTGCAGATAAACTCTACGTCAAGTGAAGTGATCGCTGAACCAATTCAGGAATGTGAATGTTAGGATAAGTGCACATAAAAGGACAAATAAAAGATTTTTCACTCAAGGCAAAAGATTGAAAGGGCCTTAATTTAAAAAATATTTGGAAGCTTTAAGCTTAGAAATTTTAGGGAGCCTTGTGTAGTCGAACCTGATCAACATAAATGCGAAGAACCAGTATTTTATCCAGTTAAAAATATTTCGTCATAAAGCATGAAATTTATAGAAACCCCGTTTAAGTTACGGAATTGCGCTGGCAGACAAGAGGATTTGAGCTGGGCTGGTCATGGTCATGCATAAATGACAAACTTTATGTTGCCAGCTCTCAGTCTATTTTTTTTTTTACAAACTGACTTCCATCGTGGTTAACAGGTGCTCGAATTTTTCAATAGCTCTGGTCACAACCGTTACGGATGAATGCAAGTTTGTGGTTGGAGGCGGTTAGTTGGAAAATTCACACACATCCATTTTATGGAACTCAAATATAGGATCTTTTACATTATTTTTTCTTCGGTAGGTGTGGTCTCCCCCCCACCCCCCTCTTATTCCGCCTTTGGGTCGCAGGCATTCACAGGAAAATCCAAATCCTGACACCAGTGCTACAAAATTCGTCAATTTGATGTCCGTTAGAAGCGGTCCAACAAACTAGATAACTGAAAATAACGCTTTAATTAATGAATATTTTAGAAAGTTCATGCACAAGTATGAGCAATATACATGACTCGCTCAAACTAGCTACGCAAGTAGACATAATATCTTCTCTAAGAAAAACAGCAATAGCACAAACAAAAGCACTTAGTGTCAGTGGCGGCTCATGGGTGATTTAAAAGGAGGTTCACAAAACAAATTTCGAAAATTAAATATGCAGATGCGACGTACCTTACAAATTAAAATATATTTGCATTTTCAGCAGTTAAAGGAAAACAATGCACGAAACTGAAAGAAAACAAGTTATCTTGGGTCTTACATTTCGTCACCAAGATAAGTTTTAGCAAAGGTGCTGTCTTGACTCATTTTATTTCAATTTTTTTTTCAAGGGGTAATATTGAAAAATGCCATTGCTTTAGCTCCAAAACACGTATCTTAATTATTTACGCTAGTTTGTAAAAAAAAAAGTAGTGAAAAATTGTAGAAATAAAAAAAATATTAAGAAAATGAACTAAAAATTAATTAACTAACCGAACGTAACAGACCCAGGCAAAATCCGGAAGCGATACCGCAAAAAAGTGGCCATGGGTGCATAATGAAGTTTTGCGAACGGACAGATTTCATGAGTGCCGTGCTTCCTCCCAGCTGTCTGGGCTTCTTATCCCAGAGAGCGGTTCAGAGGGAAAAATTTCCGTTCGCACGTGCGACTGATTAAAGACTGTGTTGTAGTAACCTACACTACAGTGCGTTAGCTATAATAAGCGTATTTAATAATAGTGGGAGGAGGGGGGAGAGAGTAAAACTCACGTTTTAAATTCACATAAATCTAGAAGTGTGCTTAATATTTGCTTTAAATTTAATTTGTTAATGTGTTTATTCTTCAGTTTTTCCCTTTGGGGGTTCACGTGCTCATGTGCTCAAATGGAGGAGCCGCCACTGCTTAGTGTATAGCTGCTGTCCAACTATTTCAACATGAAAAAAAAGAAAAAAAAGTCTGAAGAGAGGGATCCTTGATTGCTCCCTTACTGATATATTGACAGGATGTGATGTATAGAATTTTCGCTATAGTTTACAACTCTGTCCTCATTAGAGAAAGTAGGGAAAAAAATATGTAGTACATTCAAGAACCTTAATTTTCTCTCCAAATGGTCTCGAAGTTTGTTGCCAAAGTTAAGGGGATATAGATTTTGATTTCGCCCGATAGCTATGTAAGAATATCCATAAAACTCTCTTCCTAACTTTAAGACTAATTTAGTATGAAAGCGTTATTAATTTTACAGCTACAGTTAGGAACTTTGATAAGAATGGGAAAAAATAATGATAACATAATCGAAACCATTACATCCTTTCACTAATATGCTTATTATATTAATTTGCGCTAACCACATCATGTCAAAGCAACGAAGCAATCTTCAAATTGCTTACTAGCTTTCATTTTGGACTGGGGCTCGGATTCCAATATAGGTGAAATCTTTCAAGCTCGATCCTTCAAAAGTGATCCCTTTGTGTATAAACAGGTGGACCTTTCTATCGCAGACCAAACATTTCTCGAACGACGCAAGTGCTATCCAAACAAAAACATCACATGCGTCAAGAGAAGATTGACGCATTTTATAGTTTTTTCACTCGAATGCTCACGCAACAGCTTGCTGCCAACATTGAGGAAGGTACATCATCTGTAACGCATTGATTGTAAAGAAGCTTCTAGCAACTAACTTTGGGCTTGCATTATGGTATCTAGCCCTCCATGCCCAACACACAAAAATAAATAAATAAACAGAAACAGAAGCAATGAGTGAGAGCAATATCTTCTGATCTAATTTACGTACAAACATATCTTCTCTGTAACTCTGTACAACATAGCGTGCCTATAGTACAACAGAGTCTCTCTGAAGGGGGTGGGGAGGGGAAAAAGAGTCATCTATCAATTTAAACGAAGTTCAAATTTCAAAGTTAAATGGTGATATGCCTTTTCGTTGATATTTGATTTCAGAAAAGTTAAAAAACAATAATTTATTTTCAAGAAATGGGGAATTCATTAAAAGCGTTAAAATATGGATTGCCTAATGTTAATTAGAAATGTTTTGAAAGAAAATTCAACTAAAATAAAGTCATTGCACTGTATTTTATTTTCAAAAGTAAAATGTAAAAGCTCAGAGATCGCCATAAACGCTTTTCTTTGATTACAGGGGGGAAAGTATGGTAAGATGACGAACTTTAACTAATTTTTTTTTCCCATTAACTAAGCGGTTTAGCAGTCTGAAATTTACAGAAATTCTTTGAACCTTTATGTTTCATAAGGAAAAAATCTAAACCATTACATCTCTTGGAAGATGGCAAAATATTCCCTCTAGCAAAAACGTAATTTTCGTCATCTTATCCATTACATGAGGTAAGAAGACTGAGGTTGGTGGATAAGATGTCGAATAGATAACGATATATAATTCAAGGTACAAAGGTTTATTTTAAAAATCCTAAGGAACAATTTCATCAAGCACAGAATACACTAATATACTATAACAAATTACCCATAATGAATGAAAAACTTTTATATTCCGGTACAAAAATTTAAAAAACCCGTATCTATATATCTATCTTTATAATAAAAGAGTCTGTCTGTGAGTCTGCCGTTCGCGAAGGGGACTAAACATTCGGCCGAATTGCACGAAAGTTTGTAGGGATTTTTCAGTCGCTCGAGAATGTGCACCTAGGCGTATTTTTTAAATTTTTTAAATTAGTTTTGTAATTATTTTATATTTTACGTCATTTTCGATCGTTTTTTCTCTATGCCCTCCGAAAAAGAGGGCTTCCGATCGTCCGAAAGAAAAAATAATTACACGATCTGAAAAAGGAAAGAGTTTTCTTTAGAACGAGACCAACATTTTCAAATTAGCTGCATTTCCCAATTTTTGAAAAATAAAAATCGACAGCGGCGTTTTTAAAGATTTTTGCCAATTTTCGTCTCTTTAAGCTCCCATCGAAAAAGCTATCCATCGTTTCGACTAAAAAAATATACGATTACGGACAAAAGATTCCGCATTTGTTAAAAAAATCAAGCGTCTAGCATAATTTTTGGTCAGTTAAAAAATTAATTAGTAAAACCCATGTAATGATTTCGGCGTGTTCCAGAAATGAAGATCTATTTCTTTTTTTCTAACTTCTATTTTCCGGAAGTTCGATCTATTTTTCGAACTTCAACAGCACCACGTGAAGTTCAAAGCTCACGTCGTGCGGAGAGAGAGGAGGAAAGGTGTAATATTTGGCGAACTGCCAGGTCGATCGAGAGGCGATCCGCAAAGCAGGCAAGATTTTAGCCTGTCGCAGCTCTCATCGAAAATGCTATGGATTATTCCGACTAAAAAAATATATACCATTACGGAGAAAGTATTGAGCTTTCGTTCACCTGGTCGCCGAAGACGAGAGGCCCGTAGATTGAACATTACTTTCCCGAAGCCGACCGTTGGTGGATCAGGTGCTCGCGAAGGCAGGCAGCCCATAGGTTAGACTTTTTGGTCGTGAAGCGGCCGTCGGCGGACAGCTGGTCACCTGAGGCGGCTACTAAATAATAAAGTTTATGTAGGAAATTCGCATCTCTAGGTACTGGCAGGAACAGAAAATTTGTCGGGGAGGGGCTAATTTTTAAGAACGTTTCGTGTGACCTAAACCAACGTACAATAAAGCAAAATATTACCCTAAAGCAATGTAAATGTTTTCGAGAGGGGGCTAATTTATAGAGAAAGCTCATTTGATCTATACAAATTGTACACTGAAACAAAATGTTACCCTTAAGCAATATCTTTTGGAGGGCATTTCTTCTTTAAATTTCTGGTTGTTTAAATGAAGGGTGTATAAAATCCGTTCATACATCCTTAATTTTTCGACATTTTCATTTTAATTTAGAGAATGTAGCACAACTTATTATTCTAACTTTAAAACCACTGAAGTAAGAGGAATTTAGTATTACTTCCTTGTACGGAGTACAAGGGCGGCTCCAGACAGAATTCTCGGAGGGGGCCATAGAACTTTTTACTTAGATCTATAACTTGTTCAAAATGCAAATTGAACGTGTGAAATCGTGAAGTATGCGAATCTAAAGTTGTAAAACAAAATTTCGGAGGGGGCCATGGCCCCTATGGCCCCCTCACTGGAACCGCCCTTGCCTATGACCCACTCATGGAGCTGCCTTTGCATTTAGCAAAATAGGATAGAGTCTTTAAAAAAAAACACCGTCTTGACAGAAAAGTGTGATGGTTGTAAAGTGAAATTGTACGAAAATGGTCACTATAGAGAGATGGTCTCTTAGCCTAGGTGGTCACTTTAGTAGGTTCCACTGTATATGGAATTTTGAGACGGAAGAACTTTATTCACGTTCAAATAAAAAAATTTAATGCTTTATGGTCGAATTTTGACCACTGGCAGACAACTTCCAATAATAGAATTGTTCTAAGTCGAGATGTGGTCTTTAAGGATGAACAAGTGCTAAGAACTGTGAATTCAAATGAGCGAATGTTATCGGTTTCTAGATTGTTGCGAACATTGTCCAAGGTGTAATTATTAACGGGGAGTACTTCCCATTCTGGGTGCTATTCCCAGCACATTAGAAGCTGAGAATTTGAGGAATCATTTCACTCGTGACATAATTTTAAATGGCTAAGCCTGTTAGCCTGATTTCGCAAACATAGAATTGGAGAAATTTTTTTAACATTGTATTTTGCAGTCTTTGCAGGGCGTTTTTGAAATCTTTTCTCAAGTACAAGAATCCAATATGTTGAGTATACCCTACCCTTCTCCCTTCACATTTAGAAATCAGGAACGATGCGATAAAAAAATACTAAAAACGCCTGATCGCTTTTCACGTTCATTTACAAAATCTACTCAAATTCTATTTATTTCAGAATTTGTGGAATTACTTCGGTAGGGACATAATTTTAAGGTATTTCCGAAAAGATCAGTGCAATCACATTTTCTATTTTTTCCTGAGTCTTGCACGAATAAATAAATTTTCGACATCAGTTGTATGAACAATTTTACTTTCAATCAAAGTAGTTCAATCAGTTGTATGAACTACTTTCTTAAAAAATAGAAAATTTCAAATGTGTAACTTTGTAGCAGTAAAACATTTTATATAAATTAAATGATATATTACTCGTAAACAAAATATACTCTATTTTCCATATTTTTATTGAAGGATCACGTCCCCGCGTCCTCACAGGTTGACTGACTGGTTGATGGAATGTTCTTGTAGGAGTGCCCTGGGCACTAAAAATTTAACTCCAATGGTTGTAGATCTTCGCAGTGTATTTTAACCTTGTCTTGAGTCGCCAAAATATGACGGATTCAGCCAACGCCCCCTAGAGAGGAAAGCCGCGGCGCTTACTTGTGACGTCACACCGAGTAGGCATTGGGTTTCCCTCCCGCGCCGCGGGAGAGAGGAAAAACCCAATGGAAACGCTTTGCTTTAATTACTCGGTGTGACGTCACAAGTAAGCGCCGCGGCTTTCCTCTCTAGGGGGCGTTGGTTCAGTTAAGTATCAGTCAAGTGCACCGGCGCCACCAGCTATATGGGCAAGGGTGGGCATTTGCCCACCCTTGCCCATATATAAGGAAATCGCACAACTTTATAAACAGATATAAAAAATCTGAAATTTGGGGGTTTTTTTTAATTATTTGGCTAAGCAAACCATTCATTTTACTTAAATATGTCACAGAACAAAACTGTTAATCTTAAAATAACTTTGGAAAATAAATCAAAACAAGAATAGAAAAGTGAATTTAACAAACGAAGTAAAATTGTAGTCTACGTGGTTGCAGCGTACCACGTACTCGTCCAAAACGTTTTGTATGAAGTGTCCGAAATCACCATTAACTTTCTCTCGATGAATAATCTCAGATAATCTCTGACCAAACATTGTTCATCTTATCCAGAACTCAACTCTACGTAGAGATCTAAAAGATCTTTCTACTTTGCAGGTAATAGCTGCCAAAGGCGGCTCCAGAATGAATTTTCGGAGGGGGCCATGGGACTTTTTAGATAGGTCTGCAAATTGTTCAAAGCGCAAATTGAATGTATGAAATCGTTACGGAACGTGTGAAATCCAACCTCGGAGGGGGCCATGGCCCCCATGGCCCACTCGCTGCAGCCGCTCTTGACGGAGTATAAGGAAGTAATGTGATCCCGAAAAATTTCGGGGGCCAAATTTCGACGAAAAAATCGATTTTGACTACCTCTAAATATAATTTTAAGAATTTTTTCGATGCATCTCATCGTAAGCTAGCATGCACCTGCACCATCATATAAATGCCTCTGCAACTCATTTTGACCAATGGCGAGTCTGTTTTGACCAGTTTTTCCATGCGGTCTGTACGTACGTACATATGTATGTATGTAACTGCATATCTCAAAAAGTATTGGTCGCAGAGTGTTGAAATTTTATATTTAGGATTATTCTAACATCTAATTGTGCACCTCCCCTTTTGGTCTCAATCGAATGAATAGTTTATGCACAGGACCGCCCAAAAGATTCGAAATGCATTACGCTCTAAGGGCCGAAATTCATTAAATTCTCATATCTCAAAAACTATTAGACGTAGAAAGTTTAAACTTTATATTTTGGATTGTTATAACATTTAGTTGTGCACCTCCCCTTTCGGCTCCATTCGACTGGATAGTTTATCTGCAGGACCTCCCAAAAGATTCGAAATACATTACGCTCTATAGGCCGAAATTCATTAAATGTATTTTAGAGGTATTGGGCTATTTCAAACGACTCAGAAGTGATATATGTAGTTAAGAGTTACAAAATGAATTTCTCCATTAAAAAAAGTGTCTTTATTATTTCGAATCGTTAATAGTTCTGCCACAGGAACACTCAAAAGATTTCCAATACATTACGGTCAATGGCAATTTTAGGGGCATTCATCCATTTCAAGCACAATACCGTCCTAACATATAAGTTAGAAATTAGGTAATGGTCTGACATCAGTCACGTGCCTCCCTCAACAACTACGCCAAAAGTCGCCAAGCTTGGCGACTTTTGGTGTACGTGTGTATGTATTTAACTCACAAATCTCAAAGACTATTCGTCATAGAATGTTGAAATTTCATATATAAGATTGTTGTATCATCTAGTTGTGCATCTCGATTTTTGGTTCCAATCTTCTGGAGAGTTTATTTACAGGACCACCGAAAAGAATTTCAATAATTTAATGTCTATGGACATGTTCAATATAACACAACTATAGGCATTGTTAGGTCCAAGCCCAAAATCTCGCTGTCTGTCGTCAACCTTAGCGAGTTTTGCCGAATATCGCCAAATTTGTCGAGTCTGTCATTGTTTGGTCCATGCCCAATTTTACCAAAATATCGCCAAATTTGGCGATAGTCAGACATTTTGTCCATGTCCAAAATATCGCCATTTTTCATCGTCCTTGGCGAGTTTTGGCGAAATATCGCAAAATTTGGCGATAGTCAGTCATTGTTTGGTCCATGCTTAAAATCTCGCCATATGTCGTCGACCTTGGTGAGTTTCGCAGAAATATCGCTAAATTTGTCGCCGAAAATTAGTTCGCATTTTGTAAAACTCTAAAGCTTTAACCCGTAGAATTTTGAACTTTTGTATTTAGAACTATATTGTAATATCTAACTGCTTTCAATATGTTTTTTGACTGCAACCGACTGGGATTTTATTTACAGGGTCCGCCAAATGACTTTAATACATTAAGGTGTATGGATGCATTCAATTCATTGAAAGTCTGTGGTCAATGGCTACTTTGGCTATCCCGAAAATCTCGCAAACTATCTCAAGCTTGTCGGCTTTTGGTGAAATATCGCCAAATAAAGTGTCAAAAGGAAATCTTTCAAACTGAACTCAGATAGGCGATATCGAAATATTTGGAAATCGATAAACCTTACTATTACTGATATTTTATCTCTTTTAAACAAAATAAGTTTAGATGAAGTATGCCGAAAATATTTTTGATTTAATAGACGTGCAAGGAGCCCTAATAGCATAACCGTCCCCTGTGACTGAAATGCGACCATACAATACTGTCACAATAGAGTTACAAGCAGTCGCCGCGACTCCGCAGCAGGGTCACCACACAGTCTCTATGTCCGCCCGCCGTGACTTCTTGCGACCCTTCAGAGAAGTCGCGTTGGGACAGTTTTGCGACAGCGAAAAAATTCGGGGAAAAACAGTTACCGAGAACATGCGATAGATGGCAGCACCAAACTCTCATGGAAGGAGCGCTCAGTTCCAGTATCGAAGCCTCGACGCACTCGTTCATAGGCCAGCACGTTACCTCAGCGCTGTGATCGTCTTGCTCTAATCGCTTTAAAAGTAAACTGACTGCTGCAAAAGTTAGTTCTGGCATGGCTTGTTTTGGAAACTTAAAATTTTTTTGGAGTATTTTATAAATGGAGCGAAAATTCCATAATTAATAAATATAAATTAAAAATCGTAAATCCTTTTTTTTTTATCATAAATTATTTTCAGGAGATAATGTGCTGTTTTATTTAAGTATTCATCCGAAAAAACTAATGATTTATTGAAATTTTTTAATCGGTTATGAAATAAATTTGTAATGTGCAACAACTTTACGGGGTTTGATATATATTAAGGTGTGAGGGATAAGATTTATATTTTTGCTATATTTTGGCTAAAAGGGATTTCATAAAAAAATGAATAAAATTAATTGGAAAAACATGTATTAGATAAAATAAATAAAGTATTTTTGACTTAGACCCATAGTTTTACCTCAAATTTTTCCTAGCGAACTTTCGAACATACCAGGGACGTACTTAAAGAGGGGGGAGAGGAGGGACAGGCACGTGCCAACAGGGGGGGCAGGGGGGTTTATCGCCCCCTCGGTAAATGAGTAGAAGGGGCGAACTATATAATTCGCCCCCTCTGATTTTATCCTTCTCAATATTCGTCCCCTCAATAATTTGCTTACAATAGTTTTCTCCTTCAGGATAGGGGGAAGCAATTTTTCCAGCCCTTCCCCTCAAGAAAACGGTTATTTAAACAAACTAATGAGGCATAAACGAAAATTTTACTAGCTCAAACGGAAGGGGGGGCGAAATAGCTGCCACCACCCATCCCCTTCCGCTTGAGATACAAAAAAAAAAAAAAAAAAAAAAAATCGGTTAATTATTTAGTTTACATGAAACTGATACAGGAAATTTGGCTTACACTCGAATACTTTTTTGAGAGGGTGTACAGACAAGGCTAAAAAAGATTGAAGCCGATTATTTATAAAAATTGGCGGGGGGGGGAGCAAATTGCTGCCCCGCCCTGAAGAAAATGATTATTGTAATTGAGCGATAGACGTACAAACAAAAATTTTCCTGGTACCAAGGTTGACACCCTTTATTTTAAAAACATTTGTTGGTGGAGGGGGGGGGGATGAGAGGCTGGTGAAATGACTGCCCCCCTCCCTCTCGATGTCGGAAAAAATCGTTCGCCCCCCCCACTTTCCAAGACGTTGGCACGTCCCTGAGGAGGGATCTGACACCCCATCCAAAAACTTAAAACAATTATTAAAAAACAGCAATTTTGAGACATTTGTATTTACTCTAGTAACAATAAGGTTTAAAATACCGGATAGTCCCCCCCATCCGAAATTTAAACCTACATACGCTATCGAAACATATATGCCATGGGGATATGAAGGAAATTGTTAATTTTACTCACAGATACTTAGTTTTCTGCACTGTGATTAGAACTCTCAACTCTAATACCTTTAAGAATAATATTTTTTATAAATAATATCGTCTTGTTTAAACGAAATAATTTAAAAATTAATAAATTAAACTAAATTCCATTACTTCATAACTGCGAGATTTTATTGAATTACTCGTTATCATTTTCGGATTTATTTATTAAATGTTTCACGAAAGAAATTGCCACAAAATATTAGAAAAAATGAGTCTGTTTCCAAAGTCGCAAAAGCGGCCAGTGTGAAGTCATTTTGAAGTCCAAAAAAAAATCAGTAGTCAAAAAACAGTCACACAGTGACTTCCCAGTGGAGTCACTGAGCGACCGATCACATACTAGTCACAATGTGACTCCACGGCGACGTCACCTAGTGATTGGTCACAAATAAACTTCACAGTGACCACACAGTGGAATCACATCACTCACAAGTCACAATGTGACTAGTATGTGACAGTCCTGTGACAATTGTGACCCTCTGTGACGTCATAGCGACTCTTTTGTGACCATCTGTGCTATTAGGGAAGTCATGTGTTGTCCACATCAGATTTTTTTAAAAGAATTTTTTTTAATAATATTTACTTCTGTCGTTAAGTTACTAAATTGAACCTACAAATCGTTATTTATGGTCGGTACTTCGCAGGAAGCACTAACCTCGATCACGTTAATGATTTTACGCCAAACACTCTCTCTCCCCGACATTTCAGACAGCCGAGACAGCCAGAAAAATTTTAACGGGGACTATAGATCTAGGTAGGGATTGTAGGTTTCTTTCTGATAATCAAAGAATTCTAGAAGTCGTATACTGTACAAGGCCTTATACATGGGGGGGGACCAGGGGTCCACGCCGCAAAATTTTGCCTTTGGTTTCAGGGATGGCGCCAGCGGGGGGATCGGGGGGGAGCATGCACCCCCCGTCGGGGATTCTTTTAGAGAATATGTTGGTTTAGAAAAACGAAGGAAATTTTGCAACCAGATAAAAAATTCCATTCAAAGTGTCTGACCCGACCGTAGAGGTTCCGTTCACTTCCATTCTCATTCTGCTTGGAATTATAAGATACTAGCTGCTACCCGCGACTTCGTCCGCGTCGGCTTTAGAGTGAGGTCCCAAAAGAAATGAAGCATGTGTGAATAACACATATGTTTGCGACAAAAGAAACTGCATTTAAATATTATTTGCTTTTTACTTATTTTATATGAAGTATAATGCATGGTAGTATACTTCATTTAAAATAAGAGAGTAAGCAGAGTTAATAAATTTAGATTTTTTTTCAGGCATTTGGCGAATACAGTTACGACAGTATTTGCTAACTGTTTTTGTTGTTCTAGTGAAAGAAATATTTATGCTATAGCATGAATTTTAGCCTACGTTAATCAGGAATAGTGCAGCTTTCTAATAGCGAAAAAGTTTTAGAATCGGTTCTATAGTTACAGAGATACCCAGAGAGCGTAATGTATTAGAATTATTTTGAGTGTTCCTGTAAAGGAACTATTTGCACTACATGCATGAATTTTAGCCTATAATACTCAAGAATAGTGTAGCTTACTAAGAGTGAAAAAAGTTTTGGAGTCGGTTCAGTACTTACAGAGATACACATAGAGTGTAATGTAATTCTTATGAGTATCCCTGTAAAAGAACTATTTGTGATATATGCATAAAAGGTAGCCTATAACACTCAGGATCCCACCAGTGTCTAAGAAGTTCTACTCTCAAAACTGGAAGGCTGGAGGTGCCAGGTTCAACCCCTGGTCGAGCCTGTCGACCTAGCCGCACGCAGTTTTTCGCAGTTTTCTCCAAAACCTCGCGTAAATACGGGCTAGGATCCCTTAGAAAGTTCCCCACACAGGAATTCTCCATATAGGCCTAGGACCCTAGTGCAGTCAATCGGTCTTAATCCACAAACAAATAAACAATAATACTCAGGAATAGCGTAACTAAGTTTTAGAATCGGTTTAGTAGCTATAAAATTTCCATAGAGCGCAATACATTAGAATTATTTTGAAAGTTTTTGTAAAAGAATTATTTATGCTATATGCTTGAAAGGTTGCCTGTATGTTAATCCAGGGCATAAGCTATCTTCATTACGAATTTTTCCAAATCCGTTCAGCAATTTGTGTGTGATTCAGTCAAAAACATCTAAACACACAAGCGTACACATTTTTTAATGACTGTCATTTTATCTCTCAATACCCTTATTGAAAAATGTGTCCCAAAAATGCGACATAATAAAGCTACATAAAAAAGCGACATAATTTTACATGTATTTAAATACTATTAGTTCACAACAGCTTTAATATCGAGATTAAAGCAATCTTTAGTCTCGATATTTACACTATTTTGTAAGCTGTAGAATATGCTCCACATGTATTTTTTACATATCTATATAAATAAAATTAGACTTTTGTCTGTACATTTCTTGGAATTCAAAAATTTTGCGATTTCTATCCGTTTCAAGCACCCGGGAATCCGATGCGACCCTCAAAAAAAAGTTTGTCTGTCTGTCATTCTGTCATTCTGTCATTCTGTCCGTGACGCTTTTTTTGTTTAAGCATCACGTAAAATCGGCTGAAGCGAATGATATGAAATTGGGTGTCATGATAGGTGGTTACTCAACTTAAAACACATCTTTTAAAAAT